>VZRZ01004780.1:11216-60363 GCA_013398175.1 Climacteris rufus | reverse complement strand
AAACCTTCCCTTCCCAAACCTTCTCAAACCTTCCCAAACCTTCCCAAACCTTCCCTTCCCAAACCTTCCTTTCCCAAACTTTCCCAAACCTTCCCCGTTTCCCCTTTCCCCCTTACCCCTTCCCCCTGGCAGTGCTGTTGGTGTCTCAGGGCAGGGAGTCCCACACAGCAGTTGCAAAGGAACAGGTCATGAGGATCTGCTTTTAAATCTGCTCCCTCAGCATCCACCATCACCTTGGCTTTGTGCTTGGGAATGAGCAAATTATTTTTCCTTCATCATTTTACAGACCTTTACTACCAGAACTACTGGCTCAGTTATCACCATTCCTACTCTGCCTCAGCTCTCTTGGTGTAGGAAACATTACCTCCTTCTGTTATTCTGTTGGACTCTTCCATGGCCTGTTCTCTGTTACCCTTTAGCAGTGAGAACTGCAGCTGTGGTTGGGATTCAAATGCAGTGGCACCATCACAGTTTCTGTTTTGTGCCCAGTTCCCTTGCCACCAGCCTCTAGCAGGTCCCTGGGATCCCTGCTGGCTGCTGAGCTGTGCTAGGAGGTTCCAGCCCTCCTGGCTGTCCTCTCCAGCTCCTCACCACACACCAAGGACATGCTGTGCCTTTCCTGCCTCCCTTTCAGGGGTGGCACTCAATTTCATCTGATCTTCTATTGCCCACAGCTATTCAACATTCATTAACTCCTGCTGTCATTCTTTACAGGCAGCTTTGGGTTTGATTACCCCCCAGAAAACTGGATTGAGAGCAAACTGAAACACTTTGACCTTCACCTGTTTTGAAAGTCACGTATGAATATGTTGAAGAGCTCAGGCCAGCCCAGCTCCTTGTGAGACCCAAGGATTGTCTTGCTCCCTTGTGAAACCTTCACTCCTGGTCTCTGGTCCCTGTGCCCATCTTTTCACCAGCTCTGAGTCCATGGCAGGATCTGTGCTACTGCCCCATGGCAGTTAACTTTTTATTTTTCTTTCAGTCTTTGGTTATGAATCTTAGCCAAAGCTTTTTGCAGATCTGAAATACACTCTATCAACTGAATTAACATTATTCATATATATTCATAGGCCCTTTCAAAGAAATCTGATACATTCTTCACTGTGTTCATCTCTGGATTCACCACATGCCTCCTCCATTCCAGTTCCTATCAATTTGCCTGACAGTCAGTGATTTGAGGGGATTTGCTGTTCCTCAGATCACTCTGCATCCCTCTCAAGAACTGGTCTTCCATTTGCCACCCTCCAGTCTTCTGAGGGTGATGTGATTTAGGAAATAAATTGCAAAGCATTTCATTCTGCCATTCTGTCACTGTTTTCTTCCCATTTTGAAAATGTTTTCTCAGGTTCACTGCTTGCAGAAAAGGTTCTGATATGAGGGAGAGCCTCCTCAACTTCTGTGGAAAGCACAATAGGATTGTTTTATCTTAGGGGATTTTTGCATATTAATTACTGATTTTCCTAAAGGTATTTGTACACACTGCTCCAGGGCTCACATTTCCCCGGAGGCTTTCCTTTCCTTTTATAGGAGGGCTGGATACCAGCAGCTGACTTCTCCTCAAAGCTGGTGCTTGGCAAAGTTGTATTTCCATTTCACACAGGAGGCTCAGATCCCAAACCAGGCTTTGCTGAGGGACTTTGGCAGTGCTAGAAATAAACCCACTCCTTGAGCCCTGTGGTTTAAGCACTCACTATCCCTCCTCAGGATCCAGCTTCTAAAAACAGCCTATGCATAATGATGATGTTATTGCAAGTGTTCAGGTGCCATCAGGTGCCAGATGTAACCCAGGCAGGGAGAACAGTTTGGGAGAATGTTTCAGTAGTACACTGAGCAGGAGGGATGGGCATCCCTTAGGAATTTCCATGAGCATGGGCCTAATTGCATATTGGGAAGGTCTGTTTTATACCTGAAAATAATGACCTTTTTACCTCTCTGTTATTTGGGGTGACACTGCTTTGGCTGTACAGGGGAGCAGAACAGCTTCATGTGCTTGTGGAGTCATGGAATAGAATCAGGGAATTGTTGAGGTTGGAAAAGCCCTCCAAGATCATGGAGTCCAACCATGCTCCCAGCACTGCCAAGGCCACCACAAACCCGTGTCCCCAAGTGCCACATCCACAGCTTTTGAATCCTTCCAGAGATGGGGACTCCAGCACTGCCCTGGGCAGCTGTGCCAGTGCCTGACCACCCTGCCAGTGAAAACATTTCCCAATATCCAAACCTCCCCTGGTGCAACGTGAGGCCATTTCCCCATTACCTGGGAGAAGAGACCTCCCCCACCTTGCTAAACCCTCCAAAAGGGGCTTGGAGAGAGCAGGAAGGTGTCCCCTGAGCTTCCTTTGTTCCAGCCCAGTTCCCTGGGCTGCTCCTCATAAGATTTGTGCCCCAGACCCTGTCCCAGTGTGGTATTTACAACACAGAGCCAGTCTGCACTGTGGTGAAGGGAATCCCGTGTTTAATTCACTGCAGACCCCCCAGGCTCTGGAGCTGTGGGTGTTATTCCACAGGACTGCTGCCATGTCAGTGCTAACAAAGCTGGCTCTCCATGCAGGAAAATGTTACTGTGCTGGTGCAGAAGGGCTGCTCACCCAGGGCTGCTGAAATCCCTGCTTGGCAGAGGGAGCAGAGCGAGGGATCCCAACTCTGTAGAGCCCAGAGGAGCTGCAGTGGCTCCCAGGCTGAGCTCACACACTGCAGATGGAACAGGCTGGTTCCTATCCCATATGGAATGAGTGCCAGCCAGGACACACTGCTGGCACTGCCACAGACTAAAGGGACTTGCTAGAAGGCTCAGTGTGGACCAGGGACTGTTTTTTCACTCTGATGACAGTTGTGTTTTGGGGAACTGAAGTTCCCATCTATCCAAATGATACAAATACACACACACACACACACAAAAAATCTATTCTTTCCTTAGTTATTTCTAAAACTGCAAGGAAGATAAAAGATGACAACAAAAAGGGATTGTCAGAGCCAGCACATTTAGCATTTACTCTACGTGATTTTGTTTCTCAGTGTAATATTTATAAATATATTTGTGTTGTGTTTGCACCAAGAAGCTGCATAAAATGGTAATATTTCAGAATCCTGGGCACAATAATGACTGGTAGGTTTACTTTTGTTAATAAACCTGACATCTCTCAGTGCTCTCAGGGGTCCAAAATCAATAATTGAAGTGACATATTTTTCAGATAATGCTTTTCAGCCTCTTTTTACATTGGTCATGTATCTACAACAGGCATGGGTATGACAGACAAACATATTTACTTTTGCAAATGGTGTGGCAGCTTTGTAATTCCAAATATGACACTTGGGGTTTGCATTGAGACAGAAGCAGCATTTCAAATCCTGAACAATTTCTCACAGGGAGCTCTGAGACAATGGACAGGTCAGTTCAGCTTTGGAAGGTCCAGGTCTGAGGAGACCCTTCCTGCCCAGAATTTCTGAAGTGTTCCAAAGTCTTGTTGAGTGTGGACTTTTCTGTTCTTAGCTTCAAACTACACTTGGCCAAGCACATCAGTGTTCAGCAGAGACAGAATCTTAAATTTTTCCTTAAGAGACTTTTTTTTTTTTAACCAAAATACTAAAAGACTTCAGCTAATCACCTTTATGTTTCACTGCATGGTTGTTATGTAGAAGTTGCAAGATAAAGGTATGATTACCTTGATGAGTGCACACAAATTAGTTATGCTTTATAGAGGACAGCAGGAATGCAAAAGATGAGAAAGCTGAAACAGCAATGCTAGTATTTAAATATATAATAAATGTAGTATTGACATGGACATGAATGACCTGCCTGCATCCAGTGTTGAATGAGCTGCCTTTATGCACAAGAGCACTGATTTCCTAACAACTACTGACTCTTTGCTTTGTGTAGTACATTAATGTCCTCCCCTTCAGGAGAACCTTTGGAGTGAACCCCGTTTACCACAAAAGGGGGAACTCAGCTTTGCAGTTACTGGGCAAGAAAGGAAGAGGTGCAGTGCCTTTGATTTGCTGTGTTTGTGCAGATGAAGGTCCTGGGGAGCTGCAGTGCCTTTGGTTTGCTGTGTTTGTGCAGATGAAGGGCCCCCTGCCTGGGGAGCTGCAGTGCCTTTGGTTTGCTGTGTTTGTGCAGATGAAGGGCCTGGGGAGCTGCAGTGCCTTTGGTTTGCTGTGTTTGTGCAGATGAAGGGCCCCCTGCCTGGGGAGCTGCAGAAGGTGGAGGAGACAGAGCTGCTGAAGGTGGAGCTGCAGATGCTGGAGACGGAGCGGGTTCGCCTGTCGCTGGTGGAGGAGAAGCTCCTGGATGTGCTACAGCTTCTCCAGCAGCTCCGAGAGCTGGTATGGCCAGAGAATTAGGGAATTAGCACTTCAGTCCTGGGAATTAGCACTTCAGTCCTGGGAATTAGCACTTCAGTGCCCTTTCCAAACTAAACGTGTTCATCCCTTCTGTGAAGCACAAACCCCTTTACAGCAGGACAGATTTTTACATGTGTTTGCCCTGGGAAGTGCCTGGAGACTGCAGAAAGCCCTAAGGCTGACTTTCTAAAAGAAACCTAAAGGTCTCCTTGGAGCTGAATCTCCAGGCTCATTATCCTCCAAACAAAACTTTAGGGGAAACATGGAAAATAAAAAATGAGTTATCAGGAAGATTCTAAAAGATCTTTTTCCCTTCTAGAACAGGACCTTTGTTTAACTGCATCCTAATGTAACTCTTGAGTCAGTATTAAAGGGATAAAACCCCATCCTGTATAGAAATAAGAAGTTTCTTACCCATTTCATAATCCAAACATGGACCTACTGAAACTGATGCAATAACACCCCACATGTACGTGGCCAGTACAGAAGTTCAATCCTCTGGAAGAGAAGTTTCAATCTCCTGCTTGGGACTGATAATGGGAAAGGCTCACCAAAACACAGGCAAAGTGGATAATCTGCGTGTTGGGAGCCTCACTGCACTGCTGAGAACTGATTTCTTTGATAATCAGTTTTCAGCAGAGCTCTGCCCAGTCAGTGTGAGATGAGAAAGCTTCCTCAGCTGATCACTTCACTTTGTTTGAAGTACACTAATATTGCACTGATGACTCCAGGGAACAAGTGCAATCTCTCATAATTTCTTCACTTATTTTAGCACTTGGCATGGAAATTCTGCTTTCATATTGCAAGTCTGACACATGCATCAACAACAATCCAGTGAAGGATTAAACTAGTGAAGACTGTGACTGGCAACAAGCATGACAACCTTTTATTGTCAGGACTTCAACATGCCATTCACTGGTGTGTTGTAATACTACAAATCATCTGTGCTTAGGAGATAACCCCTCACACCACGTGCCTTGTCTCAGGGATAACAGCACTTCATGCTAATCCCTGCTGGAAAGGTGCCACCCCGTGTGCCAGCCCCCACAGCACCCACACAGGGTCATGCTGTCAGCCAACAAGATCATGCACAGCATTCCCAGCAGAGTTCAGCAAGAATGCCCCAAATCCCTGATGTACTTCAGACAAAACAAAGCTTGGCCATCAGAACCTGTGGGATTGGGTGTCACTTCTCCAGCAAATTCACCTTCACGTTTGAAATATCCCAAGCACCTCATTTGCAAGAGAGTCTGCCACCAAGCAGTGACTGTCCAAAGGCACATGCACCTCCTGTCAGGATTAATAAAACCTCTCCCTGTGCTGCTGAGGCCATGGGAGTCCCAGACTGACACAAACTGCTCTCCAGTACCCCCCAGTCCCCTCTGGAGCAGCCAAGCAGATGGAACAGGCCCAGTGTCAGGGAGCCAGGGCAGCTCTGCCTGGGCTGCCAGGGGGTGACAGCAGATTTCCCCCAGCATTGCTGCCATCCATTTCCACTTCTGGAACTCCTAACAAGAACAACCTGTCCCTGCAGATATGGGCTCTCTAAGTGCTAATTAAACTGATTGCAAGACCAGCTCCCAGAAAGCACACGTTAGTGTCTTGACAGCAAATTAGAAGAGTTTGCTTTTCCAGGCACATTATGTAATGTCCCAACAGATTTCTTATGTAAAACTAGCACTGAGAGAGACCATCCAAATCCTAAGTAGCTTTTACAAGGCTCTCACTTTGGCTGATGTTTATTACATCTCCAGATCCAGCAGTGGCCACATAACACTTGCAATGTCCTTCAGCTGGGTTTGAGAAGTCCCTTTTTGATAAAACACCACCAGGTCTGGTCACCTTCCCCCACAGGCCTGCCAGAGGAAAATAAAGCAAATGTCAAGCCTTGTGTTAATCAGGATTCAGTGTCATTTTGGTGAAGTTTTCAAGAGCAGATACAGTGCACATAGGTTTTGTTGCATATCTGTAAACTGGTGAAGGACATATTTGTGCCATAATATTATTTTGTTTTTTTAAAGAACATATCCAAGCGAGCTCTGGGGAAAATCCTGCTGAGCACTTTGGAATCCTGCCGTGACTCCCAGCCTGGTAAGAAAATAAATCATGTATAAAGACCAAGAAGGATAGAAAGTGTCCTTTTGGGACAAACACTAGATAATACACAAGTGAGTAGGAAAAAGATACTTCAAAGACTGGGGTACAGGCTAAGGAGAAGGAAGTAGTTTGCAAGAAGGTTACCTGTAGAAAGTGATGCTTTCTAGTCTGTGATGCATCAAAACCACATCCAAGGCTCCTTTTTTTTGACAAATTTTAATTAGAATTTGGCCTTGGGGACCAATTCAGTATCCTACTGATGTATGTAGGGCTTCATTGATACAAGAAAGTGGAAAATTGACCAAGTATGTAAGGCTGCTCTTTCTCAGGTTTGCTATCCCACTGTGTTGTTTTCCTCTGCTGCAACACAGGATTTACGCATCACAAAAGTTCTGTACAGAAACCAGATCAAACCTGTACTCCTCTAATAATAGCATTTCATGTTTCTTGTGTGAAAATTAAACTTGCAAACTCCTCTCCCTTGGCAATGGTCTGGTGTGCCAGAGCTGTCTTTGCAGGAGCCATAGAGGGATCACAGCCCCAGGGTTTTGGTTGGATTACTTTGTTCCTTATTAGCAGAGCATTTGTACTTACCTCCAAGAAATGAACAGCCTGTACCAGGAACATGGCTTGGAGGTGCTTTTAATAGGCAGGCAGTAGTCAAAGACAAGATTATAAAAGACCAGATGTGGCCTGGGGGTTAGTTTTGGAGAATATTATTTACAGAGATTTAGGGAGGACAGCATGGAAACCCTGCTGGGGTTTGCAGTTTCAGAGCTGTGTTGATGCTCACGCCCAGCAACGAAGGGCAGAGGCACAAGCTGTGCTGTTCTGCTGCAGAGGGGACAGAGAACACTTTTGTAGGCTGCAGGACACCAGCACAGAGAGAAACCACACCTGAGCCATAAGTTTGATATTCATTGTCCTGCACAAGAACAGGAACTCCCAAGTGATGCTGCTGGAACAAAGTTCCTCCCTTTGCAATGGCAGCACAGCTCAGCTCCCTAAAACTCCACCGAGTGTGGCTCTGTGTCCATTCTGCATCCCCACTGCCAGAAACAGCTCACACACTCTGCTTTCCTTGTCTGGCTGTGCACTTGGTATGAGTTAAGCAGCTTTCCTAAGTCTTGGTGATCAAACATGTTTCTTTGACAAGACTGAGTGGGTGCGTGGATTGGCAGCTCTTGATTGTGATATGAAGTGGTCTGTGTTCACACAAGTGTATGAGACCTCAGTGGGCAGAGAATGAAGGAAGAGAACTAGTAGACAAAACAGCTGAACCCAGTTTTTCTCACCTTTTTGGTGGACAGAAATTAATTATTTGGCTGTAAAATCTAGACATTTTGATAATCACTTGAAACGGCACCTGCGAAGAAAAGAGCTTGTTGTGATTGTGAAACTGCAACTTCCTGTCTTTGTTGATAATATGTTTGCAATTTTGTTTTGCAAGGCAAGGCCCAGCTGTTTGGCGTGCTGGATCTCCTGCAGCAGGAGCTGGCGGCCTGCGAGCTGCTGCACCAGCAGCCCCCGGAGCAGGCCCAGAGCCGCCGCTCCCTGGCCGGCCCTCTGGTCATCTCGTGCTGAGCCCGCCGGCCGGGCAGCGCTGCCCTCACACGGGGGAACGGAGGGACATTGTCTGGTTCAGCCACACCGGGCCGGGCAGCGCTGCCCTCACACGGGGGAACGAAGGACATTGGCAGCGCTGCCCTCACACGGGGGAGCGGAGGACATTGTCCGGATCAGCCACACCGGGCCGGCCGGGAGGGAGGAGAGACCCGGCCCGGGGCAGCGCTGCCGTCACACGGGGGAAGGAGGGACATTGTCCGGTTCAGCCAGGCCAGACTGGGCAGCGCTGCCCTCACAGGGGGGAGCGGAGGACATTGTCCATCTCAGCCACACCGGGCCGGCCGGGCAGCGCTGCCCTCACACGGGGGAAGGAGGGACATTGTCTGGTTCAGCCACACCTGGCCGGGCAGCGCTGCCCTCACACGGGGGAACGAAGGGCACTGTCCATTTCAGCCACACCGGGCGGAGCAGCGCTGCCCTCACACGGGGGAGCGAAGGACATTGTCCATCTCAGCCACACCGGGCCGGCCGGGGCAGCGCTGCCCTCACACGGGGGAACGAAGGGCATTGTCCGGCTCAGCCAGGCCGGGCCAGCCGGGAGGGGGCGAGAGCCGGCCGGGGGACCCAAGGGAACAGCGGCGCTCCTGGGCTGAGCCAGCCCGGCCTGGTGGAGCTGCAGAGCTCCCAGCCCTGGGGTGGCCCTGGGACTGGGCTGGTGCCAAACCAGGCTGTGCCCAGCACACTCACCTGAGCATCGACAGCCTCTGCAAACCAAGCTGTGCCCAGCACACTCACCTGAGCATGGACAGCCCTGCCTCTGCAAACCAGGCTGTGCCCAGCACACTCACCTGAGCATGGCATGGCCTGCCTCTGCAAACCAGGCTGTGCCCAGCACACTCACCTGAGCATGGACAGCCTCTGCAAACCAGGCTGTGCCCAGCACACTCACCTGAGCATGGACAGCCCCACTGCTGCAGCTTTGGTGCCAGCCCCTCTCCAAAGCAAGGGCAGCCTGTGTTATCCCTGGCAAGGAAACCATATCCTTGAACTGCAGATGGCAAACTGACTGATGAACACGCCCAGGAGTGTGTGTCAGTAGTGCAGGTTTTAAGGGCTCTGTATTTCTGATTCACTTATTCGCCTTATTTAACTCTGGAGCTAGGTTTTTATTGCTCTGCTGAATTTTATATTTGCAATTATAGAGATGCCTTAGGAATCTGCAGCAGCCTTTCCTGACAATAGTCAGATTTTACATAAAAAGTTAAATTTGGCTGCTTGAAAAAGGTCCAAAGCAATCTTGTTCCCAGGCTCTCAGGGAAAGGAAGAGCTGAAAAATTCACTTTGTTGCCGTTGTCTCCTTGGCAAACAACACGTGCAGTGCACAACTGAATTCTCGAGTTTAATTTCCCCTCAGTGCAACTCAGAGACACAAAATTAGGCCCCACATACAGGCCAGTTAATGTAAAAAGCTGGGCCTGATCATGGTGCCACATCATGTTTTAATCAGCAATAAAATAATTCCTGGGGCAAAAGTAAAAAAATAAGTTACTTCCAAGGTGCTTGTGCTGTTTCATTCAGCTTCAAACACACAAACTAAGGAGGCAGAGTTCCTAAAAGATCCAGCTGAGTTTATGCTATTGAAAAGATGCTCTGTAAATCTCTTAAGAATGTGAAATGATTTGCCTGAGATAATGCCAGCAGTGAAATAAGACCTCTCCATTCAGAACTGTGCATATATGAATTTTTGCCATGCAAATGGTTTTCATACAGGGATAAAGTCCACAATGCAAAATGGGGAATAAGGTTTCTATTCCTTTCTATTCACTGTGTAGCTCACACACCCCTCCATTAAAAATTGTGGCACATTAGAGCCGTGTTGGTAACAGAAATTTGTATTATTTTCATTTCATTTTAAAGGAGGAAAAAAGGGTGTTATGCAAACAATGAAGCAAACTCAGTTCAATGGTGTTTTACCTCGTTGGCTTTTTTGTGTTTTGGGTTTTTTTGTGGTTTAGCAGAGGAATATTTCAACAATAGATGTATATTGATAATGTACAATTTTAATAAAGATACATTAGGACATATATACATAAAGCAATATTCACCCTCTAAGAAAGAAAACTCTCTACTAATGCTAAATACTTTACTAACAAAATACCAGAGCATGATATACTATTACTTAGTATATACTGAAGTATATGCTAATACATATAGTCCAGAAACCATCCACTGAATGTGCCACAGGTAAAATTTACATGAGCAGAAGTTAGATCCCTGCTTGGGTTCAGGAAATATCAGCTTATGTTTTGTGCAGCTCCCTCAGACTTTCCCAGGAATACTGAGAGGTCTGAAGAGAGAAAATGCCTGGAAATGGTGGAATAAGTGTGATCTGTGTGTGCAGTTGGCAGTGAGACCCTTCAGCAGCAGGATTATAGTGCAGGTACATTCCTGGCTGTGGATACTCAGTTCCTGCAGCATTCTTTCATTTGAATTGGTATTATTTCCTGTATCCACTCTACACAGATGTGTAGTGGTATTATATATACTAATGCACACTTGCTATGCCAATTGGATACTTGCAGTATCTTTTTCACCACTGAGTTTCCCCTTCTCTTTCTAAAGTATTTCTGTAAATCTGAACTATTAATTAAACTGATGTCCTAATGCCAAATTGGAGAGGAGAAATATAAACTGAGTCAGTTTATCAAACTTATCCAAACACTTGAATTGGAACTGGAAATTAGAAAATGTCACTGGAAACCTAAACTGGTGTTAAGGAAGATGCAAACAGTCAGGATAAAGGAAGCTTTTGTGAATAAATAAACAGCATTTCACTGATACAAGAAGCAGCAAGATCATATCTTGCTAAGTTAGCTCCAAATACTGTAACATCATTACTTCTTTAAGAAATGCCTGTCAGAATAATTTTTGATACATCAACATAAGCTGATTAACTTTTTAATAATAAAAGCTGATTATTTTAACTCCAAGAAGTAATTAATATGGAGCAAGTCAGACTTGCAGTATTTCCACAAGAAGAATTGGTTCTTCAGGATGGATCAAGAAACAGTCCTCAGCCAAATTCTTGCAGGAAACCAGAGGCAATGCAAAGCACTGTAGTTTGAAAGATCTTAAAATTGATTTTTTTCTCTTAAATCTGTTACCTTAATGTTTTATATTGAGCCTGTCAGCAGTGTTGCTGAGTCTGCTAAATATTTCATATGACACTGTATAAATATGTGATTTTAAGTCAATGTGATTGAGAAATCTCTAGCTCTGCCTCAGAAGCAGGAAAGCATCCAGGGGTAATTTATTATGTGGAATATGTTCAGAAGAGTCTGCACAGTAATCCTGGGAAATAACCCCAAATCTCTGGGTATTTTTAGAGACTTAGCTCATTAAGTCAAGTGATTACTGCAGGTGCCTTTTTTTCCCCCCTTGCTTGTTTGGGTATTGGAATTGTTTCCAGATAAGCAGTGACTGAAATACCTAATCAGGTCTCATTAATAGCTTCACCATATTTCAAACAAGGAGCAATTACTGCCCACACCACTGGCTGAACAACTGGAGCAGTCCTCACAGTGACATCCTCTGCAATTGCTCATCCAGCACATACAGGGTGTGTAGATTTGCACAAACTGGTGCTTCACAGTACAGGGAACATTTACCCAGTCTAAACTGATTTTGTAAAAAGATAAATCCCTGTAAGACAACTGAAAAGACAAAGCACACTCCCAAGCCTTCCATTTAAAAGTACAACCACAAAACCTGTGTCCCAAACCTCTGCAGACATTTTGGTTTGCTGTAGATTAATGAAATGACAAGAAATGGCCTTTTTCTTGCATCTTCTCAGTAAAAACACTCGCAGGGAGAGCACATGTGCTGTAAACATAACAAGGGAAACTGCCCCCTGAAATGTTGCAGAAGCAGCCCAGGGGCATCAGGCAGTGCCTTCCCAACACCTCAGCTCAGCAGGGAAGGCAGTTTGGGTGCACTGGGGTTACTGGGGAGAGCAGAGCCCAGGACAGCTCACAGGGAGCTGTGGGAGGCACCTGCACTGCTTCCACTGTCACTCAGAAAGGCACTGGGCACCTATAAAAGGGCTAAAGCAACCTGGTTGGGTTGGAGGCACTCAGGTTGAAGATTTTATGCCCTCCCCATTATGCTCTTTCCTGTAGGGTTTTTTTCCCTCAAGAATAATTCCGATCTTACAGAAAGGACAGCTTGTTTCATCCCAGTTGTACCTTCTGGAGACTCTATAATGTAATTTACCCCAGCAAAAATTGGCTCTTCATCACCTGTTCAATGTGTCCTTTCCTGCAGAGCCATAAATCCCACAGACTCCCAGATTTTGTAAGAGTGATGTCCAGTCTCCCCTTGCTGAGCTGTCTGGAGTGTTCTCAGCCCCTCACTCCTGCAGTCTCAAGGAATGTGCCCTTTTTCCTGTCCCCTAAACCTGGCAGTCTATTTCTCACAGACTTTGCATTTCCTCAGATCCCCATGAACTCTTAATAGTTTTCTATTAAAGCTGCAAGCTGCCCCTAAAAGGGAGCTGGGACATTTCCTCCACTGATCTCCACTGTGTCTCCACAGCACAAGCTTTCTGATTTGACTTCATCCTCGGTGTCTCTTCCCCTCCCAATGCCCTCCTCACTTCCCATTTGGCTTATTTCTCCCTGGGATGACCTGAGGGTCTGCACAAATTGCATTTTTCAAGAAGAGTTTCCTCCTGCCCTTGTTTTTTCCTTTATGTGAGGTCTTAGCTATTAGTAAATTAAAGTCCACCTGATACATGAAGTTCCTCAATAATTGGCCCATTTATCTCCCCTGAAGCTCTCCCTGGAGTATTTGGCAGTGAAGACTCATGGCAGATGTTGCACTGAGCCTCAGAATTCCTGCAGCAGATCAGTGTGGCTGCCAGGGGCTCACTGCATCTCTGCACACTCTGGGAAGAAAAACCCCTTGGCACAAGTATTTGCTGGAATGAAAACTCCTCCCTTTCAGGATCTCTTACATGCTACACCGCAGTGGTGAAAGGCAGCTAGGATTAAGAAAGGAACACTTTGAAACAGTGCAGTATAAAATAGAATTGCTCAGTGTGAAGGTGACACTGAACCTTCACAGAGTGTGTGTGACACGTTGCATTACCAGTCAAAGGGTCTCTTACATTTATAATTTCATGGAGTTTAAGACACCAAATCCTTTAGTATTTACATTGTCTTCTTTTCTTAATAATTTTACGTATAATTCCCCAAAATACAGAAGCTATAGAGTGTTTTTCTTAGTGTGAAATTAAATTAAAATCATCTTTATGTCCTTAATTACACTTTAGTTTCAAAAGACCAGGATTTTCAGAATTCCTGTTTGGTTTCTATTCTACTTTTCCGTCTCTTCTTTTTGCCTCAGCATGCCAAAATAGCTGAAATTCAGTTGCCCCCTTGACTTTTTTCAAATTACCATTTGGCCTGGAGGCTGAAAGCACCAGACACCACACCTGGAGCGAGGTACCCATAGAAGTGCCCAGCTTAGCAAGGCAAAATCTTGTTTTATGCACTTCACTCACTTCTTCCCTTAGAAGGGCTGTCTGAATTGCAGCAAACTTCCCTGAAGTGAGACTCACTTCTTAAATGCCATTATTTCCTAAAATGCTTGTATTTTGCTGAACTGTAACCATTTCAGACTCTCTCTGAGGAATTACCTGCTCCTAGACTTGATCCCCCATCCATTTGCAGACTGTATTAACAGTAGAACAAAAGCAGAGAAGGAAAAGGTTTAGAGGAATTCTAGAATTCCTAGCTGGCCTTTTAGACCCAGGCACCAGCTAGACAGCAAGTTCAACTCATGACCACTTTTCCTCCTGCCAATAAAACCACATTTTTGTCCAATGAAACTCCCAAAAGGATAGCAGAGTGTCAGAATCGGTGGACAAAGATCTGTTCCAATTCCTACATCTGCCGAAACCTGAAGCACAGAATACAGACAGCTGTTTATTTTTAAGTTCAATCATAGCCTAGGAAATGAAATAGAATTAACTGTGCATGAAGAGAAGGCTTTGGGGAGGCCTTGGATCCCCTTCCAGCACCTAAAGGGGGCTCACAGGGAGACTGGAGAGGGATTTTTGTGAGGGCACAGAGTGATAGGGCAAGGGGGGAGGGCTTTAAGCTGAGAGTAGGGTTAGGTTGGATATTGGGAAGAAATTCTTTGCTGTCAGGGTGGTGAGGCACTGGGATAGGTTGCCCAGACAGGCTGTGGTCTCCCCACATCCCTGGCAGTGCCCAAGACCAGGCTGGACAAGGCTTGGAGCAGCCTGGGGCAGTGGGAGGTGTCCCTGCCCATGGCAGGGTGGGGCTGGATGGGCTTTGAGGTCCTTCCAACCCAAACCATCCTGGGATTCCATGGCCATGGCCAGTCCTGTGCTGCTCCTGTGAGCGCTGCTCTGCTCGGGGTGGAGCTTCACTGCAGCCTCACTGAGGTGGGGAGCAGCAGCAGCTCTGCACACCAGGCACTCTTACCTGGGTCACAGAGGGTGGGATCCAAACCCCCCAGAGTTCCTGTGTTCCCTGGGCTGCACAAACCAAATTACATTATAAATTACTGGGTTATGATTCTGCCTCAAAGAACTATGAGGTAACTTATCTTTGTCAAGGAGTAAACCAGGATTGTAGGATGACATTGAAAAATTATCAGTATTCAAGAGGTTTCACCCACGTGCACACAGCAAAGCAAAAAGGTCATAAGAGCTGAGTGTTTGAGTGTTATGGTTTGAGATAATTTCTGTACTTCAAGGTTTTATTGTCTGATAGCCTTGGTGTTGCTGATTACTTCTCATCGATTTTTTTTCACAATTATAACTGGAAAAAAGGTCTCTGACAAAGGCAAGGTCCAGTCTTCTGTGAGGAATTTTCTACCTCTTAAGGTTGCCAAAAGTAGGGAAAAAAAAAAAAGAAAATATGTGGAGGCTGAGATGATTTGACTTGAAATACCATTTAGATAAAAAACGTTGTTTTAAAATAAAGAATATACAACACCCATGGGAGGATTATTTTTTTTTTGTTTCTAAACTAATTGTAGAAATTAAATGCATTGCACAGGCAGTGCCAGCCCAGCACACAGCAGGACAAGTTGCTTTCCTGTCAGCTCCACCAGCAGAGATCAGCTCTGGGGACAGCAGAAGTCAGAACAGCATCTAATTGCTTATGAACAAACATCTGTCATGCCCAGGGCTCAGGCACACCACTGACTCATCTAGAGGAGGATTGATAGTCACCCAAAAATGTCACCAGGTTTGGAGAGTCATTTGAAAGTCACTCACACATGGGCTCAAATGTCATTGGGCTCAAATGTCAAATGGGTTCAGTGTCATTGTCTTGTGGGGCCTCCTCCAGGCTGGCACGGCCAGCACAGAGCACAGAGCACATCCTGCTGCCATGGACCATCCCTGGGTCACCTTCACCACAGGGCAGGGGACAGCCCAGCACCAGCACCAGCACCAGCACAGAGCACCTCCTGCTGCCATGGACCATCCCTGGGTCACCTTCACCACAGGGCAGGGGACAGCCCAGCACCAGCACAGAGCACAGAGCACATCCTCTTGCTTGGACCCATCCCTGGGTCACCTTCACACGCAGGGCAGGGGAACAGCCCAGCAGCAGCCCCAGCACCAGTACAGAGCACATCATCCTGCTTGTACACCATCCCTGGGACACCTGCACACCCAGGGCAGGGGACAGCCCAGCACCAGCACAGAGCACAGAGCTCAGAGCACATCCTGCTGTCATGGACCATCCCTGGGTCACCTGCACACCCAGGGCAGGGGACAGCCCAGCACCAGCCCCAGCACAGAGCACAGAGCACAGAGCACATCCTGCTGCCTGGACACCATCCCTGGGTCACCTGCACACCCAGGGCAGGGAACAGCCCAGCACAGAGCACAGAGCACAGAGCTCAGAGCTCAGAGCACATCCCCCTGCCATGGACCATCCCTGGGTCACCTGCACACCCAGGGCAGGGGAGCAGCCCAGCAGCAGCCCCAGCAGTGCAGCAGCCTCCTTGCAGTGGGCACTGCAGTAAGCACTCTGACATTTGCTGTCACTCACACGCCACAAACAAACACACCCCCTCTCTCCAGCCAGGAGATGGGCAGCAACACCCCTTGCAGGGCTCAGACTCTGCTTTACACTTGGAGTCATTTAGGAGGGAAGCAAAATGATTGCCTGCCCCTCTGCATGCATTTTGTAGTGGAAGTGCAGCAGTTTGGGTCACACTCATTGTGTAGAGAGCATCGTTAGCACTGGGGAGGAGCTGCCAAGGGGAACCTGCAGCTGGAGCTGCCCTTACACATCTGACTGCAGCTACATCCAAATAAAACTGACAGAACCCATCACTCAAGTCACTAAATCAGATTTAAGGAGCTATTGAGCTGAACAGCAATATATTGAGGAGAGAGAGAAAAGAGACAGGAAGAAATTTAAATGCTGAAATACAGAAATATTTCAGGGCATGAGAAGTGAATAATTACATGGGTGATTCTGCTCTGTTCAGAAAACACCAAAGAATGATTGATGCAAGGGAAGGATACTGAATTTTCACAGCAACTGTTAGTGAACACAACTAATTTGTTTAATGAACACATTAATTTTCTACTTATTTTAAGTATGAAATCAGGATGTTCAGATCTGCAAAGGAAGTGTCTTTAGCAAGGTACTATATAGAAAGGGAACTTGGGCAGAAAGATAAACAAAGTTTTCATATTACATTGATAAACCTGGACGTTTTGCTTCTGTGGGGATAGTTTTAATCACCATGAGTTGCTCTCAAGAAACAAATCCTGAATTTATACTGCAGGTCTCTTAGTTTATGTGCAGGGCACAGTCCTGTATCCCAAGAGCCATAAAGCCTCAAGAAGGCTGGTATTGTTTATAGCTGTCATTTGTTTTCTTCTTTGCAACTCTAGAGTTTGTTGTGTGCTTTCCCCCAGTCAAGAACAGAGCATCCAGCAACCACCATTTCATAAAAGGAAATTGGTGCAAGTCCCAGCAGACTGACCTCAACCTGTGCTGTTATTGCATTCACTGCACAAGTCATTCCCAAACTCCTGCGAGGTGGGCATGACAAAGAGCACCAACAATTGAGAAGTGCAGGAAGAGAGGGAAAAGTATGGCTGAGACTCTAAAATAAATCATATTCAACAATCCTGAATCTACAGAAAAGGAGATTCCTCTGACAAGAACTGTACAAGGAAAAGTTCTCTAGGGGAAATCTGCATCCTTGCATCACCAGAAAGTCTCCCTTTGACAAAACACCTGGGTAAGTTCACTTAAATTGTTCCACTTCCACTGAATCCCACTGTGTGATGGAAAAAACCCCAATGTCACAGGAATCTAACCTGGTTTATAATGTAGAGGCCTTTAAAACCTTGGTTCTCTTTATGCTTTTGCTCATGCAAGAAAACAGCAACTCCAGGCCTGCTAATCTGTTCACATTTTTTAAGCAAAAGGGAGTTTAGAATTAAAAAGTAGAAAGACTTTTTAAAACCATTTCAAATCTTACAGGATATTTGACTTTGCCTTATAAGCAGAAACAGACTTAATTACAAAAATCAGCATGTGGATCCACAAACTACTGCTACTAAAAATGGAAAGAACTAATTCCAGCAATTTGTATGAAATCTCTGGAAATTCCTTGTTACAGATTCACTTCATTCCTGCACAGATGATAAACACTACAAATAGTTTTGAAGCTGCATCTGCTGTTGAATGATAACATTATGGAGACCTGGTCATAACTTCTGCTGAAAATAAACAGTTGGAGATCTTTGAAGGACAGTGGAATTGTAGTTTAGGCTTTGACTGGCTCATAAATTGTCACACAAGCAAATAGCAAATATAAGTCACATTTTTCTTTCTTTCTTCCCCATCACTCCTTGTCCAACCATTGCCACATAAAAATTTCCATACAAATTATAGCAGGTATGGACACAGAAATTGCTGATAAGTGACTTCATGGCCCTACTACAACCACGGGGCAGTGCAAGAGTGCTAAAGGGACCTAAAAAAGCTCTTTGGAAGTATTTTACACAATTATGAAAAGAGAAATGACCCATAATAGACAAGTCATTCAGCTTCAAGTTTATTTTTTCAAAGTAATGACTGATACAGAAAACATCCTTAGCAGCCTTTATCTTGTGTTTACACACCCCCACCATAATTAAACAGGGGGTGATTTTGCTGCTTAAACATTTTGAGCATTGCATGTGTATATTTATTGTGTTTAACCAGCAGTGCCAATTCATGATAAATTCCTCAGCTCCAGGCAGAGCTCTCAGTCCCTCCCTGACCCTACCCTTGCTCAGTTCCAGGCCCTCCAGGATTCACTGCTCCCTTTGCCTTCACTCTGGCCTTGGCACAATAAATGCTTGTCTGCCTGGCAGAATGCAGAGAAGGACATTTCCCAAAACAGTTTCTACTCTGCCTGACCAAGGGCACTGCCTGTTTTTACATTTACTTTACATTTACTTTTTACATTTACTTTACATTCCCAGCTCAGTTCTAAGAACTCTCCTCTCTTTGTGCTCCTCAGTGCCTGTGGTGTTTAGTGTGAACCAACCCAAAAACTCCCACCACCTTCCCATGGGAAAGCAGCTCCTCGTGAGTAAACTCTCCCTAATTGTGTTTTACCAGTCCATACTCACTTATTTCTCCAAATTAAGTAAAAATTGGATGTGCAAGATCAAGAGAACGTTTCTTTCCATAGCATGTGCAGAAAGAGGATTTGATAAACAGAAGAACAAAGATACATTTGAAAAAATGCAAGATAAAGAGAGCAAGGCTGTGCCTTTCCTGGGCACATTGGTGACACTGCCATGGACATTCAGAACTCCCAGGACTCTGTCACCAGCTCAGTCCCACCACACCAATGTCTTGGAGTTTTGAGAATGCAGGTGAGGGGTACCAGGTGAACTGATGCTGTTCATACCCTAAAAATGCTTGTTGCAGTGAAGAGCTGTCCTTGCCCCTCACCCAGAGCATTTTTTACTGTTCATAAATCAAAACCTTCTGATTTGTCCTGCCCTGAGCACTGCTGGACACACTGCAGAGTCCCACCCATGTTCCAGGTGTGCACAGTAAAACATCCTGGGGGGTTCTTCAGGCCACGGGAATCCTCCATGAATCCTTTTGGCTGAGGTGGTTCAGAGCTTGTTTATCCCTCTAAATAGCTCAGGGGAAAATAGAAAAGAATTCAAAGATCATCAGTTCCCACCCAGCATCCTCAGAGCAGAGGGATTAATCCCTGCACCCCTTGGAAGAGCAGTGAGGTTGTGAGTGCACATGTGTGTACATGGGGCAGGGGCTTTGGGGACATCCCAATCCAGGGGCAGCAGCAAGCCAGGACACCCTAAGAATGGCCTCAGCTTGTGTGAAAAGCATGTGATTTGTTTGCAATTTAAAAAAAAAAAAATCTGGTTTGAATAAGAAGGGAAAATTTTATCCCTCTTCAGAAAGTTAAAAAAAAATATATCAAGAAGAGGAAAAAAGCAAAGTTACCAGACAAGAGAGGAGAAAATGATGTCACCGTTTCAACAGACTTGACACTATAAAGAATCCAGTCTGGCAAGTGAGTGTGCCCTACCCAAAGTGGGAAATTAATCCTGCACACGGCAGCGATTGCTAAGCACATCATTATGGAAATTGGGAGCTCACAGCAGGAGCTGGCAGCCTTAGAAACGTGGAAAATCAATGCAGAGCATGTGGGGAGGAGAAGCATCCCAGCAGTGACCTTTACAGAAGTGCAGGGATGGGGACAGGACCAGGGTGAGTGCAGGACCCAGGCAGGCTGTCCCCTGGCCATGGCACTGCCCAGCAATTCAGCCTGGCAGTGCTGCTGAGGGACAGCAGCCAGAAAAGCCAGAAACATTGACCTGTGCTTGAGGTGAAATGAGCAGCAGTTTAACAGTAATGCCACATATTGATTTCCATATTGATTTGAGAGAACTAGAGACTACCCTCTTGGAACCCTGAATTCTGAGAATTTCACTCTTTCTGCTTTAACAAGTTTTGATCCCCAGAAATACACCTCATTGGATCTTAAACCCTTGAAAGGACTTCCCCTGTAGTGTGATAACTTTGAAATTAATGCTGTGTAGTTAAGGTTATGTCACAGGTGAATTAGGTAGAAGTGTAGACATTTTGATTTATGAAATATTGTAATACTAGTGTCCAAAATGGAGGGTTTAGGTGTTGTTTTATAACTTCCTTTTTCATCTTTGCTACTTCCCCTTTCTTCTCCAAAAACTTGTGTTTTCTGCCATTGGTTCTAAAGTTCCGCAGTGCGGGATAAGAAGAACTGATTATTGGGTTTTTATTGGAAATATCCTACACAACATCTCCCTAATTGGACAATCTGGGGTATAAATAATCTGGATGAGACATGCTCAAGGCCATTTGCACCTTGTTATTAACGACAAAGCACTTTGCTGTGCCGCCAAGTTATAGATAACACTTAATAAACATTTTGAGACCCAAGAAACTGAAGTATTTTTACTGTCTTATCTCAAGTGTCTGTTAAAAGAACTCACAAAGAGAAGATTTGCCGTGGCAGGGCCGAAAGCTTCGGCCAGAATCCACCCCATGCTGTGGACACCACCCAGCTGGAAGAACAGCACTGGTTTGTCAGGAGCTGTGCTGTGCCTCTGCCTTCCAGAGGGTGCCAAGGTGAACTCCTCAGGGTGCCAGAGGAACAGGACATCATTTATCAGTCCCTTCACATGGTTGGAGGATGGACAAACTTAGCAAGCAGGCATTTTCCAGATTCTTAGCAATACAGAATTTTCCAGTGAAACTTTTTGGCCAGAAAAAGCGCATTTCATCCAATGGAACTTTACAGTGTTGATAGCAATGTCTCCAGGAGCTGTGCAGCACAAGCAGCAAGCCAGGGCTGTGGTCCTCACCCAGGGCTGGAAGGTGGAGTTTGGCTGAGTGGGGACTGAGCTTTTCCCTGAATTTCCTCCTGAATTCCTCCCCACTGCAGTGCTGAGCTGCTGGTTTCTCTTTCCCCTCCCCTGCTGGAGCTGCTGCACTTTGCATCAATAAATGCTCCTTATGCAGAGCGAGGAACTAAACCCAGTTCTGCCAGACCTCAAGGAAAGCCCTGACCAATGGGGCATCCACCTCAACTTTGCATTCACCACTTTAAATCAGCCTTTTGAATAAAGTAAAAGTTCTCTAAATCACATCAAACAACTCCAACAAATCTGAAGTGATGAGATAGTTAAAATTATCTTCCTGTTGTTTCAAGTATTTAAACACTTCTACCTGTCACTCCCTTAATGCCAGTCCGGTTTAGATTTCCCCTTACCTGTGGCCTACAGGGGATGCTTCAGGGTTCAAACATCCTTTCCAATGCCTATCCATATAGAAATACAATTTATTTAGACAGGTTTTTCCTTCTCATCAAGAACTACATACCTATAGAATTACAATAAATGCGTTAAACATTTTAGAAAGCTTCTGATTTTCAGTAGTTCCCTTTTGCAACTCAGTACTTTCAATGCAGTCTCCCAGCAAGAACATTGAGCTTGACCCCATTTAAAAAATGTAAATCTCCAGCACTTCTGATCCAAGAAAGTTCTGTAGCTCCTTATATGCTAAAATATAGTAAAAAAAAAAAGGCAGCAGACAAGCTGTAATTTAAAACCAACCCAAGAAACTTTTCACGGGGTTAATAAAAGATTAAAAATCTTTACTTTGTGTTTCTAACCAAAAGAAAAACAGTGTTATATAGTTATATATAATTACATATATAATTATGTAGATTTGTATTATATACTTATCCAGAGAGAGCTTCATGATTTCAAAGGGTGGTCAGCCAGCAGTTCCTGCAAATGAGGGATGGTAAGAATTTCTCATTTTAGATATGAAAGTTTTTCTTTTTGAAAAGAGTGTTCTGAATTATTTTTGAGACAGTTGTCAGTATATTAAAGTCAATACAAGCATCCCTATTCTGAAGCATTTGACAAATGATAATCTAGAGCTCCAAAGTACCAAAAAGGAGCAAAACCTCCCCTTTTCTTTGTTATTTTACTGCAAATGGCTTTGGAAAAAAAGTAGCAACAATGTTTCAGTGGGTGTCGTTTGGGAATATTGTTCTTAAATATTTAAATAAAAAGTAAAAGCCACCTACATAAACTCAGCCTGACAGTACATAAGGCTTGGGAAAGAGCTCAAACAGTGAAATTCTTTGGTCACTGAGAAAGATAATGGGAGGAAAAAGAGGTGTATGGGGAAGAGCTTCCATTTCTCCACCCAAATAATCTGGTTTCCAATGAAAAATAATGCAGAACTACAGATGCATAAAAAGATCCCTGAGAATTTTCAAATTACAGTAGCAAGCACACACTTCTATTTTACCTGCTGGCACAATCTGATCAAACACAGCATTTCTTCTTTACACACTCTCTGCACTGCAGTGTTATTGTGTCTCTGGTTTGATATTCTTTTCTTCCAGGCTGAACCTTTTTCCCACTTTCTCCAATTTTACCTCAGGACCTGGAAATTATTTTTATCCTTATTTCCCTTTTTTTTACCTGACTCCTTAAGCTTAAAGAAGAATCACCTCTAGCCTGAAAACAGCAGTTTGTCAAATATTTAAAGAGTTGAAAGGAACTTGCTTGGGGTTTAGAACATCAGCATCAATGGTTTAAAACAATGAGAGGGACTGAGCCCTTGTCACAGATTTTTGTGTGAAGAGATGGGTGATATGTTGAGGTTTTTTGGCAGAGGTATTGCCAAAGTCATAGTGTGGGTGAGAATTAATTTTGTTTGCTTTTCAGACAGATGGTATTGTTCCTGCTCATATTCTGTGCACTTATTTCAGCAGTCTGAGACAGTCTGGTGGGTGAAATATCAAAAGCCAAAAGATTTATACCTATTTTAAAAGTCTGGTGTAAAACCCACTCCTGTTCAGACAGCTGTGGTGCCTGGACTGTTTAGTGCCAGTAACATCACCCAACAGACTGCCTCAATAATGTGCTTTTATTTCCCTCTAGGAAGCAGTTAGGGCATCCTCAGTCCTTCCTGGCATTGCAGCTTCCATGGCACTGGAGCCAACCAAGCATCCCAGATGAGGAGAGCAAATTCCTGCAGGCTTTAAAACTCCAAAGGTCCTCCTTTACTGCTTTTTGTCCCCTTAAATTGTAAACCTTGGAATCATTACCACCAATATTGTCATTTTGAGCTCACCTGGGACCAGCTTCCACACCTTCTCCCAAGTTCCCTCACCCAGAAACTTTGGCAGCAATTGCCAACATTAAATCAGGATTTTCAGGGTTCAGATTCCAGCAGACCCAGGGACCTGCCATCCACAGGGATATCCTTGCTCCCTGCCTTTCCCTGATTTGCAAGGTGAGCTGCCTCACTTCAGGTTGGCTAAATCAGGCAAATATAGAAAGATTTCAACAACAGGAGTCAATCTTTAGTTTCTACTCAAAATTTCTCCAAGGCAAATGTAGTTCATACTGTTGAAATTATGCCACAGAAAGCAGATTGCTTTTGTCCATTTAACTCTAATGTGAAAATAACAACAGAGGCATTTTTTGGCTTGTGCAGAAGTTTTTGAGGAAAACGACCACATTCCAATTACCAGAGCTCAAGCTGTGATATGTTGGGGTTCATATATACATGAGTGGATCTTTGTTGACTACAAGTTAATTTGCTTTAGAATATTGCCCAGCAATGGGCTTTAACAAGGCTGTAAAGCAAGAGTTTCCTGGACAACTCTTACACACAAACCACAAAATGAACTTTAAAGGAAGACTGAACCAGATGTTAATCAATACAAATTACTCTTCCTTCCCCTGAATCCAATACCTGCAGGATGCACTTCCATCCTGCATTCACCTGCATTGGGAATGGTGGAGCTGCAATAGGTGGAACAGATGGCAGGATGAAAAACTAAGCAGTGAGGAGCTTATATTTATCTCTGGTAGAAGCAAAATGCTGCAAGGAAGACCTGGAGCAGTCAGGAAGAGCTGGAGCAGTCAGGAAGACCTGGAGCAGTCAGGAAGACCTGGAGAAGTCAGGAAGACCTGGAGAAGTCAGGAAGAGCTGGAGCAGTCAGGAAGACCTGGAGCAGTCAGGAAGACAGGCTTTTGGAGAAAACCACTTTGGAGATAGAAGCTGCTCCACTTGTCTTTTCTCCTGTGTTGAGTAAAGGTCCCTTGCTCTGATTCTGAAGATGTCCCTACTTCTGCATGTGGGTTTTCTGCTATGAGCTGTCTTTTTCTTGCTCAGATTTGCTGGATGCTTTTGGCTTAAGGAAACACTTCTTGCAGTGTCCACATGTGGAATTTGTCAGGAGCAGCTGCTCCCAAGCAGGTTCAAGTGCAAAGGTCTTGTATGAGCTGTCCACTCTGCTTTCCTAAAGGAAATTGTGTTTCCTACCAATGGATCTGCAATAGACTTATGGCTCTAAAAGCTTCCTTGGCTTTGGGCAGGTGCTGAACACCGTGAGTGCCCTGCCAAGCTGTGGGAATGTGCTGTGTGCATGAGCCCTCCTCTGCCACGCTGCCCAAAATTGCCACCAAAGCCTTTGCCAGGCAGACTGTGCAGCACTTTGCACTCCCCTGATTTCCTGCAGGGGCTGTGCAGTGACACTGCTGCTATTTTTGTACTGTCAGAAGTAGCACCCAGAATTTTCACTGGAGTTTAAGCATTCTGCCCTTGGGGCTTTTTCATGTAAATGAAAAATGCTGTCAGCAACTTCGTACTCAGGAAAGTTCACTGCAAAGCAAGACCCCAGTAAGACCTAGAAAGTCCTTCCAAGATGAACCTCAGGAACATTTGTTCAGCCATAGGTATCTTCACCCTCTTCAGGATGATACCTTATGTGCTGACTCTGAACAAAAAAGACAAGTACTGAATTTCAGTTTACAGATCTTCTTAGAAACAATGAAAGCCTGAAAATAAGGTCACATCTGCACTATTTATTAGGTGCATCCAGTCTTCTGAAGGCTGAGAGGACTTCAGTCTTCACCAAATTGAGAATTAGTGCTTCTTTCCTCAGATGTTCAATTTATGTCCACAAGGAACTTTGCCCTGAGTAAAACTGCTGACTACTCTGTGTTTTCTTTTATTCTACTATTAATCACCATCAAAATAAGAAGCCTCTTGAACAAGTATCTTCCAAACACAAAGGGTTGATGGCCCTGCTTAACACATCTGGGAAAAAAAGTAATTTTGGAACTCTGGAAATAAATGGATTCCCATTTTTCTCAACCCACAGGAAACACACCCATTTGTCACCCATTCCTTTAAAATAATGTGCCTGTTTCCTGGCTGTACATGTGTGGAGGTGGCTCAGTGAAGCCCTGGCCACTCAAGCCCAGCAGTTGGTTTATTTTCCCTTGTGGAAATGCCTCTTTCAGAGAGAGGTTGGCACATGGCACAAGCTCAGGGAAGGGCTTTAGGTTCCAGCATTCTCGTGGCACTGCTTCCTGTAAGCTGTTGGCTTGAGCAGCTCTTTTAATTTTTATCTCTCCATATTTTTTCAATCATACTCCTGGCTGTAGAGGGGTGGGCTAACCTGCCCCCAGGTTTTCTTTCCCATGGGATGTGTAACTGTGAGCTCAAACAGCACCTGCAAGTCCCAAAGGTGAAGCTCTGTCTCAGTGAAGCCCTTCGGGCAGAGCTGCATTCACAGAAGTGAAACTCTCTTTTTCTTCCCGTTGAATTTCAGAGCAAGATGAAGAAAAAAATGATGGAATGTTGCTATGTTTTTCCCAAGTGCCAGAAATGCAAACAGAGCAAAAGCTGAGATTGGTAACAAAGCTCTGTTCGGCTGCAGCAGTGACTGAACTGGAGGCAGCACAGACACAGGTACCTGGCCATATATTCTGGAAAGGGGACCTCACTACTCCAAATTTGTTCTTATTTATAGACATTTGTTGGAAATGCCACAGAGTTTGAAGAAGAAGAAAAGGAAAAATAATTGGGTTCAGCAGGAAACAAATTGAAGCATCCAAAGGAATGGAGACGATGAGTAAAGACAAAAAGCAAAGCAAATCAAAACCTCAGGCAAAGCACTCTGATGTCAGTAACAAACTCAGAGCATAATGAAAGGCTCCTTAAGCAGCATAAAGTGCTACTGAAGGGAGACAGGGAGGAACACTTGATGGGAAAGGAAATGTCAGGGATTTTTCTTCCCTTATCCTTTTATCTGAAGACACCTCACGTCTCAGAACAGTTCACGGGATGACTCCTCATTAAAAGAAGAAATAAGTCAAGCTGACAGCTTTTGTGTAGTCATAAACCCCGAGCACTGCTCTCGAGCTGCTGCAGCTGAAGGTGCAGAGAGCAGGCAGCCAAGGCTCCAGGCAAACCCTGAGCTGTGCAGGGGCTTGAGCTGCTGAGCAGGGAGGGCAGAGCTCTCCCCATTGCAGCTCTGATTTTCCCAAAGCTGCTGTGGGTGTGCTGTGCCTGTCAGCCTGCACACGGTGACACCCTGAGTGCCACTGCAGGACAACGTCAAACCACCTGGACTGATCAAAAGTGATGAGGAAATAAATTCTAAATAACCTCCAGCCAGCTCCATTAAATGTAGGAAGTTTCACAGCCATCAACACTGGGCTACAGAGAGCAAATGAGGGCAAAGAGATAATTAGATAATGCAGGAAGAGACTTGCAGCATCTTTTAATGAATGTACAATTCTCCTCAGAGGAATTGCTGCTTATTTATACCCTGCTATAAGTGACCATGTGATTAATTCAGCTGCCAGCTTGATAAGACTGACTCTCCAAACTGTTTGTATATCAGCATTCAGTGATAGGATATAATAGGATTAGCACAGCAGTATTTTCAGCTCTTGAGATTTTATCACAGGTCACACTATATAAAGGATTTCCTTCAGAACACGAGGCTTGGAGGCACATGATCAGCTTTCATTAGAAATCTGTAGCCTTAAGGACCAGGAGCAGGACTTGCAAAATGTGAACTTTAACGGCTCAAAACATCAAGCCCATTTAAAAAAAAAAAAAAATTAAACATACTGCTTTGCTTTGAAATGCAAATATCATGGTTTTGATGATGCAATGCAAGAACTGGAAATCTGGGGTTGGCAATAATATTATCTCACTTGCTGCAGCAAACAGGGTGGGTGCAGAGCTGGAGATTGTTCAGGGCTGTCCTCCCAAGCCCATGGAAGCTCTGCAGTCTGAAATGGGTTAGCTGGGGTGTGCCTGCCTTAAAATCCACCTGCTTTGCAGGAATCCAGCAGAACAGGATTAGATCTGTCTGCAGTGACTTTCTGGGGCTCTCCATGTGTGGTCAGGAGTCTGGGCAAAATCTTCTGCAGTTCAGTGTGCACAGCAAACAGCTGGGCACATCTGCAGGGGGAGCCCCAGCAGCAGTGTGGGAGGAGCAGTGAGCCTGGAGCTGCTCTCACGGGGGAAAATCCATTTGTCATTGAATACATATCCAGAGTTCACTGCTTTGTTTCAAAACCCATGAAGTCATCTCTGCAAAGGACAGTATAAAAACCATCTTGTCCATTATGAAAGCGAAATTCTACACTGGGTTCCCATGGTAAACTCATCACCTGAGCTTTTCCAATGCAGTCTTTTATGTCAGACACTAATTAACTTTTAATTGGTATTTCCAAGCACAACTGTTCAGTGTGGCCATAAAGTTCAATGCCCTGCCTTCTACATTTCCAGCTCTTCAAGCAGAAAATAGCAGGGCTTCAGCTAATGGGGCTGCAGGCTGATTTTGTTTGTCACCAAACTCCTTAAGCAAAGACAACACCACCACAGAGTGCTGAATAATCCCATGTGTTTTGCAATCCTGCTACAGCTATTATGCAATAACTTGATAAAGGTGCTGCAATATCTTTAGCAGGATTGCCTGAATATTGGGAGATGTTGGAATAAGGTAAGCCACAGACAGCTCTTTGTCTGTCTCACTGGCAGTTCTACAAACAGAATGGCCTGAGGAGCTGGCCCAGAGCAGTGAAACAATCTGGAACTGAGGATACCACGTCCAACCATTTAAACCAGGAGAGGAGGGGCTATTTTGGGCTATCTTTAGGCTGATGCCAAGCACTGAACCTTCATCAGCATCTGGAACAAATCACAGGTATTTCCAGAGTGAATATTGCAATTTAATTTAATGTAAAAGGCACGCATGGAAAATGGAGAGCATGAGGTTTGCTCTGCAAGCTCAACCCCAGTCCTAAATAAAACATCCCCATAAATGCAGAGTTATGTTGTGTCTGACTAGAACACTGTATTGTATTTGTAATGACAGTGACTGTGCATAAAGAGCTAGAAAAATACCTGCTTTTCATTAGAGCAAAGCAAGCAAGGCAGAGAGGGGCACAGAGCCTCCAGTTTGCCCAGCCCAGGGCCATATGAAACCTAATTGACTGTGAATATTTATTTTCATTAACAGGCTCAAAACCCTATGAGTTCCATAAAACAAAAGCATGTGCTTTTAGCCATCTGATTTAGACAGATCACCTAATACACACATTTTGTATCTCACACATATTTTTACCTTGGAGACAATGGAAAATAATATCCTAAAAGAACATAATATTTCATTCTTTTAGTCAATTCTTTTGGATGGATAAATGATAGGTAAAAGGCTGATTCGGGGGCTGCTCACATTTAGGAACCAAATAACCTGGCTGACACCTAGTGGGAAGCTGAGCAATCGCTGGGTGCAGTTCTGAGCAAGGAAAGGCAGAGAGGGAACTCCTCCAGGGGAACAGGTGGGAGGAGAGAGAATTACTTCATAAAACGTGTGGGGTACAATTTAGGAGAAGAATTTCCTACATTTCCTAAAGGTTCTATCTGCCTGTGTAGTCATTTTCCAAGGAAATGGTATTTTTGATTTGACAGAGGCAAAATGACATCAGGTAAAACCACAGTAAATGTGCAGCAGGAAAGAGAATGGACAGGAGGGAATTCTGAGTCCTCCTATGAATAAATACTCAGAAGGCTTTAACAGGCCAGCTCTGTAGAGTGAAGTAGGTAAGAGGAATATTTGGGCCCTGGGGTGACAATAACTCCTGATTTGAGAGAAAGCACAGTTTTCCTTCAATTCATTTCTGCCAGCAATATTCCTTGATGTGAGAATGACTTTCCTGACTGATCTTTTCTTTTCCTTCTCCTTGCTTATTTATGTAATTAATCAATTACCAGTGACTCACATTAAATTACAAAGATATATTTTGGTCAGCCTGTTCTCACCAACCTATTTGAAAGTACAGATTTAATCCAGGTGATGGATGTGGAATGAGAAGCACTTTTGCTGTCCATTGACCATGTGAGGTGGCCAGGATTTTCAGCATTGGAAATGAAAGTAGTGCTTGAGAAAACTTCTGTGTTTCCAGGTCAAGAACAGGTCACTGACAGCAATAAATGAGTGTAACCCCTTAACAGTGACTAGCAAAGATAATCGTGTCTTCTGCCTGAATTTGCTCCTAGCAGGTCATGTGTTTGGTCTGCACATTTATCTCCAACTTGCAGCTTTTATTCTTAACCACAAGGGAAGCAGGAATCTCCCTTCAGCCCTTTTGCACCCTGAATAAGCAGACACAGCACCTCACTGGCAAAGTGGAGGCTTCCACAGAAAACTCATCCAGAAAAAAGTGCTTTCAGGGGGTGAGGTAAGGAGAGAGGTGTTGTTTGTTAAACAAGAGTGGTCAGAAATCTCCCTCCATTGAGAGGAGACAGAGCCTCTCTCATTCATAAAAACTTCAAATGGATTCTCTCTGTGGAAAAAACACTTTCAGACTATAACAAGATTATAGCAGATTATAACTTTTTTTTTTTCCCCCAATTGGCTCTTAATAAATCCTCTTAAATGAAGAATCCTCATTTGGCCTACAAAAAGCTATAGCCCTAAAATGATAAAAGCAAATGCCCTGTGCTTCTGGCAGATACTCCCTGCAGAGCCTCCCCTCCAGCCAGGCTGGAGCACTGGCCAGGGGCTCCAGCACATGGAAAAGCTCAGCACGAGCAGCACCTCTGCCACCACCAGTGGCACCTGGAGAATTGTAGGAGTAACTTTGTGAGATAACCCAGAGCACAGAATCCCATTCCAGAGCATCCCAAGTGTTCAGCATCTGTTTCAATGCAAAAAGACACAGCATCTGATTTCCTTATACAGCAGGAAAGTTGGGATTCTGTGTGGCAGCATTCCTGAAGACACATGGCACAGATTGTGTGAGCCAGGAAACAGGACAAGGGCACACAGACATTTATGAAATCCATGGCCTAGGGATCTGCTTTCCAAAAGTAATTAAAGAATCCCTCAGACTGAAGGATCTTGCCATTGTTAGCTGTCCACCCACAGCTCCAGCCATGCAACATCTGACAGGCAGATGAACTGTGCACTTCAACAAGGGAGGAATCTCCCCTCATCTCACAGCAAAGATCAAAATTCAAACAGGGCTTGACGTATTTTTGTGTTTTCCCTCTGTCACTGTCTGAATTACCTTGTCAAACACTAAAGAGCAGAGATACATATTAAGACATTTTCTTGAGGAAGTTCCTTACAAAGTTCAGGTTCCTGGTAACTCATTAGACCTAATGAAGAAAAGTACTTCAAAATAAGTAAGAATTAAACAATAAGAATTGCTGCCGGAATAATTTATATATCAGAAATTTCCCTTCCTCCCACGAGCAGCATGTTGTAAAGAAAGGAGAGTTCAGAAACACAGCTCTGCTGCACATCTGTACCACCAGAACCTCACCTGGGTTTCCAAATGCAGAACACAGCTCCACGTCTGTCCCCAAAACAACACACTACTCAGAACTGGCCTGCATTAAATACCAGATCCATTCCCACTGGGTTCCCAAATGTGATCAGCTGCCATCTGAATCCTGCTGTCTTCATGACTGGTAACTTATTTCCAAAACTTTGCATACCAAAACAAAAGTGAAAAGAAAATTCTATTTTTGTTTTCCCTTTACACAAACACAGCATTCTCTATTTAGATGAACAGATACATGTATATTATAAACTTGTACCATCCTGATTTACTGGCTTTCCAGCCAATTATACACAGACCATTACAGAAACCTTCCTTTCACTTGTTGCAGTCATCTTTTTTGGTGACTTTTTTGACTGTGGGTGACCAAAATTAAATACTATATTTTGGTTGACTTCAACCCAATTTCAGCTATTTCAATTCCAATCAATGGCACTCATATTTCCTTTCTCTGTCCCTTAATGATCTCATCTGCCTGTCCTGATTAGTTTGATGTTATGGTGGGTTTTACAAGTTTTGAAGGTTGAACAGTGGAAAGGCAGATATCAAACACCTGACTGAGTAAAACAGAATATTTCCTAGGGTAACTTCAGCTCCCTCATCTGCTGGGCCTTGTATGTCAGCATCTGAAGCCCACACTTTATACCTGTGGATTTTTACAGCTGAGGAAAAAACCCCACTAGATTTCAGATGATTTTTTCCAGCTATTGCCAGATGTAATAGGAAAAACACATTAGCAAGAAAACAAAAATGCAGAATCATTTCCTCTTGTGTGCAGCAAGCACAAGGCCCTCCCCAAGCAGGGCACAAGCAGAAATAGCAGCTCCCTGTGGGGTGCTTTCCTCCCAGGCACAGAAAAAGGTTCCTCTCCCTTCCACATTTCCTCGGTGCCTTCCAGCATCCCTGCTCCAGCTCTTCAAGCACAGGGAAAGGAGCCAAGGGGGAATCCAAAGGGTAAGTGCCAGGCAGGCACCTCCCCAGCTCTCCCTTCTGCTTTTCTGCCCAGTTCTTCTTTCTCTTTGAGTCTGGATTTCTTGCTGTTTCTATACTAAATCATCTTTTCTCTAAATTCACTTCACTTGTTTGAGGCAGCTGACATAGTCCTTTGAAGATGTTTACTTTGAACAACATGACTCCGGTAGATTTCTTGAAAAATCACGGATTCATATCTGGATTCAGAACAAAAGTACTCAGACTGACTTGCTGACAAAGAGACAGGAGATAGTTAAGATGAGCATTTCAGCTTCTCTGTGATGAAAATTGTAATTTCATGCAGCATTAATCCAATCCAACGTATAGGAATGTAGTAGTTAGATGGAGAGTCTAAATCTGCCTAACTTCATTTTGAAAAGCTAATGACATAATTCTTGAAAGTAAATAGAAGCAAAATAATTTAAAACAAAATCAATAATTAAAACAAAATTTAAAACATAATTTAAACATAATTTAAAACAAAATCAATAATTTTTTCCTATCATTTCAGTCATCATTAAATGCAATTTGGAAGAGAAAAAATTGTCTAAGTTTATTTTAAGTTTTTGAGGAAAACCTTTTTTATCTTGGTTCTAACTTATCCCTACAGTTGAAAACATTATGTTGAACAATTATTTTCCCAAATTTCATTCTACAGTGGTATAAGTTTAGCTCCTTATTGCCTTAGCATGTAAAAAGCTTTTACTCTGAATTTGTTGCTGTTAATTGGTCTGTTCTAACCTGCTTGACATTTCTCACCTTTTAAATCATTTAAAATCAAACTCAATGTTAAAATCGTACTCAATGCACTTCTACTGCTTGCCTGCAAACCAAGTTCTACAGCTGCTTTCACCTTCTGCAGTTAAAAAGGAATTTTCTGTAAGTGTATAGTGCATAAAAACCCAACACTCCTTTCAGTATCTGCCATTCTCCAAGTAGTACCCAAGGCAATATATGGTCAGATATTTTGCTACAATACTTCCTTATTGCAAATTAATGGGGGGCGGGGGGGAAGAGAAGAAAATAAATTTTAATTATAGGATGTTTCAAAATCATAAAGAAAGATTGTTTCAAGATCAGAGATTCCCCAGCCTATGCAATGGAGTTGGTATTTCAAATTCCAATCCTGCCCCAAGGTTTCTGCTTTTAGATGCAGAGAAGTAATAGGAAATACAGGGAGAAAAGGGCTTTAGAGGTTTTAAATTGACAAAGAAAAGGACCTGGGATGGGACTCTGATGAGATCCACTCTCCAGAAATGGGAATGACAGAGCAAAAGGGGTAATTACCTGCTAGCCCATAGCAGGTTTATTTAATCCCTGAAAGACAAGTGATACCAGGAATGCAAAATTTCCAGTTCTCTATTCATCCAAATCTTAATCTGTATGTTCTTGGGGATGCATGAAACTACAAGGTGGTGAATAAAAAAAAAAAAAGGAAGAAGAACTTTTTGGCACAAAAGATAGGTATTTCCTGGTTAGGAGCTCAGAAAAGAGCTCCTTTACTCTCAGAAAGAGGATTTTTAGACATCCACAATTATTCAGTGCCCTGAGGTTCATTTTAAAAACTGATTTCAACACCCAATTGTAGCACTAGATCTGTGAAGGTATGGAAAGGGAATAGAAACCTTTGCCTGAAACTAAGCTGGTTTTGCCCATCATCTCCTGGTGCCACTGTGCTCCAGAACTTGGGATGCTGATGTGTTGTGTACAGTTCTGGGGGCAGAGTGGTGGGGAAGGTTTGGGAAGGGAAGGTTTGGGAAGGTTTGGGAAGGTTTGGGAAAGTTTGAGAAGGGAAGGTTTGGGAAGGTTTGGGAAGGGAAGGTTTGGGAAGGTTTGGGAAGGTTTGGGAAGGTTTGGGAAGGGAAGGTTTGGGAAGGTTTGGGAAGGTTTGGGAAGGTTTGGGAAGGTTTGGGAAGGTTTGGGAAGGTTTGGGAAGGTTTGGGAAGGTTTGGGAAGGGAAGGGAAGGGAAGGGAAGGGAAGGGAAGGGAAGGGTCTCGCTGATGGTGTTCCCGTTGTTCCAGGCAGGGAGGATGCGGGGCCGGGCCGTGTGGCCGCTGCCGCTGCTGCTGGCGCTGCTGGCGGCGGAGCCGTGCCCGGCGCTGCCCTGGCTGCCCCTCGGTAACCACAGCCGGGCCTCGGTGCCCGCCGGGGCTCTGGACGGGCTGCGGGGCCCGCGGGAGCTGGGGCTGGCGGGCACCCCCTGGCACTGCGACTGCCGCATCCTGTACCTGAAGCTGTGGCTGGAGGATTTCTCCGCGGCCGCGCTGGCAGAGCTGAGGTGCGCCAGCCCCGAGCACCTGCGGGCCAAGCCCCTGAGCCGCCTCACCGGCAACGAGCTGGGCCTCTGCCGGAGGCTGCTGCCCACCAAGTGCGTCCAGTTCTTCTGGAGAGACCTCGTCTTAATTGCCGCGGCGATAATTACGCTGATTTTAGTAGCGTGGGCGCTGAAATTCTCCAGAAAGCTGGTCTGCCAGCTGATCCTCGGGGGCTGGATGCTGAGGAGGCACAGATGCAAAAGCCGCAAGGCACAGTGAGCTGGTGCCCTGCCCCACCTCGGACAGAAACACCGAAATCCTCTGCAGCCAAACAGCACCGGGAGCACCGGGAGCACCGGGAGCACCGGGAGCACTGGGAGCACCGGGAGCACCGGGAGCGCCGGGAGCACTGGGAGCACTGGGAGCACCGGGAGCACCGGGAGCACTGGGAGCACCGGGAGCATTGGGAGCGCTGGGAGCACCGGGAGCACCGGGAGCACCGGGAGCACTGGGAGCACTGGTTTGAATGGTGACTGCTACCAACAGATCCCAGGGCTCAGACTCTGCCTGCTCAGACTGATGCAATTTCCTTCCACAAAGAAGCCTGCTGAGGTATTGATTGTAAATGTTTAAAAAATCATTTAACTTCACATTTTTCCACTGAATTTTCAGTCCTTATAGCAAGAAGATTTACATCCCCAAATCCTATACTTTTTAATATATGGAGATGAACACCAAGTGTAGTATTTTAGGAATTCTTTCTCACTCTCACCATCTCTCAGTGTCCCAGTGGGCTTGCTAGGACCACTCCTGCGTGCAGACAAACCCAGGCACCTCCTCCCCAGGTTCACCAGCTTCCTGCCAGCAAAACCACCAAGATTATATAGACCAGCCACTGACTGTATCCCTTATTGATTACGTTTAAAGATGGACTAGTAATGATCAGCAAAATAATTTTAAATATTATTGAGTTTCCTGGAGGGTGAACAATAATAAAGCATTCTATGTGAAACTGAAATAATGGATGCTTATTGAACATTCATATTGACCCAAATTTGATCTCTTTCACAATTCTAAATGTTTCTGATTAAAATTCTAAGACATTTCCGGAACTTGTGTCCTGGTTTTCCTACAGATCTTTGATACACTGAATTTTACATAACAGCTTTGAGAGGATGTACACTCTTCCCTTCCCCTCTTGAGCCCCCCATCCTCACAGAAAAATTGTTAACCTCAGAATATTGTTTTCTCCCCAGGCCAGGCCAATTCACTGGAGTACAGGAACAGCAATTCATGCTGTGACTCCCTCCATCTGCTCTGGTTAGGCCAGTTGGATGGGAGAGCTCTGACGAGCTTCTCCAATTAATAGCCCTGCTGGCAGCTCCACTGAAGACACCTTTGCAGATGCTCCTGGCAGCCCAAAGCTGAGCTTGGCTCTGGAGATCACCCGCTGAGGGTGCCAAGGGTGCCAAGTGCTCCGAGGCTGCTGAGCCAGCCCCGGGAGCTCCGTGGGGCTGCAGGAGCGGCAGAGCCCCGGGGGCACTGCCAGGGCATCCCAGCCCCGGGGGCACTGCCANCCAATTCACTGGAGTACAGGAACAGCAATTCATGCTGTGACTCCCTCCATCTGCTCTGGTTAGGCCAGTTGGATGGGAGAGCTCTGACGAGCTTCTCCAATTAATAGCCCTGCTGGCAGCTCCACTGAAGACACCTTTGCAGATGCTCCTGGCAGCCCAAAGCTGAGCTTGGCTCTGGAGATCACCCGCTGAGGGTGCCAAGGGCTCCTGGGCCAGCCCCGGGAGCTCCGTGGGGCTGCAGGAGCGGCAGAGCCCCGGGGGCACTGCCAGGGCATCCCAGCCCCGGGGGCACTGCCAGGGCATCCCAGCCCCGGGGGCACTGCCAGGGCATCCCGGCAAGGGGGACTGAGCTCCAGGGCTGCCTCCTGGTGACTTTTCGGGCAGCTTCAGGAGAGACACAGCCCTGTCTGTCGCCCCTTCACTGCTGGGCCTCTCCTGCAGCAGCAGAGAAAGGCCAGGCTGAGCCATCACCCCTGCCAAGCCCAAATCTGTGCCCACCCAGGGTGAACCCTGCCCCTCTCTGTCACTGGGGGCACAGTGGCACTGCCAAACAACCCCTCACACAGAGATCTGGGGCAGGGCACACACAGGGGCAGGGAGTTACAGCCAGGGTAACCATCGATCTGTGCATTCATTAATTGCTGTAATCAGTGAGCAATTGTGCTATGGGGCTTTAGGCTGAGCAAAGGAAAGGAGTACAGCCAAATGCTTTCCCTGGAAAATAATCCATGATCTGGGAGAGACCGTGCCCACTGCAAGGTGAAAGTCTGCCAGTGCCAAGAGCTGTGGGTTACCAGCAATGAAAAGCAAGATTGTCACCTAGAAACAAAAGATGAGTTGGGACTCAGTTCAGGGAAGGCAAATAATCCAGTAATTGTGATCTCCTGTGTGTGACACTGCAACAACGGGTTAACATTACATTTTCTTGTTAAAATAGGATATCTTTTGAAGATAGAAAAATGTATTTATTTCCATGTTTAGATGAGCTATGGTAATTCAGCATCAACGTCTACAAATCAAGAACAATCAGCTGCAGAAGAATCAGAAAAACAACATTAATGCAAATGAAGGATCAGAAAATAGATTTTTAAAAGAGATTAATTAATTAAGAGAAATATAAGAAATTACAAGATCACAATTTGTATGAATCTACGTGAAGAGAAATTTGTGAACAAAGGACTAGGAGCAGAAATTAGCACATCAGACTAGAAAAAGGGCCCAAAATCTAACAGTGAAAATAATTATACACTGAAACAGCTCATCAAATGTCATTGCAAACCCTGCAGCTTCACCAACACTGGGCATTTTGAGCACTGTCTGAAATGAGAATGATCTTAGCAGAATTGGGTGAGACACCTAAAACATCCCAGCTATTCCTACTGCTCTGCTCACCTGCAGTGAGCAGCAAAAGCCCACTCCACCCTCTCCAGCTGCACATTGCTTCACTGGGAGTACTCCAAGTGCAGGGAAGAATTTGTGTGTTCCTTCGGATCAGCTGGGCACACACTCCTCAATTCTCCAGTTTCATTCGACATTCCTAACCTCTGCAGGAGACAATTTCAAGTAAACACATGGGAATGGAGTGGTGTATACACAAAATCATTTTAGAATATTTTCTCTGCACTGGGTGTTTGAATTTTTTGAAAGACAACCACCGTTTTGTATGAATGCAGAATATGGAGTTTCCTAAATTCCATTTCTTGGTTCCCCAAAATAAAATCAATCATTAACACTAGAAGCTGATCACTCTTTTTTATGCCTATAAACCAGATATGCATAAAATACTAAACTGTTTTACTGTATGGCTTCAATAGTACAAATACTAAAAAACTGAGCAATTAGCAAACACTTCTGCTTACACCAACCAACACATCAAATAAGATAGAATACAGCAAAAAATAATTGAGAAGATGTATTTTCTGTTGTTATAAGAGGAAAGAGGAGGGAGTGTCTTCCATGGCAGTAGTTCACATTCTGCTAAAAGAGCACAGTATTTATCACTTTTCATCCGTTTGGGTTTTGTCTTAAAAAAACCCCTCTGCAAAGGGGACAGCTGAACTGCTAACTGAGGGCTCAAAAGCAACACTCAGAGTTTATCTGGCAGGGCCACTGTGTCATGCTCCAGCCACACTCCATCAAACTGCATAAATAACCCCACAGTTGCTAACAAAGTGCACAGGCAGGAAAGGACATCAGCTATCTGAATGGAGCAGGCAGGCAGCGATGCCCAAGGGCTTTGGGAACCTCCCAGGCACTGTTACTGCACCATGTTTGCCTGCAAGGGGCCAAAGCAGTGCCTCTGCCTGCTTTCCCATTCCCTGGTTACAGGGGTGTTACTGCTGGCACCAAGTGCAACCCCAAAGTGATGAGCTTTGGTTCCTCAGTTGGCAGGACAAGCAACCAGAGTCAGCATTATTGTCCCAGACCTCACCCTTAATTGTGTAAACAGCAATTCTGTGTAAACTGGAATTCAATTAATGTGAAAAATGCTTGCAGGTTTCATTTATTCAATAGCAGGGTGTGTGAATCACTTTTCTTCCTCTAAATTCTCTCTATTTTGCTAACACTGTAGCAAAAAGCATTGCTCAAGCTGAACGACTTCTGTTCACCTTCCTGCTTGCTTGCTGCTTGGGCTCCAGTCAGAGTTTATTCCAGGTTGTGTGAGTGAGAGCACTTTGCAAGGCTCACACACATCACACAGAGCTGTTCTCCGCTGTGCCAAAGGGCCACATCTGAACAGAATGTAATTATTATCATCAAGGTGCTAACAATCAGCTTTGGAGCTCTATAAAACACAAAGCAGCTCATTCCCTAAAAATCACACTTGGCTTGGCTCAGGGCAGGCTGAGAGGCCTCAGTGCTCTGCCCAATAAAACTGCTTCTGCCTTGTGGAGTCCAAGTGTCTGGCTTTGCACCACTGATGTCATTCCTCTGGGTGCAGCCACTCTGCTGGAGCCAGCTATAAATACTCTTTTCTTCACCAGAAGCAGACCAGTGCTTAAGAAGGAAAGCACTTCTGCTCATTTACAAGAGAGAAAAATGTACAAAGCCAGGAAGACAAGAGCAGCACGATTGCCCTTGGGCAGCAGCAGCTGCTGAGGTCACTGGTGCTCCTGGAAACCACACAGGGGCAGGGAAGCTGGGGAGGAGCTGCCCCAGGGATGCCAAGGGTGCAGCCAAGCAGGAGAGCAGGCAGCAAAACAGTGGCATTGCCATGGACAGTTCAGATGCTTGCTTTTCTCTTTCTTTTTATTTTTAATGTAAAATCCCCACCTTCCCCCTGCCCTCACAGGGCAGTGGATGGACAATGCCAGCAGCTCCAGTGCAGGTGCCACTGCCAGGGAGGGCTGGGCACCTCCCCATGGCCTGGGGCACGGAGCCAGCTCCTCCTGCCTTGGCTGAGTGCTGGGAAAGGGAAGCACCAGGGCATGTCTGTGAGGCGAGCTATTTTAGAAGAGATGCTTATTCACGGTAAAATTACAATATTTGCACTAAAGAATACCTACCACATGCTGTGGGCTCACTGAATGTGCTTGATTTCCACCCCGCCCCATGTTCTGAGATGTTGGTATTTTAAGAATACCCATTTCTCATGTGTTTCACATCCCACATCCTGCAGGTGAAACGATGAATGAGATCTAAGTGTACTCAACAGCTTCTTTTTCCCCTCACAAAGCAAGGAGGAAGCAATCAGAAAGCAGCTCTCAGTTTCACCCTGGAGTGTCTCACATGCTCTGAGCAGCAGCCCAGCCCTCCCCAGGGGCTCTGGGTAGCTCCATGGGATGGATACTGCTCTGATATTTCACTGTTCTGACACTTCACTGTTCTGACACTCTTCTCTTAAGTGTAAGCAACTGTAGGAAGTAGTTTTGAATTTGCAATAACATCTCCATGGGCTCACATTCATATTTAACCTGAGAGGATTTTACTGTAAACCTTTGCCAGCCCTAAGGTTTGTTCAGCAAACTACATAAAATTAATTCACACTGAATTCATAGCAGAGACTAAGTACAGCTTTGCTCTTAGGAATTAAATACATTGCAAAGTTAACAAGCTTGTTCTGTATTTATCATTTGGCTAAGCAGCTGTGCATTTTAGGATTCAGATTTAGTGCTCCCTTTCAAAGTATTTAACTATGCAGAAAATGAGTAATACAAAGTAAAAGAATTCTTTCTGTTCAGTTAAACCTCAGCTATTTCGTAAGACATATGCAACATAATGACAGTAATTTTCCATCTTAGTTAAACACCTTCTGCTTGCACTGGCCAGATATGGAATTGCATTAATAGTTACTAGAATAACTTCTCCAATAAAAGGAGAAAAACTCATCCAATAAAAAGTTTCAAACAGCAGAAGACCAAGAATAGCCTAATAGGACTGGAAACAAATAGGAACTTCCTCAGATGAACAGGAAATTGATTTTATTTTAAACTAGCAAGCATATACTATAAGAACTAAATACTAATTGAATGTACAAAGTACACACAGAATGCAGTGAAATGGTTGGTCTGTGCTCCCACTCCTGTTTTCTAAATTAGCCGGTATACAGTCGTTTTCATACTGGTTTATGCTTAAATGCTCTTCTTGGGGAATTATTAAAAGAGAATTGGAGTCTTCACAAAGCTGCTGTTTTACCTGGACTCTTCAGGTCCACACACTTGCATGTGATGATTTATAGCTCAATCACATGATTTTACTTTCACTGCCAACAGCTAAAATGACTGCACTAAAAATTAACAATTCCTACCTAATGCCTCCTTTGACAGTGCTGAGTTTATTGTCATGCTTAGCAATGCTAAGTGTACCTCAGCAATGATGTTTGTCTTAATGCTTTTTCTCTCCAGAGCACAAAACAATTTCCCAAAGTGCTCCAGGTCTGTTGCTAGAAGCCATGTAAATATTTTGTTATTACATAGAGTCCAACGAAATTGAGCTTGCACTGAAGAATGGGTGTGTGACAAGCAATTGCTCCAGCTGCACAATGGCCACAAGGCTGCTGTGTACCCCGAGCTGCTTCCTGCAGCCTCGGTGGGTGCCCTGCCCAGCACATCCCCTGGGCATCCCAAAGGTGCCACTGCAGCAGGTTTGGGCAAAACAAAGGCCATGTACCTGCTGAGATTGTGTTTGGCTTGGCTTGCCCATCAGGCAGCCAGTTCTCCAGCAATCTATCATTATTCGAGTTGGTGGTGCTGTTTAGCATAAGTGCATTCCCTGGGAAAATGGATGGAAATCTCTTCCCTCAGTATAATGTTGAGGAATGAGCCTACAGAAATACAGAACATTCATCTTAGTCCAGGGGGAAAAATTTCAAATGAAGCCCTTTCTTCAATGACCTTGATCTCTAGGGAAGGCAGTGTCAGCAGGGATGGATTGCAGCCCCCCTTTTCTCCTTGAATCATTTTTCTTGTCTCCTCTTCAGGGGTCAAAAGGGTTTCACCTCTTAACTAATAATTTATTTTTTGACAGGAATTCCTAGGTTGCCTTTTACAACCACGGAGAAGGACTATGGAACCTGACACATCCCAATCGAATTGAAATTTTCAAGCCTCTCCCACCAGTGCAAAGCAGCGGAAGGCTGTGGCAATGGCCACACCACCAAAAGTTGCCCTCAGGACAGCAGAGCACTTAGAAGTGAGGGTGTGTTTGAATTCCCTGAGTCTACAAGGCAGCTGCAAAACCCACTAATTTCATTTTTAGATGCACTTACCAAAAGCTGACCCCCAAAAGAGTAAAACTGAAGCAGCAGCGAGTAGAGCCTGCAGGAAAGGAGCACCCTCAGTCCTGCAGCACACACAGAACCCCAAAAAGGGATTCCTTTCCCTCCAGGAGCAGCTCTGGCTGCCAGCTCCGAGCTGGACCAACATTGGCACCTAGTGGCTGCCAGAGTGGCAGGAGAGAAGCTCTGGAGCTTGGCACCCTGTGCAGAGCTCGGTGATGGGCTGTGATGCAGGGACTTCCCAACAAAGCCCCATCCCTGCCAGCTCTCTGCAGAGTCTTTTACTTTTGGACACTGGGCAGTTCAATCTCCTTTTGCTTTCTTCACTGTCATTAATCATTTTTGGACCTGCCCTGAGCTTTTGCTGCTACAACTCCCAAAATCACAGCTCAATATTCATATTGAAACTTGACAGAGTTTTTATTTCTTCTGTTCTCCTAAAGTAGTGATGAACATGTAATGTAAATTAAAATTAGACTAACAACTTTGGTACTGTGGCTTCGTTCTATCACAGTGCAATAAAATAATCAAGAAAAAACCCTGTATATTAAGTAAAGTACACCCTATATATTAAGTAACTCTATATATTAAGTAAAACAAAAGAATGAAATCAAATCCCTTTGTAGGTCTTTCTCCCTACCACTCCTCCCCTGTTCCTGAAAGTCTGAGACAGATCTTTCTAAGACAGTTTTAAAACATAATAAAATCTCAACAAAATCAATCCAAGAAGAAAGCAACATTTAAAAATCTATGGCAATGTTACCTATCTGCAAGAAAGTAAGAGAAATGTAGAAATCATTACGTGTTCTTCTATTTTGCATTAAAATACACTTGGTATGATATGGTAAATTAGATAAAGACTTCCTGATCTGAATAGGAAACAGTTTCACTTGAGAAATTGAATCCTCCATCCAGTATTACGACCTGAAGTTGGTAGGGGAGTGGTTTGTGGTGTTTCTAGTGGGAGCACTAAACTGGGAATGCCATTCCTAAACCACAACAGACTAATACAAAACTGTTCTTTAATCTTATACCAAAAGTAAAGGGATTCAAAAATTATGCTGAATTTGCTGTCTCTGCAATGAAAACAAAAATACTCTTCTGCACATGGAGAAAAAGAAATTTTTAAAAGGCATTTTCTTAGCAGATTTTCTCTTTTTAAGCATGAAGGATCTTCTTGCTCCTTATTTGTCTGAGTCTTCCAGAGGCAGAATAACTAAGGCAAAGATCCAGACTGTATTGCACCCCTGCCAAGCTATTTCACGTGTTCTAATCCTCTCTCAGTGCAGTTCAAAACACAACAGCTCAAATATCACTGCAGGCTGCAGTGAGCCCCAGCTATTTTGTTACTGGTGATGGGACAGAAGCAGTAATAAATCCAGCTTTCTCCCAAAACAACAAAAAAGGGTCTACAAGTCAGAAAAGGCAAAAATATTTTTAATTGAGACTGAAGACACAGAGTCAATGACAGGGTACTGTCCTAGCACCACTGTTACAGTCCAGGCTTGGCACCAGCAGTTTTCTCAGCCTGGATTTATTAATCCAGCCCCAGAATACTGAACCATACACACAACACCACTTTGCTTGAGGAGGTTCCAAGTTCCAGGGAAATTCAAAGCTGAAAATTCCCAGGGCAATAAAGTGCAGGAGGGTTTGGGGATCAGTGGCAGAATTGTGAGAGTGACAACTGCCACATTCATTACCTCCCCCAGGACAACACAATAAATGATGCCAAAAAGGATCAACTACCTGCAGTTTTAAGAACTTACACTTGTAATTGTGAAGAGCCATTTTAAACACTCAATATTCCTGTTATTTCAGGATTTCATTAACTGCTAACTGCTCAATTAGCACACTCCAAAAGGACACAAAAAAGTTTCATCTTGCAGTTCACCTTTTAACATAGATGTAATACAACAGGCCAAAGTTAAATCACACATTATTATGATATCTGAAATAAGTTGCTTGTAGGTTATTTATATTCATGGCATCATGTAATAGAAAGCACAGAGAAAATAGAATTTAACAGAAAGATAATTGTGGCTGTATTTTCCCAACACATTATATCAAAACTCTCATCTGTATTTGGGAAAACTGGAATGTGCAATTTAACTGAAGCTTTACTGGCTGTATTTCAGTTCCTCTTCAAAATATAGCAAGGATTTGTTTGTAGTATATATTCTAGATTTATTCAAGTCATTAGACCAAAGCAAGTAAGAAAGCTATGATGTGTAAGACAATTTGAAAAACCTCTACACAAACTCTTCAGAGCTGAAATAAACCTTATGGTAGTAAAGGAAGAAAATGGGACATTTTTTGAACCTCACATGAGGACATTTTAGATTTCATGTAGGAGAAACAGCAGCAATTACAGCATAAACACTGACAGAAAACAGGTTAAAAAAGAGAGAAAGCATTCACAGCCACTACTTAATCTATTTACACAATTCAGAAGGTAACAGAGATCAGTATGTTTCAAACGGAGACACTAATGTATATATACATACAACTAAATATATATACACATGGAGATAAGCACGTATCACAGGCATATATGTATATATATATACAAAAAACATATTCAGATGTCTGATATGGCCTTACTAATATAGAGATATCTAGGCTGCCACTGATGAGTGTTTTACAATTTTATTTCAATTTATTACATCCTCACCAAGCCAAAAAGAGAAACAATGAGATTGAGCTAATAAATGGGGGAGAGGAAAAAATGAGGGCGATTTACACTGCATAAAACTGATTCCTAAATTAAACCCACCAGCTCTTCTGAAAAGAAGTCTTGGGCACTATTTTATTGCAGCATCATAATTTTTAAATGCCCAAATACATTAAAATAACATGAACTCCCTCAGCCATCTGTACCAGGGAGAAGTCACCATCAAAAAATCCAACTACTGTGACGATATCAGGGGAGCCCAAACAGACACGGGGACAATGAAATCCCGGGTTTTAGGATGTCTGCTGAGTTTATAGGTATTACACTAATCACTCAGCAGAATAAAAAGCCAGCAAACAATGCAGATTCCCAGTGTCTTTACTGAGTGTGTAGCACCTTTTTCAATATTGCAGGGACCTGCAGCCACAGGGCGGCTGGTAAATCCCCAGCTGGTAAATCCCCAGTGCCTGTGCCCGCTGCTGCTGCGGGGCTGGCAGTGCCAGGGGACGCTGCTGAGGACACACATTGTCACAGGAATCCCTCTCAGCCTGAGCCTGCATTACAGAACCACAGAATAAACCAGCTTGGAAGAGACCTTTGAGATCCCAACCCACAGCCTGACACCTCCTCATCAATTAAACCCTGGCACCGAGTGCCACATTTAATCTTTTATAAATACACGGAGGGATGGTGACTCCAGCACACCCCTGGGCAGACCATTCCAGTGCCCAATGACTCTCTCAGTAAAGAAGTTTTTCCTGACATCCTCCTCCAGGTGCAGCTCCAGCCTGCAGTGCCAAGGTGATGCAGGGAGCTCAGGGAGCTGCTCACACACCCCAAACAGGGCACTGGCTGTGAGCACTGCCCAGATAAACCAAGGGGTTTCGTTTCGCCAGCCACTCTTTGGTGTTTGAGGCTGATTAGCAGCTGTTTTAAGCAATCTGTTCTGGAATTGGCATGGTTCTGAAGTGTCTTCTCACTCTCTGGGAGATCAAACCCGTGCAATGAGTGCCTTTCATCCTCTATAGAACACAGACAAGGAGAACGGATGGGTGACTAAGATGGATAAAAGCCTTTAGAAGCCAAGCAGAGGAGAATTTGCATTGCATTCATTCAGAAGATGATTAAGCTATGTATATGAATATAGTATTTCAAAGAGGCCACTATCCACAACTGAGTCATCTGAAAGGGACTGCAAATAGTTATGGCTTCTAGCATTCAAAATGCATAACTTGGAAAACTTCATGAATACAATTAAAATTTCTTTTCTTACCAGCTTGTTCTGAAACTTGGCTAATAACGAGCCCAACGCCCTCGCAGGGTAAGGAACACTCACACATAACAAAGTCACACATTTTTCTCAACAACTGCAGAACTGAAGCCATTTCACTGCTGGGAATCAACCATGAAGGAGACACAATTCTTCTCACAGCAAGGGTGGGTTCTGCAGGCTTACACGGAGAAGTACTCCATAGAAATCCTTGGCTGGAGAAGTTTTGGACCCTCAATTCATCCCTGTTTATTTGTCAGCATTTTCCTTATCACTTGACAGTTTCACTGCCACTTGTGCTAGTACAGCAACAGAACACCAGGCAGAAGCAAAATTTCTGATAGAATAGGTCAAAGTGGCATCATTTTTCAGTATTCCAGGAGTCCTCCAAGTGCTGTGCCCACTGCAGCTCTGAAGGACAAAGGGTTGAGGGTGGAAAAGAGCACATGAGGCTCTCCAGGAAAAACCCATCATAACAAAGTGGGGCTGCCCAATTCAACATGATTCTTACCATTGCCTTAGAGAGCATCTCTGTCCATATGCTGCTCCCCAATTCCTGCTCGCACAGAACACAGACATGGGAAAGAGAGGCTGATGTACAGCAGGAATGTCTGTTCACTGGAGATGGGCTTCAAAACACCCGGCCACTCCTGTTGGCCCTCTGTGAATGTGTAAAAAGGTCCACACCCCATATATAGAGAGAAGAAAATGCCTCTCCTAGGAACATTAACTCTTAGATAGCCTCCTCAAAAAAGAAACCTGAAAAAGGCTTTAGAACATTTACAAATTAAAAATTAAATTATTAACACTTTAAATAACAAACATCAGACTCTGCTAAACTTTCAAGAGAAAGTTGTGGACACATCCTCAGATCAGCATGTCATTCATTTCGGACTGAGTTGCTAAACAGTGTATTATTACAAAATGTTCTGGTTACAATTCAGAACCATCCATTTTTGTAAAGCACAGATCCCATAACACTGCAGGCCACTCTGCTTAGCAGAACTAGACAGACTGACCTGGGGTAAACTGAAATCTAAGACCTCTTCAAGATAACCTCCACTGCCTGGAAGCACAAGGCCAGAGCCCATAATTACAAACAAAGGTCAGGTTTTAAACAGTATTGTTTCTTATTAAAAGATTGGTACAAGAGCAGTTTGCTCTCAGAAGCTCAAGCATCACAGAGCATGCATGATTTAATATGCACATGTAGGAATGTATGCATCAAACATAGGGGTTATGTCAGGTAATGCTGAGTATGGGAACTTGGGTTTATTCCTTTCAAAAAACAACCAAACAACAAAGAAGTAGTTATTTTGCATATATTGTATTTATTATAAAAAGTGGTCATTTTACTATTTAACAGATATCTCTCTTTTTAAAGAAATTCCAGTATGTTACTACTTTTGCTGTCTGAAAGAACCCAGTCCCTTCCAGCTGACTCAGCTGTAAAATCAGCAGGCCTTAAAGTTATCAAGAACTACAGATGCTGGAACATTCTGTTAACCAAAATCTAACCAGAGAAAGGTTGTACCACACAAGGAGCATCAACACATCAAATAACATGCCTGCATTATAAATACAAAGAGAAGATGCTGAAATTTGCTGGAAAAATTATCTTGGTACACAGTATAAACAATGTGCCAACCAAGCCATAACTCAAATCATCATGGTTTTCATGAACAATTTTGGTGATTGTTCTGTATCCCCACTGGAAGTTACTGGGAATGAATGTTTGCTGCTGCAGAGAATTCAATAAATTTCCCATGTCCACACAGTTACAGAACTTGATTTGAATCTTTCCCTCAGCTCCTTCAAACAGTGCTGCAGGAGAGTGGGGAACAGGTTTTAGGATCCTCCTGTTTCATATGAGATGACACTACAGGTTTATTTAGAAGGGCAGAACTTAATTTCCTTTGTAACTCCAAGTCTCCAGCAGCTGCTCTGAAACAGAACCCAGTCCCACCACCCAAATTCCCCCATCCAATGTGGAAATTGCCTCCCACCTGCACCCAGGGCTCTGCAGCTCAACCCCTCCCTTGGAGCTGAAATTTAACTTCCCCTGCTGAACTGAGAGAAAGGGAAACTGCAACTCAGGCCCAGTTTAGGGGTTTTCTACCAGGTTTTGGTACTGTTTCCTACTTACTACTAGAGATACTACTAGGAAGGGTTTCTAGAACTCTCTGTTCTTCCCTGCTGAATCACTCTCACACACAGCCAGATACAAATTGGAATTGACTGAAACCCATTTTGTTTTTCCTGATTTTTACATGAAACAGGTGTTAACCCCAATGGAGTCTGGGGATTAATCAAAGAAAAGCAAGTATTTTAACATTCAGACCACTACTTACAGCTTTCACAGCGTGAAAGAACTCCTCAAATATCCCTCACATAAGCCTAACAACATAATGTGACAATTTGTGGGTTTTGTTTGTGGGAATTCTTTGGTTTTGAAGCAGTTAAAGGCTCATGATGACAAGCAGCAACGATGACGGCTAACAGAAAAATGTTTGCAATGGTCTCTAGCAAAGATAATGAAATACCTGATTTATAATGATCTTCACAGAAGTAGCACCTTTAGTTTTCCATTAAAATGAGGCGATATAATGAATTATAAATACTAAAGATTGACATCTCTAGCAATGCTTCCTCCTAAATAACCTAAATTTCCTGAGGTGTTTTGCTCAGATTCTGAAAACATCATTAGCATGAAAGCATTAGCACAGTGATGTCTTATTTCTCTTAACACCTTTTCTTTCCTGGCTGATAAATATTGTAGGATTCAGTAGCCTGCTTAATTCAGAGTTGCAGGCTACGAGGAACAGAAAGCCTTTGGTGCAGCCTGACTGAGTACTCAAACCTCTGCTCTTGGCTGGAAGGTCACCATGCATCACCAAAAATCTATATCCAGACCTGAAAAGGAATAATCATGAAGCCACCCAAAAATACATTGATTTCAGAGGCAATTCAAGCCTGGCCTGGCTGGCTTTGCTGGCTCAGAGACAGTCAGGTTGCTCTCCTCCTGCACAACTACCCATGGGACAGTTTAACTCTCTTTGCCTTAGGAGAGGTTCATGTCACACTATTATAACCTGAAGCTATGAGGAGCATGGAATTTAGCTAATCCTTGGTACGAAGAACAGAATAACAAAATGTGCTGAATCAATGTATTTCATTGGCAAAGTTTATTTTTATTAGCATCTTTACTTACCATGTAAATTAAAGGAGAGTACCTGTTAAAGAGTCTTTGTTTTGTAGACAGCCCAGATAGCAGTTAAAACACAGATAATTCCAGACTGTGGAGAGACACTCAATGCACAGAAGCAGTGTGTGATGCAATGCAGACACACACACGTGTACATGTCAGACCCGTAGCAGGATGGGAACAGTTCCAAAGCCGTCTCTCAGCAGCACAGTGCCTTGCAAGGGGGAAAAACCACAGCCCTGAGCCCTGGCCTGTGCGAACAAACCATACCCAGCACAGACCTGAAAATGCAAAGCCAGCGCGGCCAGTCAGCTGCGCTCTCTGGAAGGCTCAATGGCAAGGGCACCTGTTTATTTCTGCGTGTCAGTGACTGTAAAACGTATCCAGGGGAATACACAAAAACACGGATACACAATACAAAAATCTGACACCGCAGCAAGGATGTGGAGGAATGCTGCCATGTGCAGGCCCTCCACAGGCAGCAGTTAATGGCTCAGCAGTACCACCAGCACCGCCAACCCTTGTGTGCCACCGGCACGGCCCCGCTGGGCGCTGCCGCAGCCCGGCCAGGGGCGGTACCGCTGTGCCCGGGCAGTGCCACAGCCGGGGGCGGTACCGCTGTGCCCGGGCAGTGTCACGGCCCCGCAGCCCGGCCGGGGCGGTGCCGCTGTGCCCGGGCATGTCACAGCCGGGGGCGGTTCCGGT
>VZRZ01004779.1:1091510-1116636 GCA_013398175.1 Climacteris rufus | reverse complement strand
ATAGGGTAACTTTTAGTGGGCACCTGCCTTCCAACCATGGTCAACCCACCACAAATACATAATGAATAGATTTACAACGTGGTTTATTTTGATGGCAGTAGCCGCAGCTAAATAAAGCTGAAAAAGTAGTTTAGTTGTGTAAGCACCACATTTGATACATCTAGACTGTCTGGAACCACTAACTTAAATCTCATCAGGGTTGACTCAGCTCTTCAGCTCCTGTAGGCAGACATCAAGTTTCATGTATCTACCATGCAGAGAGGTGAGAGTTTATGAAACAAAGCCCTGGGTTCTATGCACAAATTTGCATTACTTGTTTTGTTCTTAGTGCCACTGAAGTTAATAATTTTTCTCCTTCTGGGTTTCTTGGTGCTAGCGGCTGCTGGGCTCTGCTCTACAGTAGGCTGCAGCCTGGCAGGAGATACCAGCCAGCTTCAATCGTCCTGAGATACCTGCAAGACTGGAAACTCTGTACAACAGAAAACAAATCTGGTCCTTGAGCCAAACTTACATTTCATAAGACCAGTTTATTAACTGGGGCACAGTACTGTGAGCTGGTGAGATGCTCCCAGAGCCAGGGGAGTGTGGAACTGATGTTGCAGAGTTGTCTCAGTGCCTCCACACCACCCTGCATGCTTGTTGCCTGTTCAGGAAGGTCTCCTTCTCCCACAGCAGTCACAGACCTGAGCTGGCTCTGTGCATCTGAATAGGACTGAAAGCAATACTGGAAAATGCTGAATGCAGAAAAGATGTTATGGTTAATCAGTTACCAGGCTTGCCTGTGAGATTCTAGTAGATATCTCTGGCCCATGTTACTATTTATCTTAAAACAGAACAGCTGTCTGCAAGTGATGGAAAGCTTACTGTACAACACTCAGGCACAAATTTCTTTGAGTATTTAGGGAAAACCAGAAGCGTTTGGTGCATACTAGTGGCATATGGCATTTTATCATGTAGAGGGCTTGAATTTTTCCTCAAAAACCTTACCTTCCCTACCTCTCTAATGCATGACATGGGAAAGGGAAGAAAAATATCAATAAGTATTTTTACAGGTAATTAATCACAGTGAGGAACATAGAGTATAAAATTGCTGTATTGTCGCAGTAACGACACAAAAGGAAGAGACAGAGACACCTGTTACCAGGATCAGAGAGAAGGAAGGAAGGGGGGAAAGACCCGCCTTCTTTATTTTTTATATACATTTGGAAATCACTATTCATTGGAGGAAATCAGTTCTTCCTCCCTCAGTTACACTGGTCAAAGGAAATGTCCATCAAAGTTCTGTGTCCGTGAGAAAGGAATGTGATGATAAGATACAGTTACAATAACATAGCCATGTTTACAGAGAAAGCTGTGAGAAACTAGCTACAGAAAAATGAAAACATTCAGGACTGCAAAAATCAGGGCAACACTGTATTTCTAAAAAGATAGTTCTAACTCTGATGTGACATGCCATTATATCTATTTTAATTGCATTAAGATACTCTGAAGCAAGAGCAAGCTGGCTTTTTGTGGGCCTTCAGAAAGCTGCCCACTGCAGCAGAGCAAAGTGGCAAGTTCCAGCACAGCATGGAGGAGGAACAGTAGCTCTGGTACAGAACTGGCAGCCCACTCCCACAGCTTCAGCAGACAGTGTTATTTGAAAGTAGATCATTGCATAAAGTTCAGAGTAACTGAATTGCTCTGGAGAGTCTTGGAGGACTGTGACGTGCCTGATTCAGTGCCCTACCGTGGCTCTTCGTTGTCCTGTTGTGTCCTGTGTGTTGTCCTATTAGCTTAACACCAGTGTAGCTGGGCAAAGAGTCAGATCTCATCTTATGCTCATCAGAAAGTAAGTACTGTTAAAGATATCCCTATTTTATCGTGATAGAATCTACATGGACCTTTCAATCATTCCTTTTCTGCACAGAGCATTTAGAGCTTGACCCAAAATCCAGAGAAACCTGTATGTCTTCCCATTGACTCCATAGACTTTGATCACACCCCTGAAGTGTAGAGAAGTGCATGAATAATAAGCAAGAACATCAAAAACTATCTTCCAAGTAAGTATGTGTTCCCATTTAAATCCCTGAACTCAAATTACAGGGTTTTTAAAGACCAGTTTTCTTAAAAGCCAGGAACAAAGTATTTATATTAGCTACACTGACATGAAAAGAAGAACTAAAAGAAGAAAGCTACACTATTCATCTGCTATTTAAAATCAAAATCACTGTTATTTTAAAAAGTAATATCTTCATTAAATGTTTAATCAGATTTAAATAAAAGTAAAAATGCTGTGTCTTTCAGCACTAAAAAGACATCTTTAAATAAAAATGTAATAATCATAACACAAAAAATAAGGAAATGGAGAACTCTAGCTGTAGTCAGCTGAGAAGGTGTGGTACTGAGAATAGGAAATCATTTGGCTCTCGCTGATTATAGCTCTTTGTATGAAAATACTCGAGGCTGAAATTAGTGTGATCCACAAGAACAGGTGTTTTGAATTTTAATCTAAGATATAATTGCAGCCTGTAAAAAACACTATGTGATGCAGTAATTGAAAGGGCTAATGATGGGATGTTTTATTTTAAAAAATATTTTAAAATAGATCTACAAGCCATTAAAAAAATCTTATTCCACAAATCTCTATTTTGACTACATATAAAGCTGCAATCCATTATGACTTTGATTTGAAAGACTTAAACAGTTCACTTGTATCTTTAAAAGTGGTAATGACCAAGTTCTTTATCTCACATTTCATGTTGTTTATATAAACATTGTTAAAATCTGTAATACTTGCACAATCACTCTGTTGGAATATATGTCAAGGCCAAATATTGGTTTAAATGCCACCTGGATTAAAGAACTATATATAGACTGAGCTCAAAATTTTGTTTTTACTGGTGCTTATTGTTTGCAAACAATATTTCTTTGGACTCCAGGTATCCGATCTCTTATCCAAGTGTTTATAGTGAGATGATGCCAAATTCAGCAGCTCTTCCTGTTCATAAAGAAGACTAGTATAGCGTCTTACAGCTTTGACTGTCTCTGTTTTTGAAGTCAAAGTTAACAACCAAAGGAACTGGTGCTTGTTAAAAAGTCATTTGATGGGTCCCACCTTAGCTGTTATGTCTGATTTTGAGCTGAAATGGCAATGCAATCAAGCAAGACAGGAATGAATCAATTAGATGTATCGTGAAGTGAGTATTTAACTTTTTAGTTCACAACCTGAGACAAGCTTAAAGAATTTCCACAGAATTGATCCTGCTAGGCCTCCAAATTTCTGCAAGCTGGTGCAGTGCACTTAAGTTAGCTGAAAAAAAGCACTTGGAAGGACCAGTTGCTAAAATGTGACGGGTGATGTAACTGTGACGCACTGTTTTCTCTTTACCCTGGAAGCCTGGTAAAGTTAATGTAAAGCACAGCTCCCTGTGGGCCCAGCACCTGTTGGTTCTGCATTGCCATAACACTCTTGTATTGATGGTATTTCTCCCATGGAAGATGCATAAATAAGATTCAGGTCCCCAGTTCAACTAATAAGGAATTAAATCAATATCTGATAATATATCTCTATTATTAAAATATTAGGAATATTATCAAACAAAAATTCCTCAGAAAGTCTGTCTTTTCTGCAATCATGTTTGTTAAGGTCACATATTAGCAACAGAGTTTGCAATACATTAAATAGTTATCTCCCAGACAACCTGAATGCCAGAGAAATGTGTGTTTTATTAGTGCAGTGAAATGTTTCACTTTACCTGCAGTTCAGGTGAGACCTTGCCTTCAGGTCATTAGGACTGAGATAATGTCAGTGTTCCTTAGATCCATTGCCAGTATGCCTTGTGGTGGAGTGGGGTCGGAGGGCCCATGGGCCTGGTGATTAATGCAACGTCAATCCTGCCACCAGGTCTCTGCCAGCAACCTTACAACGAAACCAGACAGCTCAATCTCTGCAAGACTTCTCCTCTGCTGAAGCATGCTGGAAGGATTTCTTCCCTGTTTAAAGGGTAAAACCTCTCATTCCATAGGTGTTTTGAACTCATTCGAAGTACAGATGCTGTTTATATGTTGTGTTACAGGGAAAATATTTGTTTTTTCAAGTTTTCTAAACTTATTATTGAGGAGGAAAAAAAAGCCTGGGCAGGGTTCAAGTTTGGTAAATGCCAAATTCCTCAAACTTTTTAATTTAAATCAACCCATGTAAGTATTGGAAAGCTGGATGCTTTGTGTCCTTTCTATCTCCTGTTCTATGTGTCAGGCACAAGATTTCTGAGTGCTAGAGAAAGAAAGTGCTGCTTCTCAGCAAGGCATTTCAGAGAGAGAGGCAAAGAGGGATGTTTCCATTAAGCTCCCATTCCCTTGTTCTCACAGCATTTTCATTTTTGAGCTTCAAGCAAAACTCATAATAGGAATGCTTTCTATTTTTAGTCTTGAAGGCTTGGTTCTGCTATCACTGTTAGTAGTTACCCGTGAGAAATGTGTTAAATGAAATCTCGGCTACACCAATAGACTACTTAATCTTATTAATTGCTGAGTGAAGTAGATTTCACTTAGATACATGTGTGTATCTGAACTCCAGAGCATTTTCTTTTGCTTCCATAGTATCCTGTCAATACTAGTTGCTGACTCTGACTCAAACTCAAGGTATCTGCTGTAATTGTGAGTCTCCAGACCTCCATTTACATACTTTAGAGTTTAACAGGGCAATACCAAAATAATGGCTATTTCAATATTGATGTAAAATTGTATCTAGTTGATTGGAATGGCCTGTCAATATTTCATTTTCAAAAGACAAATGCTATTGAGCACAAAATAAAAACTTAAAGCCTGCTATGGTTTTCAATTCCATGGAGGCATACTACCTTCTGCACAGAAACCATGCTTCAAAGAAGCAACACTGAACAGACAGGGCTTAATGAATGAGTTTTCAGTCTCGTGTTTAAGTATCACAGTTCCATGAAGAGCTCTGTCCCTTTACATTATCCCAGCCCTGGTCTCAGTAGTAAATTTCTGATTTCCTCAGAGTCTTTTCTAATGCTTGTAAAATAATAGTTGAGAGATTCATAAGAAATCTTTAACCCTTGTGTGTGATATGTGTTGGCATTATTTGCTCCATTTTATAGATTCAGTGTTTAAATGCAATATTTTCAAAAGTTCCAAATAATTTTGGGTGCCAAGAAGAAAATCTCTGATCTTTTGGAGCACGTCTGTTTAAGGCAGAGCTCCTAGTGAATGCAGTGGCAGCTGAAGTCTGAGAATAATTTTGGTTAGAAGACACCATCTGATCCACCCCCTGCTTAAAGCAGGGCCAATTTTGAAATTATACCCAACTTTGAAATCAGACCAGGTCTTTCAGGGTTATATCTAGTCAAATCTGGGGTGCTCCAGATGGAGATTTCCGTATGAGTACTTAATACTTCTGCAAATCAGGACCTGGAACCACAAACCCAAAGCACACAGAAAAAGTAATTCTGCAAGTTGCTGTCATGGAGGATAACACTGAAGGAACAATCTTTCCTGTCTTTCTGTGTGCTGCTGGTAGGTATTTTGTGGTGAAGTACACTTTTGGCTCATTTCTTTAGGCATCACCCTCAAAATTGCAGCAGCTCAGTTTCTCATAAGCAGAAGACTGCACATATGTGCATTTAGTCAAGTGCCCTGAAGGAAATGCATCTCTGCCAGCACTCAAGGGCTCTTAGCAAGTCCCTTGTGTCTTTGAACACTTGTAGACTATACAGCCTTGCATTTATACCCTGTAATAGGGAATACAAGCTGTCTGTGGGTGACCAAGGACAACTGAACTGCTGCCATCATCCTGAACACTTTTGTGAGTCCTCCCTCCTGCAGGAGCAAAGCCTTCCTCATCTGAGAGATGCTGTTGTAGGATATTTTAAGAGCTACCATGGCCTTGAAATAAGTCATGACCTTGTACAGATAGGTTCCCTACATTTCTTCGTGTGTTCATAGGTTCTGATTGGCACTGCCGAGGAAGACATGAGAGAGGTGGGGAAGAAGGGAAAGGGAATGCAGACTGTGACTAACTTGCAAACACTCTGTGTTTTTTCAGACTGCTTAATTGCAATGTATGAATGAATACACAATATTTTAGGTAATTTGCCCTTTTTTTTTCTGTGGTAAACACATAGAAAAGAAAATGTACCAGCTGTGGCTGGGGAGCTGCATGATGATTGTGAGGCATGCCCTTAGACTGGTTTCTCAGGAACTGTATTCTGTGAGAGCAGACCTGGCTGCACTCCACCACTGACTGCTTGGGCGTGGAGGCTGCAAGGCGGAACCATATGCTCCATCAAGAGGGGCTTTGAGTGCACATCCTGTTATGGTGACACTTCTCCAGCCACGAGACAGTGCTGTGGCTTCTCTCTCTCTCATGGTGCCCCAAGATGGGTGCTGCAGGCTTTTCTAGGGCAGACAGGAGGCCAGATGTGGTGCTCGAGATCCTGGCAGGAGGGTAGTCATTAGAATTGCTGTGTTCAGGGAGGGAAATCTGGCAGATCTGAGAAAAAAGTGGAAAGCTTACAGGGCAACATGTGCACCCTCCCCTGGCAAAAGATTCCAGCTCTGGGGACCTGCTAGAGTGATTGGCAAAAAGGATTGTGTAGGAGCCTTGGCTGTGCTGACCTGTGCTGTGTCGGCTCCTTGAGTGCCAGGGCACTTCCAGGGTTTTGTGTGAGGGGGTGCCAGCCAGAGCGGAACTGCATTGACAACTGTCACACCCTCAGCACTGGAGGAACATCACACCAGCTTGTGGCTGCTTTTGCATTACCATGAAGATTAATTTCCACTCTTAAATTCAGTTGGATCTTGTGGTACCCAAGGAGTGGAAAATACCAACAATAATCATCCTAAGAATAATCTAAAGGGTGGCCAAGAGTGAAAAAGTCGGGTGCAATTGATTCATAGAAGAGCCAAAATTGGTATGTATAAAGTAACTGCTCAGAAAAAAATTGGGTTTAGTCTTATTTTAAAGATATCATTAAAAAAAAAAAATCCCAAACCTTGAGTTTTCTGTTTGGAGAAAAGCAGACCTAATACAGATGGGTGTGCTATAGGCAGCAGTCCAAGAGCACACCAGAGATTTGTAAAAGTAATGCTTCAGGAAGCTTGGTCCAAAAGCATGTTCCAGCAAAAGATTGCACTGAAATTAATCACAAAGGAAAGCTACAGGAGCCAGCTAGCACTTTAGAATAAACTGGCATTACTTCTTTGGAACGACTGGAGCTGTGCTGATTTATACCAGCTGATGATCTGGTCCACAAGCGTGTTCTTATTCCAATTTTAATTATTTCTCAGAGTATAAGGGTCTCTGTCTATCTCTGCTCATTTAAGATTTCCAGATGCTAGTCTGGAAGTATGCTTACAGCATGCATTAAATTGGTCAGTTTGGATGGAATACAGGCTTCCCGACATCCTCATCTGATACTTTTATTTCAACATACAAATGAGCTGGTTGATTATGAGTGTCTCTTTTTCTTTTTTTTTTTACTTTTTTGGTACTGAAATTCTCAGTGAGCATAAATGAAAAGGGCCTGTTCCCACAATCCACAAGGGCAGACGACATTAATGGTAGCTACATGTGTATGTTGAATGTATTTGTACATGAAGGTGGCTCCTTATATTTAAATTTGCAGTCCTAGAGAAAAAACAGCTCTCTGTTTATGAGCTACCAACACCTTTGATTTCAAGCAATTTAAGAGTTTTCTCAAGTCTTGTCTTTGTGAATACGCCCTCTGACTCTTTTTCACTGCACCTGTACAAACAGCAACAAAGAGAAAACATGTGAGTGTGAAAAGGGCCTTCAGCTTCTCCCACCTACTTAATGAAACTTCCTTGCTTCTTTTGCAGGCAAATGAAAGACAATAAATTACTTGAGATTCTTTTTCAATGGCAGCAGGAGTGATAGGAGTGTCCTGATTTGATGCTGTAGGGGATAAGACTTATAAATGGTGCCATAAAAAGTCCTTCTGGGTTTTGAAAGCTTGCAGAGAATGAGGCAGCTCAGCCGGCTCTTTAAACCAAAATGTGCTGTGCTTGTCATGTGTCTGATCTGGTTTGTCATGACAAAGAGTCTGCTTAAATTTTTATAGCTCAGCTAGCTTCAGCAGAGAAACACAGACTTATACCAAGTCACATTCTGGATAGAAATCTCGATTTCCATTCCCATTCCAGTTAGAGGGATTACCAGAAATTTTGCTTCTGCCTTTAGTAGCTGAGAAAGTTTACAGTCTTTTTAAGCAGATACAGATCATTCAGTTAGATGCAGTTTGGATTACTCCTTTGGACACTGGAAAAGAACGGGTTGTACCAGATCTAGATATCTCGACTTCACTAACTTAAACCAGGTAAAACCAGTTAGTTCTAGGAGAAAGTGAAACTACTATTTTCAGGTTCAAATATGCAGTTCACTGAATTGGGAAACCCATGAACTTGAGTGTAATAGTGAGCTGGATTTTCTGAACCACAAAGGTGCAGTTTTTCTCTGGGGCCTCACCTGAAATCAAGGGAAGGGATCTAGATTTAGCTGGATGATTACCCAGCTCAGAAACAATATTCAGAACAAGTAGACATCCTATGTAGAATGGAAAAGAGAGTAATGTGCAGCTAACAGGACTAAGTCCTAGAGGTCAGGAGGTGTATGGATAAAATAAGAATTTCCAAAAGATAAACTTGGTTGGATTTTTTCAAGCACAGCTAAATCAAATAGAGATTATTCTAGCCATATAAACAATAAGATTATTTATAAGCACTGCACAGTGAAGATGGTGAAGTTAAGGATAATACAGACATGGCCCCAAGATTAATACTTTGGCTCAGGTTTCAACAGTGCTGATGATCTTAAACAAGGCTGTGTTGCTAATGGGAATATGAGAATGGAAATGGAATTAACCACATCTAAGGTGGACGCCAAAATCTGAAGAGATTAATGTGACTGAGTCAGCTTGCAGCAGAGGCACATCCTGGAAGAACTATGAAAGAACTGGTTAAAAAAACTGCAAGTCTCCTAACAAAGATTTTGAATGTGTTTATTGGAGATGAAAGCTCTTCCTTGAAAAAGCAAGCATCAGATCTAATTGAACCAAAAAAGAAGAAAACTCTCGTCAACCACAGAGAACTGGCTTCAAGAATATGTGAAATTTCAAAATACATAGTGGATATAAGCAAATAAGGACATGAAGATGAAAATGAAATGACAAAAATAGATCATGTCTGAATAACCTGAAAAATTATTTTTATTTTTAAGAAAATGAGATACAACTCAGTTACCAGGAAAGCGCTTGACTCAGTGCTGCATAGGAGATTGCTCATTAAGCTGGAGAAAATTTGGATTAGCAGAAGAATTGTGAGGTGGAAAAAAATGAAAGATGATGTTGAAAGGAAAAATACCAAAGTGAAAGGAAGTTACTAGTGGAGCTCTTCCAAGATGTGTCTAGGGACCGATCCTATTTAACATTTTTAACAACTTTGGCAGAAAAAGTAGTAGTGTGCTCATGAAATTTTCTGATAATGCAATATGTAGTGTGAATGTGGAGGAGGACAGTATACAGGAAGAATTGGATAAGTTTCAGGACTGGAATAATAGAAATAGGATGAATTTAAATAACCCAAAAGGTGAGGTCAGGCACTTTAGGGCTCATAGTTTTTCCCCAGGCAGGAAGCTTTGTAAAAAGGCTTGGGAATGGACTATTTGATTACCAGATGACACAATATATGATGTGCCCATGGAGAATATAAATGTGGTTGGATGTATCAGGTGGGGAACCTGCAACAAAGATAAGTACGGGTGCCATTTTGTGAAACACATTACTTCAACTGGAAACAAGGATGTCTCTAACCAGCAGAGTTCTACATTCCTGGAACATCCATCCATCAACTTGAATGTGCTGTTAAGACAGAACCTTATTAGTTTATGGAAGCTGGTACCACAAGGCGGTTGGAGGAGATGGAGGCAGCAGCCCAGGAGAGCTCTTGTGGGTCTGATTGCCTTTACAGCTCATGCATAGTTCAGACACTCAGTTTAGTAGTGTCACCCACAGACTAGCATGAGCATGAATCCTGCTTTTGACAAAAAAGTAAACCCAGATTTGTAAGAAATATCAGTAGCTGATAATTGCTTGACTAGCTCAATCTCCAAATGCATACTTGTTTCCAGAGAGGCAAACGATCCCCATGAATACTGTATCTCCTGTATCAACTTTTTTCTTTTTATAGGTAGTTTTCACCAAGCATACCCCAAAATGTGCTGTAGAGTCTTAATTTTTATGATTTTTATGTAATATTATCTAAATATGAGACATATTTTCAGTAGGTGGGCTTTCCAACTACATACCACCATTTCTCCTCTGCATAGGGACCTCTGCAGCTCTGGCCCACAGATGGGTGAAGGTCAACAGGGAAGGTCTGTGCCTTGTCATGTACTTCAGATGTTTGGGAGAGTCTTGTTAGCTCGAATTGTGATTTCTGTTAAACTGATTTCTCTGCAGTTCATAATCAAGACAAAAGAGACATCTATTTGTTAAGTACTCTCTATGTAGTTGTGATGAAATGCTCAGATGAAGGTTTCTTCTGAGCTCCACTTAGTCTATGTAGGACTGCTCTGAACTGCTCAGATGAAAGTTTCTTCTGTGCTCCACTTAGTCTATGTAGGACTGCTCTGTGAACTTATTAACTTATTATTTAGACACTGGATGGGCACACTTCCAGTAGATGACTGGATGTTCACATTTTTTATTTGCTAAAGATTTCTTCGACCTTGGTGAAAACCGAAAGAGAGGAAATAGCATTCGTGGAGGCAGAACTTAAAATGAAAAACACATGAAACAAGAACTCCCTGAGGAACGGAGGAATGGAGCACTGGCCGAACTTGGGGGTGTTTGCTGTTCGGCAGCCTTGCCAGGACATATGTGAAATAATAGTTGAACTTTGAATTCTCCATGTGCAAAGTAAAAGAAAAAACCCCCAACAAGCTAAAAGGTTTAACAATGGAGGTTGCATCCCTGAGATGCAAACTTTTTCTTCTTTTAATAACAATTTTAAAAATGTGGGTTGTTTGGTGCATTCACCAATGGATGCTGCTGGCTCCACATGTTTTCATTTTTAAAAGATTTTTAAAAGATACCAAATTAAGTCACAATTGATTTCTATGGTCATCTTTTTTTATAAGAGTGAGAGCCTGCTTAGTGAAAGGCATGTATTTATGACTAATTTAAGGTATAGAATATTTGTTACAATGACCCACACATGTCACAGCCAGTGATTTACACATGTGCTGACTTGCCATGTTTGCCTATGGCTAGCTTAAAATTACAGACCAGGTACACATAGACTACACAGTTGCAATACCAAAAATATCTGCAGAAAAAAATTGAATTTTCTACATACCACAGTCCAAAGAACTTTACAGAGCAGGAGCTTTGGCTCACATTTGGTTTTTGTACAGGCATGTACTTAAGATCCACCTTCTTGGAATATAAGGCTTATTTAAAAAGAGGAAAAGTAGAAATATTTTGCTGACTGGAATCATGAATATGGTTCTGATTAGCTGTTAACAGAGACTCATCCTCCTGAGGTTTAAACCAATTTCAAGTCAGGAAAGAAAAGTGACAGAAAAACCCTTTTAAATTCTCTGTCAGAGCACCCGGAACATGGCTCATCAGATTGCATCAGTATAACAGTGACAGAGTACAGCTGATCTGTTGCCTGCTGCTGATTCGTGCCCCACAAAAGACAGTCTGCAGAAGACAGTTTGGGAACTGCTGGTCTTGATCATAAATAATGTCTGTGTATGGTCTTGAAACAAAACCTTTACCCCTTCTGTGAATAAGGTTAACAAATTTAATTATTTTGATAATTTTCTGTAACTAGCTTTAAATTTTATTTCCTCTAGCTTGAGTGGTTAAGTTTTGCCTCCAGTGTTCTTAGCAGGCTCTAAAGTTGTTCACCCTTGGCTGTTTTCTTGTCCTGTTTTCTGTCCTCCTCCTGTGGGGAGGTAGACCTGTGGATCTCATACTGGTGATAACATATCAGGCAAGGCCAGGACTGGAGTGGACATGGGATGTGCAGCCTGACACTGCTGACAACAACCAAGCTAACATCAGACCCTACTAGCTGAAGGGCTGTAGCACGATTAATGCCCATGATAAATCCTTATAGGATGCAACAAAAACCAAACCAACCTCTTTTCTTCAAGATAGATAAGAATGCAGAAATATGTTCCTATCTCTTGCCCCAGCCTCCCTGTTCCCTTCAGACTGTGAATCCTGCAGACACTCTGGAGCAGATTGCCCCATTCAGAGGGCAATTCTTTCCCTGTCTGGAGACCCACCACAATCAAGAAAAGACAGAAAGCCATTGCTAGCACTGTCTTCCTGAACTGATATTTCTGGAGGGGTTTAATACTGCACACTGGTCACCCTGAAGAAGAAGGGTATAAAGTATAACATTACATGCAAGTAAATAAACAAAACACAATAGAAAAAAAACAGCCTTTTCCCCTAAAAAAAAAGATAACTTCCTGTTGTATTCTTTTAAATGGAGTTTAAATAAACAGTCTTTTAACCAAGCTTCATGGGACTAAACAGACTTATGGAACATGTCTGGTTTATTCAGTGTGCAGTTCTGGCTTGCATAACTCCCATGATCTGTCTTTTCTGCTTTTTCCATTCTCCCTTCCATTCTCTTCATCCCTGTTTCATGAACATACAAGGTTCTGGAGATTGGGGTTTCCTTCCTTTTTCTGCAGGAGCAAACTCTTCTTACTCTTCCATCGCCTTTCTAGATGCAGGATCACAAAGGAGTAACCTTCAGGGTCTGTGGCAGTTTATTTGGTTCACTCTTAATGGGAAAAATATCTGGGAATCATTTTTCTGGGTTCAGACAATTACCTGTACATAATTTGCAGTTTTCTTGTTATGACGTGTATAACATTCAGTTTTTTAGACAGTTACATCATTTTATATGATATATACTTAGCATCTGCAATGTAATTCATAAAACAGGCTGTGGTGTCTTACATACCCCTGTATGTACTGAATTTCAAAATACAAAAGCTTGTCTTTTAAGGCATTGTTTACTTTTGTCTGCAAAAACTTAAGAAAAACCTCTTCTAATTCTAGATATTAATACAAAGTGTAGATGTGAGTAAACATAAAGCAACGCTCTCTAAGTCTGTATCAACAGTAAAGACTCAGCTAAATGAATGAAAAACAAAACATATTTTGCCATAACTAAAAGTTTCAAATTAAGGAATATTGGATATCTTGTTAGACAGAACGAGGCTAGAAGCCAGCAACAACTTTCATTTGAATTTTTTCTCTTGTGTGTCTTTGAAATGTTCTTATTATTAAATATCATATGTCTTGCTGTGTTCCTAAATTCATGCACATTTCCTGTTAAGAACATATGGAAAAGAGTAGATGGTTCTGAGTGAAATCTGGATGACATAATAAACCATGAGAGAGAAACTCGAAGGATTAATACAGATCCAAAGACTGAAACTATGCCTACTGTTAAACGCATACCACCATTTTTTTTATGGTACAGAGTTTTATGAGGTAAAAATAGGAAAACGCAAAAATCAGACCATTACAGAATGTTAGGATTTTGTATATGGGTATTCTGGATGCAGTGGCAATTTAGAAATGACAATTCTTCTTCAATGACATGTCCTCATTTTAGTCAACTGTAAGAGTGGGCAGAACCTGTGCAAATTTCAGGCACAGACTTCTGTTTTCTAGGGTCTGGTTTCTTCTCTGAAAACTATCAGTGCTCTTCCTCGCTAAGGAAGGTGAAAAATGCAATGTGCACAGATTTGCTGCTGAGGACAATTTCAAGCAGGCTGGTGAACACTGCAGACCTTAATACGGGATACCAGTAGATTGATGAGGTAGTGTTGCTTCTCACTACATTCATGCCTAGAAATACATCTCTGGACAAACCATTAACTAGGACAAAATTTTGCATTTCAATGTCTGATTTCCATAGAGGTGTAGAGCTTAAAGGAAGGGGCCACAGCTCCTCTCTCTGTGTGTCTCTGCAGAGCTGGACTCTGCCAAGGGCTGACATGGGCTTGCCCCTCAGTCTTCCTTGGCTAGCCACAGTCACTAAGGATGACATCTTGTCACCTGGGCTACTGTCAGGCTTGTTTCCAGAAATCTGCAGCATTCAACCTACTCTGGTACACCTGCACTTACATCTACTCTTAACCTAACACACTGATCACTCCCATGTCTGTTTTCTGTGATGATACAGGAATACCACAGAGGATTCCTCTCCATGAACTAAGGATATTTCCAAGCTATTCTGCAAGATTTGTACTAGTCACCTTTGGTGACTTAGACTGCATATGGAGAGAAGGTAGTTTGTGAGAGCAATTTTAGGCTCCTCTCTTCACATGCTGTGGTTCGCCATCAGGAGGTGCCTGCTTCTCTCAGTGACTGTGAAAGAAGTACAGGGCTAGAAACCTTGTCCTAATCAAAACCATTCATCTAACTTTCAGATTCCTTAACTAGAAGAGATAAACCTCACTGCAAGTTTTCCTAAAATTGCAATATGTATTGAACTGAATTAAAATGCACTAAGCCCAGCTTTTGAATAACAAAATTTTAAATTTCCTTACTGAGATGATTCTCAGAGTTGTGAGAGCACTTTGTGGCTATGTGTTCTGGAAGAGGATGATAGCATCCACTGAGCAACCAGTGGCTGGTTGTTTCTGAGAGGCAGCTCAAAAAGTGCAAGCCCTGATAGGAAACATGATAAGAATTTTCTTAGACAAGCTCCTTTCTCAACTGAAGACAGAACATGACTTGGAGAAGACATGATGTGACTTCTTTCCAAGCTGAACTGAGGAAGCTGTCTGGGAGGTTGCAGTGGAAAAGGCCCAAGGGAGATCAGGAAGACGTGGAAGAGGTAAACATCTGTCTGGATCTGTTCTGTCAGGAGCTTGAGGATTAAGGGATTAAAATTTGGATGTACAGAGTAAGCGGGAGCAGTAAAAGACTTGAGATATACAAAACAGTTTGGCAATCCAACCTCTTATGTAGGACAGTATGGCAACATCCTATTCCTTCCTAAGCCCAGCTAAGGAAGAGCTCACAGGAATATGAGCAAAGGTCTACCTAGTTTGGAGAGGGAGGAGAGATATGGATATGTCCCTGGTGTCCCTGCCCATGGCACAAGGTTGAAATTAGATGGTTTTTAGGGTATCTTCCAACACAAACCATTCCATGATTCTATTTGAAAGGCTTTATCCCTTTATCAGGAATGCTAGAACACCTCATGCAACCATTGCAGACGAAATGGATATATAAACTACTGCATGAGGAGAGCACAACATGGGTAAGGAGGAAAGCTGAGACCATATGTAAAAAATGAGCTCTGTACAAGTAAATTAAAATCTGCTCTCAAACAATAATGAGTGCATACTCAGTTTTCTATGCTATATGCTTTAATGCATCTCATCATGTCACTAGGGAAAAAAGGACTGATACGTCTGTTTCATACTGTTGATCATCAAGTAAGTGGGTTTCAACAGCTTCTCACTGTAAGAACAGCAGTTCTGCTGCAAACCTGAGAGACTGAGACTTTTAAAGTATTTAACTATTCACTTTTAAAAATGAGAACCCACCAGATATCTTCCGTAATAAGTGCCTTTTTTTTTCTATGCACATTCTGGGCTAAGGATAATAATGCTCCTTACAAGGGAAGTCACTAACAGGAAGAACTTGAAGCTGTTACAAATAACATAGTGGAAAATTTCCCCAGGCAGCTGATCTAATTTTGATTTTAAAAAAAATCTGTGTTCAGAATGAAACTGCCTGTTGTTGTAGTCCTAGTAATCTTTTTCACAAGTTATTGAAATGAGTTTTTAGTCACATCATGGTAAAGCTGGAAACAAAGACATTGGAAAGAAGGGGAAAAAAGATCATTCTTATCTGGTTCCCTTCTTAGAGTGTCTGAGATTTTAATACAGACACAAAAAAAATATTCTATTATTTCCTGCTGGTTGGCAAAGGGAAGCTGTCCTGCAGAATCTGTTTCCTGGACATCAGAAAACACTGATATAGTAACACATTCAAGTTTGCACAAGCGAGGATGATTGATATTAATCTTTTGCAACTGACTAGCATTGTCCAAATCCTTGCATTTTATGGAGTTGAAGTATAGAAATAAAGTGTTAAAAGTTTATATGTTTTTAATTTCCAGAATATTTTCCTCAATACGATTATCCCTTATTTTAACTTATATTCTTTGCACCAGTGTTATGTCAGCATGGACTAAATCCCCAGTGCATCAAAATGTCTGTTGTCTTAAGTGGTCATTTTGCCTCAGGAGGGTCTAAAGGATTGTATACTTGAAATTGTTTATCTGTGTTGTTTACAGTAGAAAAGCAAAAAATATCCATAAAATCAGAAGTTAATCTGAGCCAGGAAATAGGTAATATTGAGTCACTAAACCAGGCAAAGGTGACTGTTTAACGGAAGATGTTCTGAGCCAATTCCTCTATATACTCCACTGAAGCATAGCCATGGCATTTAATTTAAGTACAACTGCCAAATTAAATATTTAATTGACTTTTCTTTTACACTAAGTTGTCTTAAGTTTGGCCATATGTTGCTATAGGTACTGCTATAGATACTACTAGACCAAGTATGAAACTCAGTACTAATTTCTGTAGGAAAAGAGTGCCATTTCAAAGCTATTCTTTCTGCTGCAATAAAAAATGACACCGAAAAAGGTCCACGTGGAGTACCTAGAGAATTTTTGTTTCTTTTCTACATCCAAGGGTGGGAAGTCATACAGTATTTGATTAACTGTCATTGTGGTAAAATCGTGTTTGGGAACACAATTTTCTATCAGGCTATAGATTTTTTAAATCTGGTTTAATGTTTTTAGTCTTATATGTGTAAACTAATTCTGAGAAGCAGTGCTACTAAAACTTTCAGTCTTCTGTCATCCTACTAATGCATCACAGAGAAGTTATTCTCAGCTTTCACTGAAGCCGTTGTATTTCTAATCCACTTCTGTCTGGAAAATTAACACCCTACTTAAATTAAAAGAACAACGAAAGTAAATCAACTTCAGAGAAGAGCTAAACTCTTTCTCCCCCTGAAAATTCATATGCTGGGTGATGTGCAGCAGAAATCCCTTATACCTGTCCTGGACAACATGTTAGCACTGACTTGCTATGAGAGGATGAGAGTTTGATGTAATGGGTACAACTCCATTGAGGTTTGCTGTGATTTACATCCACAGCCCTGAAACAAGAATCTTGTCCCTCATTTCCCCAATGCTTCTCAGCTTCTATCAAAGAGAATACATGTTGTTAATCTGATATCTCAGTAGTATAAAAAAGGAGATTTTCTGAAAATTGTGTTCATAGGATTCACTTTGTTTCTGCAATTCCTGTTTGCTTCCCCTGAAGATCTCATAGTTTTATGTACAAAACATTGTTCCTGGAATATTTTTGGGGGATAGGAACGGGTATATACACTTACTGATTCTCTGAATCCTTATTTGAGATGGGGTAGCTGCATATTTTGCAAGTTAAGAAGCTGAAAACTTAGGACACCTAGTAAGGAAACCTTAAGCAGATTTTGGAGAGGCAGAACACAAAGAGAGCATAGATGGGGCTCTGAAAATGCACTTCCTAATCTTAAAAAACAAACAGGCAGAAGTGGTCATGATAGCTGTTTTATGCTGCTCCTGCAAGATGTTTCCAGAGATTGTGGTTCTTTTAGCCCTGTAAGTTTGATCCAGAAGCTTTTCAGGCCGTGAGGCCTGGAAACTGAAGCTGGCACAGACCATGACAGGTCATAGCTTAGGGATCAGAGTGCAACAAGGGGCACTCTGTGGATGTGGGTGTTTCTTGGTGTATTTACAGATACCACTCTCAGGTGTGGCCCCTCTCATCAGAGATGGATGCTGTCTGAGGAGGCAATTCAGGAAGGAAGCCTGAAAGCATGTGGGTGTGAGTACTCCCCCAGGGAAAAAGGGGAATTGTTTATTTCAGCAGCAGGAAAAGAGTTGGCTCTAGGCATTTATTTCCAACAAGTAGATTATTCACTAAAAACATGATTTTTGTTGGCCTGAAAACATGCTTGCATCAAAACCACATCTGCAGAGCTGTTTAAGCTGGGGGTTTTTGTGGGGTTTTCTTGCTGTCCTCAGAGGTAGATGTGTATAAATTTATTTCCTCAGGTCTAAGCATGAATTGGTAGATGGAGATGGCCTCCACAGTCACCCAGCTATCGGAACATTTGTCAAATCTGTGCAAAACTCAACTTCAGCTCTGTCTTCTGCCTGAGCAGTTTTGAGCATATCAGTCCCACCAATCCTGTAATGGATTTCACCACCATGCTCTAAGACAGAGATTTCTAGAGCACATACCACCCCTAGTGCACAAGTGGCTTCAGATGTACAAGAGCAGAATCCAGTCCAAAAATACACTTCCAGAGAAAGCGTTTTTGGGGTATGTACGCTAACAAATTCTCTGGGAGCATCAAGGAACAGGCAAATCTCCCTCCTGCTATGGGCTCATTCACACTTAGTGGTTGAGAGTGGCTGTTGGGTGTTCAGCAAATAGGCAAGCCATTGTAGCCCAGGCCTTGTGCTGGTGGCTTTTTAAGCTGCTTAAGCTGTACAAAATAAAACGTTGGCATTGGGAACAGCATGAGTGTTCCACTCTGGTCTGCGAGCCAGGTGCCCTGCTGGGACAGCAGGTCCTGTCCCCCACATATGGGGAGGATGCAGAGAGCAGGGTGAGTGGGCAGAAAAAGGTTTCTGCCTCGTCTCCTTGATCACAGCTCTGTTGATGGATTTCTGTTTCATAGAGATGCCTATTTTTGGTTGATGGAGTTCAAATTGAGGAAAACTTTTGTTTTTAGTTCTGGAGTTTGAACTGTCTAATTTGGGGGGCTGTATTTAGATTCATTTGCTTCCGTGGTTAAACTGAAAAGAAATAAAAATATGACACCCCTAATCGCTGTACAAATTTATTTCCATTGAATGAGCCTTACCCAGACTCCATCATTTTTTTGCCCAGTTGTGCTGAGCCAGTAATCAACTGAATGAGCTTGTGGAACAATATTTTTCTGTAAGGTTGTAAGATCTGTGTCCCTTGGTTTTTGGCTGCTGGATTTTCTTGGCTGGATGTTAAGGTATTGTTAAGTGCTGTCTTACTGTTTCTTTCCGATTTTGCTGACATAACTGATCCTGGTGTCATTAGAGGGATGCAAGCATAAGTCTCCTCTTTTAAAAAAGAGGCAAAAAGTTTCAAACACAGTCTTTTGACCTTTAAAGCAAACTACAAAGACAGTCTATTTCCTAAGGCTTTTTGGGAAGAATTGAGGAATGAATGGGACAGAATATATTTTACTGTTTTGAATTACTGGCTGGCTAAGTTAATTTAATTTTGTTTTGCGTGAGCTCTGCTGTGTTGGACTTGTATTTTAAATAACTGGTAATGTGCCAAAAGCTATGGATAGCCATTGTCCTTTGTATTTTAATTGTACTAAATAAAATGAGAACAATGGGAGCGAAAAAAACCCTAGAGGTGGGTCATAAATAAGCATTATTTAGTTTCTAACACACATGTTTTATTTTCCCAGTTATAATGGAAGACATAAACAAGGCATTTAAACATGTCCTGAACAACTGAGAAACATACAGCCCTGAGTCCTTTGCTGTCTGAAATAAAGACTTTTTTATTTTTTTCCTGAAAAACTGATAAAAATTAATATTTAGTGTTCAAATGACATTTATTTTGTTAATAGAATAGACAAAAGAACTAATGAAAAATTAACAGGACCTCCAATGGAAACTATTGATATGTGACATTTGGTCATCTGAACATGGAGTTATGCTGTGAGCCAGAGAGGCGCAAAAAAGATGATATTATATTTGACGCTATCCAGAAAACAGAGAAAAATCTCGGTAGGTTGTCAAAGGAGAAGTCGATTTTGAAATTTTACACTGACCTAAAGAGCTTCCCATTATTGGTATAATGCAATGACTGTGGTAAAACCACACCATTAATTTCCTTTACGCTTTACATCTGAAGCCAAATAGGTTGTTGGGGTGCGTTGTAAGTGTTTACTGGAGGACAAAATACTGACACTTCCACCTGCCAATACTACCATGTTGCTGACAAATTTCATCTGCTCCCCCCTACCTAACTGCTCTCTCCCAGCCTCCTAAGCAGCCTAGACTCAGTATATCTCCCTTGTATGTACCACTGCTCACAGCCAACTTGCCCTGACCTCAGTAAAAACCCTGTCAAGTTTGACAACAGCCTGAGGTACTGGCATCTTATCCTGTGTTTGTTGTACTTCTTTTTGTAAGTAATGTTTAATTCTCAAATCATCTACTTCACTGAATCCCATGCAAGCTAGAATGATTTCATGGAGTTTGGTTTTGCTGCATTGACATGTTTATTGGTTGCTTGATCATCTCTAGAGGAGTGTGTCTAGAAATCCACATCTAGTATCCTTGAGGGGCCATTTTGCACTTCCTTAGTGATTTCTATACCAAACTCTCACATTATTTGTGTACTCAAAATACTTGTGAATAAAATACGAGGACAAACAACCTATTGTGTGGCAGGAAGTATAGAGTCTGCAGAAATGCCCTCAAGTTTTCTGTTGGTTCTTTTCATTGGGAGCACCTGTACAGGGCTAAACAGCATATAAATCTTGTACTACTTGTATTTTATCCCCAAAGTCTTCTAATGAGTCTGTGTTTTATTTTTATAAACATTTTATAAGCTGCCTAGAGGCTTATATGTGCTGGCAGACATAATTTTTGGTTGAAATCATCTCACATTTCATTAAAAAGAAAAAAAAATAATTTTCCCATTGATATTCTAAGAATGAATTTTTATCTTTTTTACATGGCTCATCAAACCAATGGTTCCAATTCTTCAGATTTAATGCTAGACAGATGTGTTAGACAGATATTACCACATGTTTTGGAATTATACATGAGAGAGGATATATTTTTCCAGGCTGTGCTGCACATCAGACAAAAACCTTATCCAAAAAGATGTAAAATAACATTTGAGAAATCTTAGTGTTTCAAAACCAGAGATGCTATTGCATGCTTTTGGCCAAAGTCAAATAAGACAGCGAGCAACACACTGGAGCAGTTGGGATATAAGTTCCTCATTACAAGCTCAGGACTGCAAGTTGATTAGCATTCTGGCCCCAATCCAGAAAAGCAGTTAGACAGAGAAAGTCTGTAGGAGTTGGGTGTTTAATTCCTTCAAGCCTATTTTGGAAATCTTAGCCTTAAGCGTTTACTTCCATAGGTGTATTCATGTGTCTAAATTAAGCAGGTTGCTGTCAGGGAACCTGAAGGCTTATCACCATGTAGCTGCAAGTCCCAATCACCAGATACCTCTTGGTGTGGGGAGAACCATACCAGTGATGTTGGACACTGCTGACATTTTCCTTGGAAGCAGAAAATCTCTTCAGGCTCAGTGAAGTGGCAGAGGACTGAGCATTCAGTGGCATTGTGAGAGAAGCAGAGAAGCTAGAAAACCAGGCCAGTGAAAAGAAGGAAGAAGTACTGCCCAGGGCCAGGAATCCCCCTTGGAATTCCATGTATAACCCTGCCTGTCCTGATATGGTGTTGAGGAAAGTATTCTGGCTTCTAAAGCTCACACACAGTCTGCAAGAGAACAATATAATTTCTAGATCTCTAACTCTTTTTTTTTTTTTTGGTCTTCAGTTATCCGTGTTTAATTGCTGTTTCCTCACATGGATGGAACTTGTGAAACCTGATGTCTTCCAAACTGCAACCTTTTGCCTCCACATGCCACGTGGTGACCAGTCCTCAAGGAAAAGGGACATTTCCAGCAAATATTGGTTGTTTGATGGGTAGAGATAAAGTCAGCATTGGTTAAGATTCTCTCTGGTCACAAGCTATAGTTCTGCACATGGAAGTAGGTCTTCTCCTACCTGTGGTTGTAGATGTACCCTGAGGGCACAGCCAAGTGCTTCCTTTTGGTGCACTTCAATCCATGCAGTGCTGTGGGTCCTTTTAATAGTTTCCTGCTTCTCAGCTGGAAATATATTCCTAGAGGGTATGTCTAGAGTAGGTAGCTTGGGGATCACTGTATTATGTTGCACTTCACTGAAGCTAATATATTCCTCTTCTCACCAGGACTAATTAACTCAGATATAATTCGAGCTAGCAGAGATATGTAGCTTCCAACACTTGAGTTAGATTTTTCACAGGCAGCTCAGATATCTCTACATGGTGCTTGAGTTATGCCAGTGAGACATATTCTGTGATCCTAAGCAATCCTTTTTAAAGAAAATCAAAGCAAGGAAACTAAAGAATGCAAGTAGTATAAAGTGCTGCATGTAGCTCTTGAATTTTGTCTAGTTAATTTGATCTGTACTCGGTTCAATTTTAATAAACTAACATCTATTTTTGAATTAGTCTCTTTGTGGTTTACAGAATCTGTTCTAAGCTTCAAGATCTGTCTTTGAGAAACAGAAAATTAAATAAGAAATACCCACAGGAAACTTGCAGGTTTCCCCTAACATCTTAATTAAATCCCTCAGGTTGAGGAAAATTAATTGAAGATTTTTACCACTTTCCCCACTAACTTTTCCTACTCCAGGGATTCAAATAAATGGAGTTTACAAATTCATCCACTGTTCTGCTTTAAAACTTCATGAAACTTTTTTTTTTAGTAGGAAGTTAATTAGGAAGAGTTATTATTATACCTTTAATGTGGGTAAGACTCCTGAGGCACTGTAAACATTAATTAAGCCCCATAGTACCCTCTGAAGTAGATAGTACTTACACACAGTGAGACAAAAAATAGTCTCCCCTCCCCACTTAAACTCTACCCCAATATCAGCAATCCTGCTATAAACACGTCAAAAAAAAAATAGGGAAAAGAACGTTACAGAATATTTCCTATTCTTTCATTTTGCCTGAAGACAATTTCTGAAGGCCACAGAGTCAGGATATTTGGTATAGTGCTATTTGCAGCCTACTGTTATTTAGGTTCTTACCACTCAAAACTTTGCTACCCATTAAATGTAGTTTTGCGTGTTTATATAAAATGCAGCCATACTTCAAACAAAAAGGAGTTTGGATGTTTTTCAGTTCACCTGATAAAAAATATTTTGGATAGTCCAGACATTTTTGGTTAAGTTGAATGTTTCTGGAAATTTAATGTTTTTGGGTGATTCAGGCATTTTTTGAAGACATGAGTACAACAGTACCACATGTCTCTTCTACGAAAATACTTCAGTAGAAAAAAGGATGTAAAAGTTTAATACATCTGCATCACAATAGTATTGTACCGGATTACTGGTACAGCTCTTGTAGCATGAAACAACAGAAATGGCTGTAAGACTTTCGTATGGTTCTGGTGTATGAAAACCATTAATGTCAGCTGCAGCTTGCAGGGCTGTTGCTTGTGAGCTTTAGGGAACAGCACATAGTGCAGTTGGTGCCTTCTGGTGTTGCAAACTGCTGCATTACCAGCTGCAGTGCTGCATTCCCCTGATGAGGAAAACAGCTCCAGAAATAAGCAATCATATGAAACTCCTTTCCATCCTAGAAGTTAGTTTCCCTAAATTTCCTTGATTTTTTGTCTCCTTTTTGCCACAGTAGCTCACAAATAATCTGTTAAAATGCCTGGTACACCTTTGTGCTTCAGGTAAGTGTTGTTCCTCCTCACAGAACTGACAGTTTTTATGTTCCTTTAGGATTTCTGTAGCTTCAAACACCAACTTGGCCAGACTCAACAGGCCTGATCCAAACTTCACCAACATAAAAGGAAAGACTCCTTTTGCCTTTAGTGGGTTCTCAGCCCATCTTCTGTTTTGCAAATTGTTTTGCATCTAGACTTGCAGCTAAAACTGGCAAATCCAACAGGACTTGTGTCCCCATAGGAAAACTCTCTTACCCCAATACCTCTCCTCCCAAAGTGTTGTCCACACACATGTTGCCAGCTGGGTGCAGACCCTCGACAACTTTATTCATGGAAGAGCTTAGGCCAAAGCCAGCTGGGATCCCTTCTTTTGGGAATCACTGCACAGCTGTGCCTCAGCCTCTGCTTGAGCCTGTTCAGTGTAATGAGATGTTCTTTGCAAGGGAAGTGAATACAGACACAATGAGCACAGCATCCGTCAGATATTGAAGTGTAGGTGTGAGCGAGGAAGAGGAGGACCACTGCAAGGTCACTTATTGGATCATTGGTAGAATTAGGTACCTGGTCCCAGGAAGAGTCCTTCCTGTAAAGTGTAAAGGTCTATAAGGTCTATTTCATACTTTATCTGACAGACTGGGGTTTTAAGAACACTTACATATGCACTGCAGATAATTTTACCAGAACCATATCAGCCAATGGAGGCATTAGAATTCAGATTAATTTTTTTTTTTTTCTGAAAGAGTGGAATCAAGCTGCAAAAATTGGACCCAAACCTCCCACCCCTGGCTGTATTCCTCCAGTTATTTCACAGATCTGCTTCCTACTACAGTGCAGTAATAAGAATGATAAGCGCGTGGACAGGTTAATAAAAGAAATTAAGTGTAGCCAAGTGATAAGTGGGAAACAGCTTGTATGGGATGATTTTAGTTACTTTAGATGTATTAATAACCGAAAAAAAATTATGTGCCTGTCTTCAATTCTTTTATTGCAGTATATCACACTTTCAAAAATTATAAATTTTACTCAAACATCATTGACTTGGGCAAGATTTTCTGAAGATTATAAGAATATGATAATAACTATAAACTGGATCAGATCAGGAGCAGAAGCCTGTATCCAAGATTGTGAACTAGAACATGCTTAAGAGAAAACATAAAAACGGGCTAAGCGTATAATGACACTACCCTGGCCCAGTCTTGCAGCTTCAGTGATTTGTGATGCAAGTGCTTCCTGAGCCAGAAGTAGTGGCTTTTTATTTAATAGCGCAAGATGGATTTTTCATCCATGAATTCACCCAATTTCTTTATGAACTTTTGTAAGCTGCTATGATCTGCAATGGCCCATGATCATAAGTGAATGAAGACCATCTCTTTTTGTTCAATTTGAATTTACCACCTAGCTTCACCTGGTCCTTTTTTTTTTTTTTTTTTTTTTTTTTTCGCTTTTGTTTTTTTTCAT
>VZRZ01004779.1:1065974-1086385 GCA_013398175.1 Climacteris rufus | reverse complement strand
CACCTTCCCCATGGCTGGGGGTGGATCTCTGCTCCTTCATGGACCCTCAGGGTGCAGGGAAACACTGCATTAGCATAGTCCTTACCACAGGCTGTAAAGGTGTCTTGGCCTCGGCGTCTGAAGCACCTCCTCCCCCTCTTTCTTCTCCTTGGCTGACCTCGAGGTGTCCATATTTGCTGTTTCTTCTACATTGTTCTTACTCCTCCCTTTTGTCTAACTACATGTACAGCACATGTATCTGTGATTTCATCTTAAATGTGTTGTCACAGAGGCGTTACCTCCCTCTCTAATTGGCCCAGCTGTGGCTAGTAACACGTCCATCTTCAGAGCTATCAGAGATTGGCTCTGCCGGACGGCTGTGGAAGCTTCTGGCAGCTTTTCACAGGAGCCATCTTTTTGGCCCCTACCACACCCAAAAAATCCAGACCCTGTCAAACTACCACACACTTTTTATTTGTGTTTACAGATATGAACTGGTTAATACCTAAAATTGTTCTTTGGGGATCAGTAACAGACCCTCACATGGCTTTTCTCACTTGAAAGAGTGATTGGGCACTGGAATGGGCTGCCCAGGGAGGTGGTGGAGTCACTGTCCCTGGAGGTGTTTAAGAAAAGACTAGATGTGGCACTCAGTGCCATGGTTTAGTTGATAAGGTGGTGTTAGGTCATAGGCTGGACTCAATGATCTCAAAGATCTTTTCCAACCTAGTTAATTCTGTGATTCAGTGATTCAGTGATTCTATGGCTCAGTCTGACATCATATACTTGGGGACTGGAGAGAGTTGGAAGAGAAATACATAAAATTAAAGATATTTATAAAAGATGATTGACTAGGACACTAATAAGGGGCATCGTAGGTTGCCAAGCTAAAGATCATCAGCCTGGTTAAAAATTCCTGCAGCTAGCATAGGAAGAATGATGTTCATTAAAATAGTTGTGCATGTTTTATTTGCCTCTGGGCTCTTCAGCTATTAGAATATATCTGGGTCTTGTTTCTTAGTTTTCATCCCTACGAAGAAAGCTTAAACTTGCTGTACGTGTAGAAGCTTAAAGTCTCACCCACACAAGCCTCAAGGAGTTGAAGCTACAAGAAAAACAGTTAATATTACAGGTCTCACATTAAGCCATAAGAGCTGGCAATGATGAGCAAATCAAGGAGGCTCCCTTTTGCATATCGGCTCCATTTCACAGTGTGACAAAGCTGCAGATGTACCCTCACGTTAGCCAAAAACATTCCACTCCTTTCCCATGCCTGCCACTTCCTGGGGGTGGAGTATTGAAGATAGTTCTTCTTGGTAGAAGAAAACACTGCTGTTCCCTTGCTTTCCACATCTTTCTCAGCTCTTAATCTCTCATACCTGTTTGGTAGGAACACCACCATTGTAGCATACCTATCTCTATAGAAGAAATTACTTTGAGAGAGAGAGAGGCCAGGCAGTGTGCTTCCAGTTGTTTTCCCTGCAGACCATGCTAAACAGACTATGCCTAAACATTATCCTTGCTGATTCAGCCATAAATTTCTTTCTGTAGGAACTGAAAATGCAAAGCCTAAATGAAGAGAAACAAAACTGACATAGGCAACAGCTGTGATACAAATGCAGTGAAAGTCATATATTAAGGAAGGGTTGAAACTCATTCAGATGAGACTCATTTATAGAGTGGCTGAAGTGAAATATTCAGCAATATTATAAAAAAGTTCCTGTAGTAAGAGAGATGAGAAAATAATCTAATTGGATACTGCTGAAGTTCTGTTTCTTTATGGTGAAAATAATACATAGCATGACTAATTTTTGTTAGTTGCATACCAAGAAAACTCAGAACATCTCCTTGATGATTTTAGCACTTCTAGGAAAACAAAATGCATAGGGGAAAAAATGGTCAAGCTTTTCTTTTTGAATATATAATTTTAAGATGCCTTCTTCAAAGAGGAATTGATGCTGTGAGCGCTATAGTGTGACACTCTACCAAGAGGAAGTTCTCTGCTCACATGCTTAGCACAGCTGTAAACTACAGTCTTACCATACAGGGCTCCCTGATGTCACCAAGCCTGGCCTCCTGTGGATAAGGATGAGCAGAATACCGGGGCAAGAGAGGTTACACTTTAGTGACAAAAGTCAGGACATATATAGGGATATTCAGTGCTCCAAGACAAGTTCTGGGATATTTTCTTTTTCACGTAGGACTACCACTTCCTAACCCCCACCCCAGCTAGTTTTGAAATCATGTTCTTCAGATCTTCCCAACTCATCTACTGCTGGATGGAGTGTGTGTGTGAGAGAGCCATGGTTCAAAATGGCATCTCTGGATGGTGGTGGGCTACCATGGGCTTTTCCTCAGGCACAGTGGCTGCCTGATGGCCACCCCTGGACAGCATGAGGGCTGGGTGGTCCCCTGGAGCACTCTGTGCTCTGGTGTTGTATGCATTTGCCAGGAGGGTGGGTATGTGCAGTTCCCCTCCCCAAGCAGAGCCCAGAGCCCATCGCCTGGCTGCACTTCCCAGCCTGCAGCAGGGATCGTGCTGCAGCACCTGACTAGGCACATTCTTCATGGTCCTTTGAAGAAGGTCATGAAGACTGACTTTTGGAGGACAGAGACATCTGGAAATTGGTGCTGGTTCCTCATATCATCAGGTGAAAGTAAAAGCTTGGAAGGATTGGATTTCCCTTGAAGAGTTCACAGAATCACAGAATCAATTAGGCTGGAGAAGACCTCTGAGATCATTGAGCCGGACCTTTGATCAAACACCACCATGTCAACTAGACCATGGCGCTGAGTGCCACGTCTAGTCTTTCCTCAAACACCTCCAGGGATGGTGACTCCACCACCTCCCTGGGCAGTCCTTTCCAATGTCTAATCACCCTTTCTGTGAAGAAATTCCTCCTAATATCCAAACTAAACCTTCCCTGGTGCCGCTTGATGCTATTGAGCTCATCAGCTCCTCTAAAGACAGGAGAAATGGAAGAAGGTGAGCGTGGTGGGATGTGTTTTCTTATGTGATCTCCTTGCAAAAAGCAAATTTAGATGCAATGAATCAGCCTTTTCCTTGACTCTAATAGTCCTTACACAACATGCCAAAAGTATTTGTGAGGTAGACTGGATTCCACCCTCTACTCTACTCTGTAAACACCTGTTGGCCAAGAGCTGTTATTCTTGCCGCTGATCGCATGAGAAAGAAACCAAAGTCTGCAAGGGTTCACATGATGGAGTCATTAGACTGGGAGTGAACAGGAGTTACACAAACCTATGTTCTTCCCGAGAAAATGACATGCATAGATTAAGTGTTGTAATTTACTGTAGATCTGCCACATTAGCTTAATGTGTATCTACAGCATCTGTCAAGATGTTACAGTTTTGCTGATCCACATTATTTTTTTTCTCCGTTAGCTTGAGAATTAAAGAGAAAAGGTTTGGATTATGTGAAGATTAATCACAGGTTAGATGTTTACAGTTTGAATGCATAGATAGGATTAAAGAAATTCTGTGTTACTTCCCAGTGCAGTATTTCAGTTTGAATAGGGCTTTTTTACTGTGTCACTATTTCCACCTGATCCCAGTTAAAGTGGAGACCATAATTTAATTTTTTTATAAAGCTGATAATGCTGTTGGGCACTTGGTGTTAACACACCTAAGTATATCCTTCCTTAGCTAAAAGGTAGAAGGTATCCAGGGCATTTTCTGGACTTGGGAAGAACATCTCCTAAATCATGTAACTAACTGAAAGGAACTGGCAAAGTCAGTCATGTTATTTAACATCCCTCTTTGTTGAAATGCTCTCAGTACTGCAATGTTTTTAATTTCAAGGGGAACCTATATGTTGCATGACTTTTGATGATGCCTGTTTTGATTTGGGTGGGTTTGTCCTTGGGAAGTGTAATTACATATCTGATATGGATCTGTTCAAACAAGGTAATTCATAGTCTAGTTAAGATCCTGCAAAGCTGCCAAATAAAGAGATGTCTAAAATTACCCTTTCCTTTTTCTGATCAAGACATAACAATGTGCAGGTTATTTTGTATACAGACCATTTTCTTCTTCCTTCTGAAGAATCAGATGATGTATTATAAGAAAATCTTACCTGACAGTCACGGTGGTTTATGCATCAGGTTTTAGAAAGCTGTAAAGCTTTCTTCCTTAACAGTGAAAACACTGGGAAAATTAAGGCTCATGATAGTTTTGTTTTGGATACAAATAAATGTTAAAAGTACTTTAAAACTGCTTTAAAAATAATCTTTAATCTCTTTTGCTGATAAGAACTTTTCATTCTCATTTGAATATTGGCCAAATTGGGATTTTCTTCTCACAGTAACAATTTTTTTCCTCATCACTTGGCCTCCTAATATCTACAGGATTACTCATAGTGTAAAGCTTTATTCAGTGTATAGGCATCTCAGTCCTGCCTGTGGTGTTTATCTGGTTTCACACCTTGAGGTCTTTCCTTTATCTACTAATATTTTTCTTCTCTCTCTTTTCTCTCTCTCCCTTTACTGTGGGAACATACACATAGAGTTGGGGACATTTCAGCAGGTGGACAGTCTGAAACTTGGATGATTATTGTGATGTTTGTCAGATTTTTTCTTTGATCCCTTTCTTATTTAAAACTAGCAAATGTTCTCATATTCCTTAGTGGGGGGAGTGGGAATCATTTGAATTTACTCTTAAATGGATAAACTCCAGTTCCAATTAAAGTGTTTGAAAATAATAAAAAAAAAAGTCTATTTTTATCTCTGTTATGACAGGTGGGTCTCTAACTGTAAAACAAATGAGTGTTCCATGTGTTGGATTTACACAGCTGAGTGACACCACACAGTGTCTGCTCTGAAATCAGAGACCAAATTGAGATTTTCATCTGCAGGGACCCCATGGCATCTGCCAGAGAGGAGTCCCTGCTGTTAGGTTGCTCTCATCAGCCTCTGCTTACCCTTGATCTACAGCATGGCTTAACATCAGGTCAGTCAGAGAAGCACCCTGACAGATGACATTTTATTTTGGCACAAAATCCCACGAGAATAGTTTCAGGCAGCTATTTTAGATTTCATGGGACAAAGGATCAGAGTACCTCCCCCCTCCACTTCCTTCCTGGAGCATGAACTTCCTCTTAGCTTTCCGATTCACTGTCCAGCTCTTCCAGTAACAACATCTCTTGGTCATGGCAACACTGCAGGATTCATGTGTATCTTCCCAGTTTGCTTCTGCTCATTTAGCAGGTTGCCACAGGGTTATTTTGACATGGGAGTCATGTTTTGGTGTCCCAGGTGTTCTCCATCTCCTGGCTCCAGCAGCTACATAAACACCAGGCAGTTGCTCCTGAGGAAGGCAGCACCAGCTTAACCAGCCACCTGAAGGCTGCTCGCTCACAACTCTGTCTTGACTTTGGGATAGACACGATGTCAAACAGCTGAGGCAGTTTTCTATATTCCTGTTGCAGACACACCTGCAATGACCAGCAAATAATAGAATTTATTCTTGTTTCAAACATTCATGTTGTTCTGGGAAGGAACTGGTGGATGTACACTAACATCCCAGAGAAAACTGTCAGTGTCAGATCGTACAGTCTGTGAGAGACTGGAAGGATTGCTGGCTTGAAACATTTTGGGTGCATGTGTGGGGGAAGGGGCAGGTCAGGCCTTGCCCTGGGGAGCTGATGCACTGCCCTGCACACCCCATTCCCCCGGGCCTCCATCCCAGCCCCACAGTGCCTGCCAATACCCGGCACACTGGAGGCAATGCTCCACACCCACTTCTGGAGCCCCAAAGCAGCTCCTGAGTGGCCAAATGACCAAATGCCCCATCTGGGGGAAGGGGCCAATAAGGTCAAAGAGTACTTAAAGCAAGACACAAGGCAAGCACATGTCTTGATCCTACCTCCTCTTGGAATTTCTATCAGCTGAACACCACTGCAATCAGGAGTGATAGTTATGTTTATTCTTTCCTGCCTTTCTCTCCTTCTTCTTCTAATTCCTTCTTCTTGGAATTTTTGAGTAAATTAAAATTGAAAGGGCTTGGAGTTTGCTAAGTTGAATAGGCTAAATTAATACTTTCAGAAGTATTTTATGTTGATCAGATGCTCCTCTAAACCTTTTGCCAAAGTTCTTTGGTTTTCTAAAGTTGCCAATAAAGTTTTTTTTTTGTTGTTTTGTCCTCTTGGGAACATCTTGTGCATCTAACTCAGAGTACCTGACTAACCATAGGCCTTTTTACAAGTCTCATCAAAAGAGTTTTTTGGGGCCTTATAGGGGCACAATCTGATTTTTTGTTAAGCAGAATGACACACAGTGAAATCTGACCTTCAGGCATGACCAGGAGCTGTTTCGCAGTGCACAGTGAGGTGTGGTTGTCTTCCTTGGGTGTGAGAGTCAGCCTTGGCCTCTTGGAGCATGGCTGCCCTGGATATTTTCCCCTCTCTTTTCCACCTCTGCCTTTTCATTCTCTGTTGACTGACAAGAAGGTGGAGGAACCCCTGGTATCAATACAGGCTGGGAGACGAAGGGATTGAGAGCCCTCTAGAACAGGACTTGCTGGCTGGTGGCTGAAAAGCTGGTAGATGAAAAGTTGGACACAACCTATTGCAATGTCATGTGGCCCAGAGAGGCAACCATGTCGTGGGATGCATCAAAAGGAGTGTGGTCAGCAGGTGGAGGCAGGGGATTCTGCCTCTCTAGTCCACTGTCATGACATCCCACCTGGAGTACTGCATCCAGCTCTGGTGTCCTCAGCACAGGAAGGTTATCGACCTGTTGGAGTAAGTCCAGAGGAGGCACACAAAGATGATCAGAGGGCTGTAACACCTCTCTTATGAGGATAGGCTGAGAGAGTTGGGGCTGTTCAGCTTGGAGAAGAGAAGGCTCTGCGGAGACCTAATTGCAGCCTTCCAGTACTGAAAAGGGGGTTATATGAATGATGGGGAGAGACTGTTTAGGAAGGCCTGCAGTGATAGAACAGGGGATAATGGCTTTACTGTGAAAGAGTGTAGATTCAGACCAAATATAAGGAGGAATCTTTTTGTGGTAAGTGTGGTGAAACACTGGTTCAGGTTGCCAGAGAGGTGGTGGATATCCCATTCCTGGAAACATTGAAGGTCAGACTGGACCAGGCTCTGAGAAACATGATAAAATTGAAGATCTCCCTGCTCATGGCAGGGACATTAGACTGCATGATCTCTAAAGGCCCCTTCCAACCCAAACCAGTCTATGATTTTACTTCTAAAGAGGCCAGTGCTTGTATTGGTGTCTGGTGTATAACTGTATTCCATGCAGGTAACAGACAACTTGGAGTTTCACGCAAGACATTAAGAGGAAGAGCCCTGTCTTATTCATGTGTATGTTTTTAATTTATCTATTTTCAAAGTCAGCAGAGGGAGAAGGAGACATGCCAAAGAGGACAGAGGAGACCGACAAAATCAAGTTTTGATGTGAAATAATCCCCACAAAAGTAGACTAGGTATACTTAGTTTAATATGGCTAAGATGGGCAGCAACCTTGAGAAACAAGAATACCATCCTCTTTTCCCCACTTCACTATGTACACGGATCTTTCCAGTCTGTTTAGGAACAAGATTGTACACTTAAGGTACCATATGCACCAGGAGCAGTGCCACCTTGGGAGACCTTTGATTCTTCCAAGGTGCTATATAGTGAACCTTCCAGTGTGCTGTATGGGGAACATACCTGCCAGAGAGGCATGAGCATGTTATACCTGCAGTGAGGACCTGAAAACTAGGCATTTCTGGCCTCCTCATAGCCCTTCCATCACCATGGCAGCTGCATCATCTAAATGTAGATAAATATTGACTTGGTCTGAGAAGAATGATAGTTTTACATGATTTTCCAACACTGCATTAATAAGCAACTTGCAATCCAGTTAGACAAACTGTCACTAGTGCCAGCCAAATAATTTGTATGGCAACAGCATGCAACAGATTCTAACAGCATGTGACAGATTCTAACATAACAAAATTCTTTACCCAATATCAACAATGTAAGTTGTATACAGCTCTTTCTAGAAGCATATGAGGCACATCCAAGTGTCCAGGTTGTTCTATGATTTTCTGATGTTATTGGATTATTAAAAAAAAAATAAAGGAAATATAATACTTTCTATTTGATTGATATTTTTCCTGTTCTCTCATTAAAAAAGCACTTCCAAGTCTAAAATGAAGATGCAACACAAAATCAGTTCCTGGATGAAATATATAATTATGCAATTATATGAAAACAGAATGTATAGTGTTTGTAACTATTTTTTTTGTTTGTAAATATTATATTAATTTATTATCTTGTCTGAAATGCTTGGAGAAATTATTATTATGCTACATTATTAATATTATATTATTATTATATTAAATAGATATCCTAGAATATCAATTGTCTAGCTGTTTGAGCACAGTGTCTTGAAGCCTTCCTCAAGCCAAAGTCCAACTGAATTCAAAAGTATCTGGTTGAAATTTGTCTCGTAATGTTTGGTTGTGTGTTTGTCAGAGGATATATGCAAAATGTCTAACAGATAAGATAGACTCGTTATTTTCCTAAGTCTTAGCTAGTGGGAAGAGACTTAGCTTCTATAGCGTGTGAAAGTCTAACTTAGCAATTCTGAGTAGCCCCCAACCTGATCCTTCCTCCCAGCTGGTAAAAGGAGAAGCCTAGGAGACAACTAAATTAAGATCTTAAAACTCAGTAGAGCTAACAGTCTGGTAATGTGTTCACCCTTTGTAAAACACCTTGCACAGCTAAAGGCCATATTCTGCAGCTTCCAGCAACATGGAAGCTGTAGAATTTCAGGTTGTGCTTCAGTGGCCATGACCAGAAATTCAGGATGGACTTCAGAGCCAATAACAGCTCATGGCTGTGAAGAGAATGAAAAGCCTGCCAGGGATTATCCATATTGCATGGTCCAGGATGTGCATGCTGCATGTAACATGGTAGCAAGTCTACCAAGCTCCTCTAATAAAACTGTATTTGTTTGAATTAACACTTCTTTCAAATATATCCCTTTGCCCCCTGAAGTCAATTTTGAGAAAGTTCACAGTGATCATAATGTGCTGTTCTCTGATCTCCAAGTGTCTCTGTGCTGGTCTTCTGTAAGATACACTGAGAAATGAATATGAAATATTACATTCCAGTAAGGTTGACTGAAGAAGTGTGATCATAGAAATCACTCCAGGAAATTTGAGTGAAATATCTGACACAATATTATAAAAAGTAGGTTTTTTTTTTTTTCCAGCAAATGCAACAGAAGAATCTAGGTCAGATTACTGAATTGGATAGCAAGTCCCAGTGACACCTCAGACTTGGAGAGTCTTATTGAGACATGATATAAACAAGAGCAAATGTATTAACCATCTAACTAGGATGCTCTGTGGATGAGTGCAACACTGGTTTAAGAGGGGTTGCTGCATGGACGTGAGTGTGCGCCCTGGTGGTTAGTATTAATGGAAGGTAGCTGAAAAAACTGCTCAGGCCCATGGTAAATCAGCACTCAACACTCCCACATCTTCAGGTGGAGGGAAGAATGACTCATACCATGTCCAATACTATGTGGAGGAATATGGTTTTGGCTTGGACTCACCTGAACTCTGTGGGTTCCAAGCACACAAGTGTAAGCAAACTTCATGAAAGTTTCCATTATTGGTGTGTGGTTGTTTCCTGGACCCTAGAGACTCCAACTTGGAATGGTTAGTTGGCATCTTAGTTGCCAAAAAATCTCAAAGCAGCATGCTGACTGGATCAAAAATCACCCACTAAAAGGACATTGGTGTCAAAAGAGGAACAGCTAGCTTTCATAGAAAGCAGCAAATTCATAGATGATACCCTGGTGGCAGAAAAGAAGAAAATTTCTTAAAAAGTGTTAGAAGAAGTCTTGTTCCTAGGAAAAAAGAGGACAGCGAGAAATGCATCAGAAAACTCAGAAGAAAAGGGATCCTTGAAGAAATAAGCTGCCTTTTTCCTTTTTTGCTCAGAATTGAGAACAGCATCTGACAACACCAAATCTGCTTGGGAACTCTAGCCAAGAAAATGGGAGACAGCCAAGAAACTTTCTAAAATGCTGTCTTTTCGTAAAATGGAAGCAGTTTAAGTCAGGAGAACTTTGATTTTACTCATGGAAATTTTATAAACGGCAGAGCCTCAACCTCCATATTCACTGTATGCTGTTGCTCAGCTTCAACCTGGAATCATGCAGTGAGCTAAGGCCATGGCAGAAAGAAATAAAATGCCTGCTTTCCAAGTGTGTTCAGCTTAATGCAGTTTGTGCTACTTAAAACTAACTCTGCACACCATGAAGTCCAGCTGACTGATGTCAACAGGAATCTCTCAGGGGACCATAGGCAGAAGGGGTCTGGGGGCTGGTTGGGAACTCAAGGCCAAAAAGGTCTGCTAAACAACAATCATCTGAACAAATTTCTACTGGTAGACATGGGTGTGACTCCACCCACTGTCATTGTTTCACCACCCTGTGGCTGCTGATGCACATTATGCAGAGGTGTATCTGGTGTCTTCAGAGAGACAAAAATAAGATAAAGCTACATGGCACCAGAAGAAGCTTTTGCTAACATGGCAGTGCTTGTCAAGAAGGGTTTGTGAGGTTGCATTTGGTAAATACAAGTGTATTGCTTAGCTAAACTAGTGAAACATAAAGACAGATATTATCATATTGGCAAACACACATCCAAGTGTGGCAAGATAGCATGGTTTGTTTGTGAGACTGATAGAGCACAGGCATAAGCAATTCCCCCTAATAAACTGCACCTGTACTCTATTCTAGACAAGTGTTTTCTAATCTGCACCTTGGCCGAAAGGCATCTTGCAGGATGATGGACTTGTTAAATGCTACAAGTGACTCCAGCACTGAGGATCTTTGCCTTTTAGAAGCAAGGATGATGTCCTATCACAGATTTGTTTCCTGGCTGGAAATCCTGTAATTTTAGTTGTTTTAAAATGTTTTCCTGATATTTATTATATTTAAAATTTCTAGATAATTTCCTGTGAGATTGTGCCTTCCCCAGGGGTTTCTGTGCTGACCTGTATCTGGGCATCTCCAGCTTCAAAAGTAGAAGCAATGCCAGGAGGAGTGGGGGGTTCACTGGCACCCTATTTCACCTTCCTCTTGCTTCTGCAACCTCATGTGAGGGTCTCTTCCCTTTGTCAACATTTTCCGTTCAGCATCTGGGTTGTCTATTTGAGATAGTCTTTCCCTGTAGGGAGTTGCTTGGTGTTACTGAAAATCAGTAATGCAAATATGTTACAGAAACCACTAGCAATGAGCAAGGTTCACTTTCACTCAGCCTTGGCTTTAGCTTTCCATTTTCCGTGAAAACAATCTATTCAAGGAACTAGATTATCCATGCAATTGAATTAAAAGGACCAAGATCTGACTTTCAGTTCATCCCTTAGTCTTGAAGATATTTTACTGTCTGCCTCAAATATATTCTCTTTCAAACAGTACTTACTTTCAGACTCTCTTACTGAAAGAGCATCCACAGTTAATCTTATATTTCATGGCATAAGATGCTTTTCTCCATATCTTTTGTACTACTAAAAAGCTCACTTTTGTACAAGGGTAGTTTATAATACCTAAAATTATCTAAATTACCTAAACGAAACCCTCAAATGTGTCAGGATCTGAAGAGCTAGCTAAGCAGTGGTGAGGAAATAAAAGACATAAATTTACTTCAGATTAAAGATAGGAGCATATTTATAAGCTTGCATAAAAATGACTTTGGTAAGGGAAGAAGGTCAGGCAAGTTGATTATTTTGGGTTTTGATCCTTTAGCATGCAATTCCCTGTGATCAGGATCAGTCACTTAATGAGACAGAGCATTCCAGGACAAAGCAAGAGTAAATGAAAAAAAATGCCTTGGGCAGAGCACATCCGTGTTTGGTTTTAATAGTTGGAAGGTTTGGTGGCCAAAATTAATTAAGTTTTGGGAGACCTACTTGCACTTTGCTCTAGAATTCATAATTTCATCTTTAAGAGTTTATAAGTCTGATTTAACAGTTCTTTACTACAATTAATCCCTTGATGTAGCAAATTTTTCTGCAGCTTTCTTGCCCAGTATAACATAAAATTGTTGTTGAGCTATGAAACAGAGTTTAACACTGACAATCTGAAGATGTTCCGAGTTGGAATTCCAATTTATTTTCACAGAGACCTAAAATCCAGCTCTGGGATCATCACAAAAATCAGCATATAGATCAGAATGCATGTGTATGTGTGTGTACATGAGCATGTCAATACCTCCTAGTATAAAGAGGAACTACTAAAACAGAATACAGACTGAGAAAAATAGTCTCATGTCAGAGGCACAGTAAATTCTGCTAGGAAATTACAGGTAGTACACCAAACAGGGAGCCAAAATAATAATAAAAAGAGCCCCAAACATCCCATATTTCACCAGCCTAAATCTAAAAAGGTAACCCACAAATTTATACAAAAATGAATACAGACGAGGTATTGAAATCAGAAAACAAAGCTCAGTCCACCTTCAGTCCTTGAGATTGCTTATAGAGCAAAGGATCCATGAGCTGTAGAAAACTCATTGTTATTTGGTAGCCAGATTCTTTAAAACATGAAAGCAATAATAAACTAAACTAAACTAAACTAAACTAAAGTAATAAATTTACAAGCAATATAATTTCTAAGCTGAGTTTATTTCATAAGATTCAAAACAGACCCTTATTATTAGGTGGATTTAAGAAATTTTTGTCTGAAATGACTGAATACTCTTTATATTACTAGTTTTCTGAAAGTCTTATGGGGGGTTTGGGTGGAAACATAAAAATAGGAAATGCTTAGAAAAGAAAAATTATGGTAGTTTTAAAAAGGTGAACACTTTCCTTTTTACTTGAAAAATATCATGCAACACTATGCTATATGTTGTGAGGAAGAAAATCAGAATTAATACTTGTCAGGAGTGAATAGTCAGAGACTTGAAAGGAAAACCTCTGTCTTGTTAAACAGCAGTCCATGATTTCATCACTTCTTTCATTATGTGATCACTATCACCTGGTGCTTTGGAACAGCCTTTACTCATTAATCAACAAATAATTATTAGCTACCCAGAATTTTACAGGTATCCTGTAAACTTTCACTATATTCAAAGGAGAGTTAGTTTCAAACCATCAAAGATTGCAAAATATCACCATCAACTTTAAAAGACCATGTGTTCTGCTAATATACTCACCAGGGTCCAGATAATTATTGTGTATCTGCAAATGAACACTCAAATGCTTTAGATTTATTAGAATATTTTTTAGCATAACCTACCATCATCATAGGGGGGTTTTTAAAGTAGTTATTCATACTTTTGAAATTTTCAGGTTCAAAGTTGCCACATGAATGAAGTGAGGCTGAAAATATGGCACATAAGCAGTGGAAGAAAATATTGGGAAGAATCTTGCTTGATTTGGCAGCTCACTGGTCTCGCATAGATCCAGCATTAGATTTCTGGAAATATTTCAGTCTCCTTGAATGTTGCATTTTAGGCATGCACTTTTACAGTCTGCAATACATGCTTTTACATTATCTATAGGTTTTAACTACTGCAAACAACAATCCTTTGAGCAGAAACCGTTAGAAATTGCCTCTGCAAATTTTACAGCAAGAAATGCCCTGATTTTGTGCAGAAGTTTGGGAGTGCAAATAGAATCACAGAATCATAGAATCATAGAATCATAGAATGGTTTGGGTTGGAAAGGACCTTAAAGATCATCTCATTCCAAATCCCTGCCATAGGCAGGGACGCCTTCCACTAGACCAGGTTGCTCAGAGTCCCATCCAACCTGGCTGTGAACACTTCCATGGATGGGGCTGGTCTAGGGCTTTTTTCAACCTTGGTCTCTGTGACCTTCGTACCTAATGTCAGCTCTATGACAGGCCCCTACAGGATAGGAAGGGAAGTGAATAAAACTCCCACATTTCAATATATCCCAATGTAAGGAACGTAGATAGAGAGTAGCAACTAGAAAGTCTAAACTGGACCTACATTATATGAGAGTATCACTGCCTTTGGTTTATACACCCAGGATGCACAGTCCAGGGGCACTGGCTGATCCAACACATCATCATGGCCAATTTCTTTCCAGACTTTTCTTTCCCCTGTCGAAGGACAGCACCATGTTACAAAGGCAGATATTGTGTCTCCTTCTACTTGCCATTACCCGCTGGGTTTTACAAACTCTGTTTATTTCAAATAATGTTCTTCACATTCTTGTGTGAGCAATAAGTGCCTTTGGATGAGAAGGATACTTTTAGTTCTTGTTTGTGGTTATGTTGAAATTATAGGATCTCATCTCAGAGGTTTCTATTATTTTCTGTATCTGGGGTTATTCAGTCAAACAGAAATTTAAAACTGAACTTCTCTAAATTTTCCCAGGATCTACATAAACTTGATCCTGAATTTCATACATGTTTAGAAGAATTCACTGTGTAAATAAGTGGAAGATCAAAAAGGCAATTGTTTCCTTCAGACCCATGCGCTGCACTGTGCAACTGTGTTTTGTTATTCAGGTAAACTTCATTCAAAAAGAATAAAATTAACAGATATTCAGGAGTCTGTTTTGGGAATAACTTTACAACTTTAATGACTGACTACTTTTTTGTTGTCAGTAGTAAATATTTACATGCATTTTCTCAAAATATCAACCCAAGGCTGTTTTGAGAGGTTAGTTTTTTAGTTATCCCAATATGGACCCTATTCCGTCTGACTCAAGAAACTAAAACCCCAAGGAGCGAAGATAAAGTTTAAGATCTGCTTAACTTAAGAATGACCCAGCTGAAGCTAGGCACATGCTTAACTACCTTGTTGAACTGGAGCCTAGCAAATACAGTCATGAATAGTGACATTATAAAACTATTTCAGATCATTAGCTCTATGGACTAAAAGTATAAAGAAGCACCCTAAAACAAGATCTCTATTTCTTGCTCATATGCTGGTGATTTAATTTCCTTAGCCAGTCATCATGCTCTGTAAGGCTAAATACACTCAACATATAGTTAGATTTTTAAATCCATCAGCACAGCAATGCATTCAGGGAACAATGGCATCCCTTTTGTAGGAAGCAATTTTCATCTTGTAAGCAGCTAAGATGAAAGTAACACATAACTCATTTAGGTAATGCCGCAGACAGACTCAGGTTAACTATAAAAGGCAGCTTGGCATGTCACCCACAGTCTCCCAAATTCCTTCAGCTGCCTGTCTGCAGTTTGAGAGGCTTTGTATACTATGCATGAAAAAGGGGATAGACAGTATAACAGAACACTCTGTAATTCTTGAAAAGCACTTTAATAATGCTGAAGGAAAGAAAATAAAACAAGGAAAAATGATTTTGACCAAAGTTGTCTCTGAAAAATTATCTAACACCATTTGCCGCTAGTATGTCACATAAGTTCTCTCTACTTCCTCCCCTTCAAATAATCTCTTCTGGCACTATAGAAATAGTGCCAGTTATTTCACAGACCTCGTACAAAACACAAATCCAAGTCATTACAGTTTGAATCTCACATGAGATAATGTTACATGCTAAATTTGCTTAAGACAAAAATATGATGGATGCCAGCTTTACCATAGTTTAGCCATATTCCCATTCAATACAGCATATGTTAACCATACATCAAACTTTCTATGGGGCTTTGTGGTAGATACTTATAAAAGTACAATTCTTTATCTATGCATATTTACTGCTAGTATTTTAGGAAGAAATGAAATAAAATTTCCTAAAGAAAAGCTTTTCATTTGCTTCTGCAAGATATGTCTCTCCTGGTGTTACTGACAGCTGAGAGCGAAGTTGCATGGGCTGAGCTCCAACCTCATATTCATTCGGGCTTACTGTGACACAGAGCAGTGAGTCATGACTGAGGCTGATAAAGGCAGGTGCTGTACCTTCCCTTCTGCACTGAGATTAGTTTACATTTTAATTATGTTTTGACAGTATAGTCGGCCTTTCATTAGTGTTACAGGGCTGTAACATCTCCCAAAGGAGGAACCAGCACACAGTTTCCATCACATGTGGGTTTCCTTTGATACTGCCCTGACTGCGCCATGAAGGAATTGCATTCTGTATTCAGGTCGTAAAGGAGAAACCCAGTCAAGCTCCACAGGGCTCTGCTTCTGACAGCCAACTGGTACTTCATCCCATTAAGGCATAAAGAGATGAAAAATGCAACCTAAGCACCTGTGCAGGTTATTCATATGCAGACCATGTTGTGGATAGATGCTGGAATAGTCACTGGCCTCAGCTGCTGAGCTCTCATCAGGTGCAAGAACAGGTAGAAACTTGCTGGTAAATCACCAGGAAAACACAAAGCATAGCAGAGCTGCTGTGATGGGGAGAACCTATTCGCTGTTACAGAGAAGTAACAATACTGCTTCCTCTAGAGCTACAGAGAAACAAGGGGTGATGCTCAGAAAGGTTTCCCTCTCTTGACTTCTCCTACCACAATATTTTTCATGGGTGTTGCTTCAGCACTGAATGATAACAAAGTCTGGCTCCATTCAATCAGCCTTGCAAAGAGCTCTAAAAACAGCTTAGAATTGTTTTTGGAGGGAAGAATGTTTGGTCGTATGTATAGATCCCAGCTTTAAAAATCCCAACAAGGTTAATTAATAAAACCCTCGAAAAAATATTTTGTTTTCTACAATGTGTTTTTTTGTTTTGTTTTCTCAATGTAAATAACTATACTCTCATACTTGTATGGCTTTTTCCTGCTGAATAATGCTATTTTCCATCTTCCAATAAACTTGTTAAATACATGATTGACAATTTTGGTAAGTCTCAGGGATTCAGATGGCTATACAACAGGAGACACAAAATTATTTTTCCTTGCTTTATACTACAATTTAAATTACATTTGATTAGACTGGTTTTAGAACCAAATACCATGAGTTAAAAATTCATTTTGGAAAAATCACATTCAATGCATCACTCATTGCATTTTGCTCCTCTGAAATAATCTGCCATCTGTTGAATGTGTTATTAATAACTCCAGATTTAGGGTGTGATTTTTAACAATCCGTTGCAGTGAGTAAAATCGCAGCAGAAATTCCCTGACACAGTCTAAACTGCAAGCGAGACAATGGAAATCTGCATCTAACATGTGTCAAGTTGGACACAGGCCTTGTCTTGTTTGGCTGTCTGCACAAAGTTTGTACTAGGCATTATGCAAAGCCTGGTTGTTACCAACTGGATTATCTGCAAAGCAGATTCTTTTTAATGTACGCCTCAAAATTTAAATGAAAGGTATGACTGAAATGGAAACAACACTGTGTTTGAATGAAAGGTTTGTAACAATGCAAATTACAGCCCTTTTCAAAATGCAGTATTTGCCAATTAAAACACAAAGTCTGTATTTTCAAAAAATACCAAATGGTTTTCATTTTGAGAATGAACCGATACACTAAATGAGAGAAATTACACAAACAACCTCTGCTCTCCTCAAGCCCTGTAAAATAGCTAATGCAGGAGAGCTACAACAACATAACATGAAAATTGTAGCTGGTCAGTGCACCAAAGACTATACCAAAGAGCCTTTAGCTTCTCCCATCTTGTTCAGTGTTTCTTGTAGGACATTAAAAAGTGGATAGAGAGGGAGCAGCATGCTGAAGAAAACAAATTTTTGTACTTAATGATGATATATAAGCACAAGAAAAATATTTTCAATACATCTAAGAAAAATAGGAGCTTCATGCTTTTCTTTAGTTGTCAGAAGAAAAAAAATGTTGAACAGTAGCCACCTAAAAATGGAGAAAGATGAATTACTGCAGAGGAAGTACACAATGCTGAAGAGGGAAAGTATCTGCAGGAAAAATCAGTATAATAACAGAAACAAACCCCCACACAATTAGCATGTGCCTTTACCTGGGCTTGACATCTGTCACAACATCAAACTCAAAATTAACATGAGAAAACAAAGGCAATTGTTGTCTAATGAGAAAAGATGTGCAAATGAATGACCAGTTAGGTACCAGGAAAACCAGAGATGATTTATATCTCTTATTTGTGTAAGAGTTACTGACAAATGACAGGTGAAAGTTTCAGCCATTTTTTATTGTCTTCTATATCCACGGCCCTCACACAGAAAACATGGTTAACCCTACTGACAAAATGGGAAGACAGCCTGCTTCAAAGTAACCTGTTGAGATATGGAAAACGATGGAAAGAAATGCTGCTGAGAAGCAGAAGGAACATCTGAAATGAATCATTTGAAAGCTGAGCACATGTAGGTGGATCCGGCCAAATTAGGCTTTGCTAAAGGGGAAAAAAAAACCCTTTTGGGGAAAAAAAAAAAAGAAAGCAGAAGCAGATAATTTTTAGGAAAGATAGTACTGTAATACTTGCAGACAATGGGAATATTTCAGCTTACAAAGCAAAATGCAGGATTTATGTAGCCAGAAAAATATTTTCATCAGGGAAAAAAAAATCTAGCAAATCTTTCTCTTTATTTAATTGCAATTTTATTAGATACTATTTAAAACATGTCCCAGTTAAGGTGAGGCAACCTATTTACAATATATTTGCCCAAAATGTACATTCAAAGCATATTGTGTGGTATGCAGGAATCATTTAGTCAACTGCTCTATTAACTTGACCGAGTGATGGTTCATGTGGCACTGGAGCAGCTCCTGGTTGCATGTTACAAGTGACCACGAGGATGGCTGAAACCCCAGTGCCTTCAGCAGCAGAACAGCAGTACTGCATTTGACTACAGATAGAAGGATTTCCTTCTGCAGTAACCTCTACAAGAAATTGTAAGGCAACTGACCTAATTTCAGTTTCTAAAAATTCTTATTGGGTTATTCTGAGAAAAAAAAATATTGGCTGAGCATATACAGATATGGATATATTGAGATGCAGATATTTTTGGACATGCAAAATTTACTCACAAGGTCCCAGCTAACATGAAATTCAGTAGAAGGCAAGACACAGGATTTTTAAATGTTTTTCTTCAGTGAAACTGAACTGGATGACTTTTTTTTTGTGAAGTTTTATGTAGACATTAGGTCAACTCGAAATGAACCATGCACAATAATTTACCAAGTTGCAACAGCAATAATTGCAAATTACGCAAATACAGAACCTCCTAAGAACCCAGTTTGAATCACTGCATCTGGTTTCCAAAATAGTGTACTCTGAAAAGTAATTAAGTTCTCCTTTATGTTGTTATTTGTTGTAAGTTCTCTGTAATTTGTTTAGTAAATTCCTTTCATACTCATCCTAAACATTTATGACACCAAGTAACACCCCTAAAATTGACAAAATTAAGTCTCATTTTCCAGACATGCTGTATCTGCCTGATCTCTTCTGGCATCTTGAAATGTAAAATTTTTATCTATTGCACTCTTGAACCCTGCTATCTTCCAACAAGAAACTTGGTCTTTTGAGTGTTTTTTCCCCCTTCTAGAATAAGGTTTCTAGATATTATCTAGCTGGAATCATAGCCATATTAATGCTTTGAAAATAAGGATAACAGATTTCAGGAAGGTGTCTGGTGCCAATTTTGTTATTACAATGTGAACTATAGCTGTCTGAACCATCTACACCAGTTATAAATACTAGTATCTTTTTCTTTGAGGTTTTTCTTCCACCTGCATGACCTCACAAGCTTAAAATACATCAGTTTTGCTGAGATCTGATGTGAAATGAAGAAGTTTTTCCACACGTCTTAACTCTCATTTTGAAATATCCAGGACTTGGCACAATTACTCATTTTTTTTATACAGTGTGAATTGCATTTCTGCAGCATGTGATAGTTGTAAGACTTCCCATTTGGACTAGGTTTTCAAGGTATGATGTAGTCTGACCCAATAAAAAATTGTTCCTCTTGGAGGTCTGCAGTGAGATTTTCAGAGACCTCCACCTTGTAGCAGCAGTGGGCTTCTACAAAGCTGCAATTAGATCTTGCTCAGCATTGTTTGAAAATACTTCAGCGTATTTCAAAGTCAGTTTGGCTCCAGCAGGAATAAATATTTACTCTTCACCAAAATTAGTACAAATGAACCCTTTTTTTCCACAGAGGATCACTCAGATGATGACAGCTCATGGTCTTGAATAGCTATTATGGTCATTAACTTGCTTCTAAACATCTGCATCACAGCTTTGGTAGATCACAGGAAACAGTGACTACCTAAGTTTGCTGGAACGAGCATTCTTTCAGATGCATATGATACCAAGGCTTACATATTTATTTTCACCTGAAAAATCAGTCATCTCTGTAAAGCTCCATGAAAAGTCACTAGCACTGCACACCCATTTAGGAGCATTTTCAAAATGCAAAGAGTGTTTTAGGGAAAAAGTGAGCAGTAGACAGTAGTCAGTTCTATGGTGCAATACTTCATCCAGAAACAGGCATGACAAATAATCAAAATTTATAAATATTTAAGTTGATGATGCACTACGAAGTGGTAGTTTCCAAAACTCACAAAAA
>VZRZ01004779.1:917318-1065922 GCA_013398175.1 Climacteris rufus | reverse complement strand
AAAAAAAAAAAAAGGTGTTCTTAATTCTTGAAGAGGCAACACTGCTCTTCACTGTCCCAGATGGAGTACTAAGACGTACAATGTGGTGTTGGACTGTCTTGAGAAGTACTTTTAAACTTGAACAGTGTGTCTAAAAACTCTAAGCTCTCCTAAAAATTGGGGAAGAATATGTCATATTTGTCCCAGGAAATCTTATCTTGCTAACCAAATTTGCTTGCAAATTTTTTGTGGTATGATGCCCAAAGTACACACATCAGAATAGTTTTGACCAGGGCTACTCCAAAATACATTAGTGTGGTGAATTCTAAATGACAGGCTTGTAGTTACATCTGTTGCATTATTTATGATGGAGATTGCTTTCCAGCAATCTGTTCTTTTACTGATGTGCTAGGTGTGCACCTCAATTCTAGTCTCCAGAGTACATCTTTATATCTAAGAAATAATTTTCTCTTACCTTTCTCTAGACCCCACAGACATTGAGTTTTGCTCATTCAATATTGTTATTATTTTATACATTGCTTTGTTTCTTTTGCTATTTTATTATGGCAGTACCTCTAGGTACAGCACATGACAGCATCACCCTAGTATCATCACTACTGTAAAAATACAGGGTCCAAAGCCAAAGTGATTCCCATACAGAAAGGATAAAGAAAAAAAGTAGGAAAAGTTATTTAAGCAATAAATGTAAGCTTCACACATTTGCATCTGTGGATTCCCAGAGATGACTCCTCATGGTTACAGGAAAAAAGATGAAGGACATTACAGAGCAAAAAATATGAAAGGACAGAGAAGGGAATTAGTTGCTGGAAAATGGGAAGAAGAGTGGACAGAGTGAATGAGACTGAGCAGCTGAAAGCTGGGAAGAAGAAACATCAAATTTTTGCCAGTGGCAAAAATGCTGAAAAACTGCAGAGCTTTTTCATGCCCAGAGGTACTCAGCCATGGAGCAGTAATGCAAGGTTACATTTGTAATTCAAATAGAAGGATCTTTCAGGTAACATGAACTGACGAAACATGGGAGGTATGACTGGTAAGGAGAAATATGTCTGATTATTTTCCACTTTTTAGTTACCATATTGATGACATCCTTTAGTTCTCTCCGTGGAACCATAACCATGCAGCTGATGCTTTGTGTCCTGGATTCTCTCTTTGTGTCTGTATCTCCTAAGTTCACCTAAACTTCTTGCATTTCTTGCAGTTCTGCTTTTAAAAAATTGTGCTGTTAATGTTTTATCCAGGAAATATTTTTATAAATCTCTCACATACTTTCAGCAAATACTTGTGTACATTGGCTGGCTTCCTGGAATAGTTTGGAATATATTTCTTCTGAAGGGCATCTCCTTACAACTTAAAACGTGCCTTATAACAATAAAACTTCAATGTCCAGTCTTACCTTCCTAAAGTATCAAATGTTGATGGGTAAATCCCAAAAGGGCAATTCCAGAAGGCCCATCTCGCTGGGGAATTATTTAAGAGATAGTTAATGTAGCATTGGTTGCTAAGGTCTGCCACCTTACTTTCCAATTAAAATATGTGTTTCAGATTTGTTCTTCCTGGTTAGATATAACTGAACTACAGTTATTGCATGACAAGAACCTGGAAACCTTCCAGTTTTCACTCATCATTGGAAGACTAATTGTAGCGTATTCAAAGACATTCAAGCAACACAAAATAGGCCCTTATAAAGTCTGTCAGCATTTTCAGAGTTATTATTTAATATTAAGTGTTTAACCTCATTCCCTTGTTCATCAAAATCAAACACAATTAGAAAATAGCCCACTGTCCTATGATTCACTCCTGCTCAAATGAACCCCTGGAAATGCCAGCATGCAGGTTAGTTCGGCAAATATCCCTCCTGGTGACAGCCAGCCTCCCCCTGGTATCTCTTCTTTTACACATCAAACACTTTGTTCATTCACAGCTCTTTGGATGCAGTTATTTAAACCACACCAAGTTGGTTGCCAGTGGGTGGGCAGCTTGTTCACCTTCTCTAAGATGCCTGCCAGGCTCGCTCCACAATAGCCTGGAGAGCAGACCTTGCCAGAGATTCTGCAGTATTAGCCACTGGAGGATTCTGGGCCAAAACATGGAGCAAGAGAAATCTTCTGCAGGCAAACGATAGGTTGTCCATGAGGAATTCTGTAGGTGGAAGGGAGCTGAAACCTGGTTCATACTGTGGTTATGACTGCTGTCACAGCTTCCTGTAAATAGGACTTGAGATATAACCTAAAGGGCCCTAAATTATTCTCATACAGATGCATACAAGTAGACAATCAGAATAATATTACACCTTACTGCAGCCAGGACTTTGGAGCACTCTCAAAATGGTCAGAATTACTGCTATGTACTGTTTAGCTCATGCTCCCATTTCCTGCTTTATTGAGGAGCACCTGGGAAAGCGGCCAGGAACAAGCTGATTTCTCCAAAAGAGACGTTCAAGGAGCTCTCACGTTCTACCAGCTTCATCCAGGGCTCCTGAGATGCAGGCAGGAAGAGGGCTGAATGTTGCATACCTTCCTGCAGTCCTCTCCCATGTAACACCTTTCCTGAAAGCTCCTCAGCCCCTCTTAGAGTCTGCCCAAATGTGCATTCATTACACTCCTGGGTCGAGTGCAGTGACCCTAGGCAAGATCTGTAGGAGTCCTAAAACTAAACCATTCAGAAGAGACCTTTAAAAATCCAAATTACAGGAAAATAAAGGGCTGAAACTCAGAAATCTCAAGCCCAGGAAGAAAGCACTGAGATGTTGAGGTTTCAACCTCCCCTCCAAATCTTTTCCACTGGTAGTCCAGTTCATGAGGAAACTGTGTTTCAGCAGACCCCCAAGTGTGGTGGTGCCTTCCCTCAGGGGGGCTCGGACCCCGCCTGTTGCTCAGGCACTGGCTATACAGTGGTTGAGTGACACGGGATCCAAGGATGCTCAGGAAGAGGAGTTGGAGGTCTAAAAACAACCCCCAGACATCCCCTGGGGTGGAGAGAAGCACAAACCCAGCCTCCCTTTCCAGAGAGTTCTTCGCAGTTCGACAGTTCATTGGTCACTTATTAGGTCATTCTCGATTAATCTTTAATAATTGGTCGTTATTACTGTGCACCGCCCTGTAAGTCCCGTGTTATTGGATGTTAGTGTTTTCCACTCCCTGTTTCTTGTGCCTTAAAAGTTCATGTTTGGTGCGTGATTCGAAGAATTTCTGGTCTCCCTTGGACTGTAATAAACCATCTGCACCCCCGCCAGAAATCTCCCTCTCCTTTTTTTCGTGCTCCGGATTGCCGTGTGCTCAGCGAGCTACTATCTGCACCTATCGAAGACAGGCTATCCAGCCTGGGGCAGTGCCATTGGGATACCTGCTTGCTGCGTGAGAGGTTCTGGCGAGCCCACATTCTGGGCCACTGGTTCCCGCACGAGGGCTCGATCCTGGCTGTGATCGGATCGCTCAAACCCTCTGAATAAGCAGCGCTCCCAGCCCCGAGGGTCCATCGAGCTATCCCAAGGCAGGGCTGAGTGAGTCCTGACGCCGCACCCAAGTTGCTCTTGCTCAGTTCCCCCAGTGTCAGTGAGTGTGGGTACACATGCACAGCCCAGCCATACTCAGGAGGAGCCTCCCAAACATCAGCTCTTCTGGCCACGCCACCTGTGGGACATCACCTTTCCAAGAAGCTCAGGTAAAAATCAACTTGCATGAAGTCTGCAGTCACTGATCAATCCCCCACCTCAGATGATACATTTGTATTTTGTAGACACAAATTTCAGGTCTATTACATCTACCAGGATGAAACTTGAAGCTACTTCTGAATATGATCAGGCTTTAAGTAGTATCATAATTCTACATGCTTGTTACAGGACTAAAACACCTCAATCAATAATAATTTTTTCCTGTGTTGAGACTGTGCTTTCAGAGTTTGCCATCTGCCTAGTCCTGGGAAAACATAGTTTAGTCAGGAGTCACCAGCACAGCTGAGCCCATTGGTAGCTTTGGAAACACTGGTCCAGGTCTTTTACTGGAAGTAGAACAGGGTGGATGTCACAGCTGTGGCTGAACCACACACTTCTTGTTCATGCATGGAGACCTTCTGGCATTTTTGACTTCCTCTTTGCATTGCTTCTGAGCTTGGAGGTGATCCTTGAATATTAACCATTTCTCTTGGATCCCTCTTCCCTCCAGGGCCTTATCCCGTGGTAGTCTACCAAGCAGATCCCTGAAGAGGCCAACAAGGTCTGCTCTCTTGAAGTCCAGGGCAGTGCCCCAAGGATCTTGTATTAAAGCATTTCATGGTCACTGCAACCCAGGCTGCTCTTGACCATAGTATTCCTCACCAGCCCCTCCTCGTCAGTGAGAACAAGATCCAGAATAGCACTGCTTGTCACTGTTTTTTTCTATTACTTGGAGATGGATGTTATGACCAACATATTCAAGGAGAGCTCGTGCTAGAAATCTAGAGTTGCTTATAGTAATGTCTGGCAATGCAGCCTGTGAAGGACACACATGTGGTTCTCACTAGGCATAGGAGGTGAATTTCCTGCCAGCCTAATCAAAGAAATTGAAATCACATAATGTAATACCTATTACACTTGTGTGCTGTGAAACAAGGAAACACATATGCTTTGTACTCAGCTCAGAGAATGAAGTGTGTGAGCAGAATCAACCGTGCTGCAGCTCCTTGGTGTCTGCTCACCAGGACTCTGTTCAACACAAGATGATAACAAGCTAATAGGTACATCCTTCTTAACAATTACATGAATAAAAAGCAGAGCAGCACACGCCAGACATAAGCAAAATGTGGCCAGCTCTCAGTGAGGGAAATACACCCTAGCAACAGATCGTAAACCAACACAAGAACAGCAGCACTGGCGACCAGAGAAAGACAAAAGCTTTCGTAAGTAATAAAAATACTTTATGTAGTCAGGTGACAGCCAACCTTCAGGACAGAAAGTAACTCCTCTGCAATTATCAAACCAGCTGACAGAGAAACAAGAGCAAGGAAACACTCTTTTCTCTTTTTTCAGGAAGAAGGACTTATCATGAGATACCCCAAATCCAAACGACTACAGATGGGAGAAAACAGCTGCACCAAGAAAAATAAATAATTTCCTTTCAACCTCAAAGCAACTGGCCCAGCCTATGCCATAATAGCATCCCAGTTCATGGTTATCACCATGACTTACTTTTTGCATTTTCATTAGATCAAAGAAGGGATGTAAGAGGTAACATTTGCTGGAGTGATTTGCTGCCAGAAAATGCATTGAGTGCCCTGCCTTGGACTAACTGAAGCTGCAGCAGAGCCTGAAGCAGTGTTTAGAGAGGTATGAGTTGTCTCCCTATAGCTGTTCAGTGAAAATGTTTGGGATGTTAAACGTCATTAACTTGTCACAGCTTAAATTTTTCGAAATGGCAGAGGTGAGATAACTGGTGGGGATGGAGGAACTATCACTGGCCTGACATTGTTATGTAGGAAGATAGGAAAGCTCCTTTCTGGATATGTGAAAAGCTTCAGCTGAAAAAGTTTGAACATTTTATTTCAAGAGACTAAAAGTAAATATTTTGATATTTCATTTTGAAATGACATATTTCCTTTTGGTAGAAATGTGTGTCTTGCAGAAAAGAAAAACATGCAGAGCATATCAGTAGGAAACCAAAGCAGTATTAGAAAACATTTCACTTTAGTTCTGAAAAAAAAATTACTACACATCTTTCCACTGACATGCCTGAACATTTTTAAAGTTAAGCTCAATCGGAAAATTCTTTCAACTATTTTCTCCTAATTTAGCTGCAAGTCCATTGCTTGCTGGGTTTTAACAGAGACCTGATCAACTGAGTGTCAGCCAAGGCATGCACATTTGGAAGAGAAATGCCATTTCCCTCCCTGCCCCCCACCCCCCCTACTTCTTTTCTCTTCCACCTGACCCTTGCTCAGAAAAAAAAACCCAAGCAGACCTTACAGTCCAAGTGCATGACCCAGTTTGGGCAGCAAATCTCTGCTCCTTCCCCCATCCCCGCTGCCCACATTGCAATCCCAGGTGGTGCTGGGGCTGAGCTGGGTGGCCCTGTGCAGAGGACCTGTAAGCAAACAGAGGGCAGGCCTAGGCAGGCTCATTGTTTTGGTTTTGCAGGACCCGGATTTTGGTAGCAGGAGGGCCACAAAGATAGCTCCTGTGAAAAGCTGCTGGAAGCTTCCACCATGTTCAGCAGAGCCAATCCCTCATGGCTCTGAAGATGGACGTGCTGCTGGCCATGGCTGGGCCAATTAGAGATGGAGGTAACACCTCTGTGATAACATATTTAAGGAGAAATCAAAACCAAGTCAGCTGCACAGTTTTAATTCCAGTTAGAGAAGAGGAGGAGTGAGAACTTATGAGAGAAACCACAATGGAGACACCAAGGTCAATGAAGAAGAGGAGAGGGAGGAGGTGCTTCAGGCACCAGAGCCGAGAAGTCCCTGCAGCCTGTGGTGAGGAACGTGGGGAAACTGCTGTACCCCTGCAACCATGGAGGCCCACAGGGATGCAGAGATCCACCTGCAGTCCGTGGGGTTGTGCCCACACCACAGAGGGGGGATGCCTAGAGGGCGATGTGGTCTGGTGGGAGTCATCATGGATAAAAAGGCCTTCCTCCTGAGTCGGAACAGCCTGTCCTTGGGAAGGACAGCACCCTATGGCAGAGTGACCCACAGCAGCAGTATTGAGAGGAATGTTTGCTGGTGGGAGGGATTCACATTTCAGCAGATTGGGAGGACTGCTGCTCGTGAGATTGAACCCATGCTGGGAAGTTTGCAGAGAACTGTCTCCCATGGGAGGGGACCCCACAGAGCTTGCAGGGAACCAATTCCTCTCCCTGAGCAGCGGAAGAAAAAATCCTGGGTGACGAACTGACCATAATCTCCACCCCCGTCTCCCTGCGCAGTTGGTGGGAAGGAAGGAGGGGATGGGGGGAAAAAAGGGCTTATTTTACTTCTCATTATCCTCCTCTGATTTTGTTAGCAATAAATCCACTTCATATCCTTCATAGCCTGTTTTGCCCTTAATGGTAATTGATGAGTGTTTTCTCTTGGTCCTTATCTCAACTCCATGAACTTGTCATTAAATTTTCTCTCCTCTGTCCAGCTGCACAGCAGGGGAGGGTGAGCGAGTGGCTGTTCGTGGGTGCCTGGTGTTTGGCCAGCCTGAAACCACAACACTCAACTCCCACCTTTATTTCCAGGAGCAGACAGAACAGCAGGTCATATGGAGGGGACCAGCAGTAGCAGGGCACAATGGACAGCAAGACCACAGTGCCACCTTAAAAAGCCAGGGCTGCACTATCCAACCTGTGTCAGGGCTCTAGAGCAGGACTGTGTTTGGTAAATGAGTCTGACAGACCACCACTCTCCTTCCTGCCCCTCAACAGCTAAAACTGCAATATTAAAAAGGACAATATAGAAGAAAGTAAGGAAAATAGCAAAACAATCAACTAAGAGCAATAAAACCCTAGCTGATATTCTTCACTCAGGCAGAAAGATCCCTGACCACCAGTTTTTCCTGCTCTGCATTCATATGCCCAGCTCCTTCTTTTGTGCTCTCTGGTCAGAAAAAAAAGCCAATAAGGTGGACCCCAGTGGGATGGTACAAGGACACCACTGATGTTACCAAACTGAGGCTTTGGAGACAGAACCCACTATTGGTTCACTCCTAAGCTTATGAGGCAGGCAATATCCCAGGTCTTGTTTCATTAAAGCCATTCCCCAGGAGCTGAACTTAATTACTTCAGTGGGATTCATGTATGTTCTTAAGTATTTTCCCAAATCAGGACCTTAATTGCTCTGTGCCTTTGCTGCCCATCTGCAAGATAGGTTTAATGTTTGCTTTCTCCCATGCTCCGACTACTGAGGTTTGCATTCTACCAGTCGAAGCCTGTCTCACAGCCCCTGTCTGCTCAGCACTTTGTCTGATAAGGCTGAGGTTTCACACAAGCTATTTTTGGGCCTTGTCACTTTTCACACTTGTAGAAACCACACTCCAAAACCTGATGGCCTTTGTGTGGCTTTTGTGTCTTTAACACTGACAAAATAAGTTGCTTGTTGATTTGGGAGCAAAGCAGCAAGCATTTTTTTTTTTACTTTAACACCATCACAAATAGAATAATTACATGGCACTTTGAGACAATTTGCTAAAGATGCTCACACATTTCAAGAGGGTAAAATTACTTTATCCAAAGCAATTAGAAAATAGCTAATTAGTGAAACTCACTGTGAGCTCTTAAAAATGTGCTTTGTGGAGATGCTGCTTTTAATGTCAGACAGCAAGCCTCCAGTTTATGCGTTATTTTCAGGTAATGAAGAAACTCTTGCAATGCAATAAACACATTCTTTTCATCTGAGATTTTCTTAGCCAAGATGTGTCCCAAATTAATAAATCAGTGTTCTTGCCACATGCCTTCCCTACAGTCTTATTGCACCATTGCAATTTTGTCAGGTGAGGAGCAAGGTAATCACTGGACCAGCTGGGCAGCAGCTTCTTGAGAGGAAGGACAGCCTTGATATCTTCACTCTTGGCACAAAAGAGAGTAGGGGCACCTCCCAGGTGAACGTGCTTGCTGCTGCATTCTCCCCAGAAGAACTTTGTTGTGTATCCAGGACCAGTGGCCACAGAAAACAGCAGTGAAAGAGCTTTCTAATTCTGATATAAGGATTAATCACCAATTAATTCTTTCTGTCATTTCCCTGCACTCTGACAAAAGATCTGTGGGTAAAAAGGGGTTATCTTGGCCCCTATGATTTACCATGTGAGAAAGGGAGATCTGTGAAAATAGAAGAGACTTCATTTCAGTGATTCATGTTTAGATTCTACTAGCTGATAAAAAATGAACATGGGCAAAATGTCTTTGCAAAAATATAACTTTACAATTCTATGGGGAGAACAATCAGATGTGAAGAAAAATGCAGTTTCTGCGTTGTTGGAGTTTTCCTTTTATTTTCAGAAAAAAAGGTATCCATTACGTATGAAGTAATTGTTGCAGGCTGTGAAATTAGTTTTAAACATAAGTGATGGACAGGAGTGACATAGCTTTACAGAATTATTAAAATACAAACCTGAGGCAAAGCAAGTCCCTGGGTTTTCTTTTTTTTTTTTTGAGAGCTGTTAAAGCAATTGCTGTCAGAACATTACACCTCAGTGTAAATCTAGGGACGTTTTGCAATAAATAACTTTTATAAAAAATTCCAGACTATGAATTTAGCATAGAATTTTAAACCATCTGTGCACTGCCACTCTAACATTGAGATCTCACTTATTTGTGTATTTTACCCATATGATCTGATGTAAGTGGGAATAGGAAGGAAACACTAAAGACTCCATTAAAATCAGATAACACAGATAAATATTTCATTCTTCGTGGGTATAAAATTTCTTTCATTTCATTTTAAAACGACATCCACATTTACGGTCCTCTTCATCTGTGTCATAAAAGCTAGAATTTATGTTTATAAAGCAACAATAGCGTAGATATTGTGTACATTAAACTTCACACAGTGGAAAAATGGGCAATTCTATTCCTTCTGCCCATATAACTAGGGAAGAAACTGTGGAATATACAGGTGTGTTCTTTAATTACAGCTTCTGTTTTACAAATTCACTAGTTTATTGGATTGATCTTTCTCTTATAAATGAATGAAACTGTAGCAAATCTGTTTCAAAACCAAATGCCCTCCTTTGGCCGTCTCTTACTCTGTGCAGGTCTTTGATAGCACTGTGTTAATGCCTTAACTGAAATACAAGCGCATTGTGCAAATCTGATCTACAGATATACAGCAAACTCATATTCTTAAAAACTGGCAGCTCCAAATGTGGCCTCCACATTTCTGAATATCCAAATTATAAGTAGGAGATAGATCTGAGGTGAATTCAGTATAGGAAAACAGAATGAGATGAACTAAAAAAATCAAGGATTGTTAAGCATTACATGTTTGCTCTTACCAATGACATCTTTGTTGGTTCACCCATTGCTCCAAGTTGTAATATAATAATGTTGCCTCCATTAGAACATTTGGTTACCTAGAATAGACTCTGGACTTGCTTGTAGTTCATATGGCTTAGGCCAGAGGGAATGATTTTTGCCACCTGTCTGCTGTTTTCATAAAGACCTCATTGCTTATTTTTAAAGGCATCTAGCAGCTTTTTTTAAATAGTGTTAGGCTAATCAATTTATTTAAGACTTCTCAGTCACGATGCATTAATAGCTACATATTCCCACATATTTACTTCAAACTTCTCATTTAATATCTTTTGTAAGGAGCTGACCTTCACACCTGTCTCAGTTAGAGCTGCATTATAAAGCATAGCTCATCTCTATTGACAACCATAGCATGATTTCCAAGCAAGACAAGTTGACTGGTAGACATCAACAGCAAACTATGGTCTGGAGGATTTTCGTCCCCATTTTTTTAATGTCTTGCCAGTTTTTTTAACAAGCTGCTGAAAAGAAGCAATAAATCTACTCAAGTGCTGACAGGGACAATCCAGACAATTGTTTCTCTCTGACTGAGGTAGAACAGGTTTTCTTGGTTTGTTTATTTGTTGTACATTACCTAACACTTATTCCCTTCTGTATGTGAGAAATTTACTATGTGTTGCCCTCTGGCAGATGTTTGAGACAGTGTCATCCTACACTAAACCTGTATATTTAGAAGTACAACAGGGCCTAGACTTGGTAATCATCATTAATCTATGTGTCAGACTGTGGTTTATGTGCCTGCTTCAGCATAATAGATACTCTCTCACCCAGATGGGAGACCCACTTAACCCAAGAACATCACTAAATTACACAGCTATACCTGCTAAGACTTTCCTGACAGTCCTGGAAAAGATATAGCATGTGCAGGTTTCGCTAGGCCAGCATTCCTGCCACCCTCTCCATAGCTAAGGTTCTTTCCAACCCCTTTGCAGATGGCCTCATCTTGAGAGAGATAGCTGGTAGCTGGAGAAAGCATATCTCCGTGCCTTAGCCCTGGCCAGCAGATGCATACCTTGCATGCTCCCTCCTCAACACCTCTAAAAAGCTGGGACAGATAAAACCATTCAGACTGAATGGTTTATGTTCAATACAGATGTCACTGGAATGGTGTAACATACGCAAGTACAACAAACTATATAACCAGTACACTCAAAGATTACTCTAAGATTTTGGACCTTTTATGTACATCAAAAGTAAGTGGAGTTGTTCTTTACCATTTCTAAAGGTGTACATCCATTCTTGTGCTCTTGTTTTGGTTACAGTCTCTGATTTGTCAGAATTAAACTTGTTGCATCATGGCCTTATCTGAGTTCATTACCCAACCTCACCATCTTTGTGTTCTGCTGCTCCATCCTGTTTCTGTTTCCCACTACTCACCAGAATGCACTACCAGGGGATATAAACTGGGATGAAAACAGTAGGAAAATATTTAAGAAATAGTCTCCAAATTGCAGAGGCTTCTGGCAAGATAATTAAAATACAATGACAGCTGAACACTGAGGATAGACATAAAAATAAAGATGGCACTCTGTGACTTCTGTAGGAAATAAGAAACATTTGCTGCTTTCATCTCAGAGCATTAGAAAACATTCTCAAATATTTTGGAAAGAAAGGCTGCTATTTCTTGGGTGGTGATATTGTCTCCTTATACTAGGAGACTGACTGCTGAGGGAAATCTCATGGGAGGAGACTGCCTGATGGTGAGATGCCATCCAGACGGTAATACCTCACTGCCAGTTATTTAGACACTTTGAAATCTAAAAATGGATTTTCCTCAAGTACCCTGTTGGCTGCTAACCTCTTCTCTGTTGCCATCAAAGTGTGGAAGTGCTGGAGATTTACCAGCAAAGCCCACAGAGACTGAATTTCCTGCTGCTGCACACACAGAAATTGCCTGAAAGTGTGACAGCATTGAGATGGGTGGCCACCTCAGCCTGGTGCCTATTTGAGGTATACTGTGCTCATCCTCTCTGCACACACTGGACTGGTGTTCCAGGATGGAACCATGGACTATTCCCCTTCCCTGCTACATAATAGAACAGAATCATAAAATCATAGAGTCGTTTGGGTTGGAAAGGACCTTTAAAGATCATGCAGTCCAACCCCCTGCAATGAACAGGGACATCTTGAAATAGATCTGATTTCTGAGGGTTCCGTCCAGCCTGATCTTGAGTGTTAGCAGGTATAAGGCATCCACCACTTCTCTGGGCAACTTAATACACTACATTCGGAGGCTTAGAGCATACAAAGGAGACATAGGAGACAAAACGATTTATCGCATTGTAATAAAGGGATTAGAACTAAATGGAACATTCATTAATATGCAGGTGTCTCACATCTGGGATAAGAGCTGTCCTCCCAGCTACAGATTCTTATGGGCTTTGACCCAAGATAGTTATAGTGAATATATAATTAATCCATGCAAAATGAAAGAGGGACTACAACCTTCATAGCTACAGACCAGCGGTTAGGAGGTGGCAAAGGGCAGTGGGAGAGACTGAAGGAAAAGGGAGATTCAAACTTGAGTTCTGCTATGAAAAGAAAGGAAATCTAAACTTTTATAACAGGAGATGATGATCACAGAGAAGATCTTTTCTGTCTGTGCTTTATAAGTAGGGATTGGCAAGAGGTCTAAACCCTAGAACAGGCTGCACATCTGAAAATTGATCTGATGGAATTCTGTACTCAGAGATGTGACTCTCCAGTGCCACTCTCTCCTCCACAGCACTTCCCCCTCAAGTGTCTAAGAAATATGTCTCCTCCCTGATCAGCTTGCTAAAGTTTGTGCTTTCTGTGTTTGATGTTCAATCCTTCTGTACTCTGTAATAGCCTGTGGGTCTAACTTAGTCTACAGATTACAAAACAAGCAGCATATTTCACAGGAAGGTGCTTCAATAATTCAAATAATAAGGCTGAAATATTTTCAAGGAGCTAGAACATCCCAGAACATAATTTTACTTTGTTTTTTAAATGTAAATGACTAGTTTTCCAATATCAAAGATTCATAGCTGCAATAGCTAATTTGTTTTTTGAATTGTTGTTGTTGATTTAGTTTAATTTTTTTAAATTAGCTTAGGATGATGTGTATAGCATGAATTTTTCCTTTTCTCTACCCATCCAAAGTACCATTGATGCAGTCCTACAAAACTGAACAGTCAGCAGCAAAGTTTAACCCCTATGCAAAAGACTAGCAAAGCATTCACGGTACTGAAGGATTTGTTATCAAAGGCAGGTCATCTCTTCCTAAGCCAACCTTTATTCTCTGTTTCCTTCTAGTGCATTATTCTCTTTCTCTCTCTTCAGAATGTGATAAAGAAATCGAGTTAGAGCAGCTACCCTCTATAAGTTTATTTCCTTTCTAGTTTAAAACAAGAACCTTATTTTACTTTCTTTCTAGCTCAGAATAGCAGCCTCAGGATCCACTACTTTGTCAGACTGCTCTACAGTGATCTAAATACTAAAAAACACAATTATATAAAAAATTATTTTAGAGCCTCATCTTTATTTTAATAAAGAGTATGTTTTGGCTCCTATTTTTCACATAAATCAACTGTTATGAATTCCTAGTTTTGTTTTATTTGGTATCTTTATTTTTGCAAATACAACAGGGACAGCAGCTCAGATATCAGAAACTGCATTCTGTTTCATCACCTTACAAATGCCAACAGTGCATATGGATGTTCCATAAGCTGCTATCACCAAAGCCATCATCTGTAATGGATTGCCTTGTAAACACAGGTTGTGTGTATTTTCTTTTCTGAAGTCAGGTGAAGTTCTTTCATCTCAATTCAGATGTGATTTACTGTAAATAACTCTGATGTTGCTAAGAGACAAATTTCAAAACAAGTCTCAAATACGACAGTGTTAATATAAAAAAATTAAATATATGTACATAGTGTGTAGAACATACTTTAACATCCTTTGATAAGGCCAAGTAAATTTTTATTTGTGGGAGGCTGACTGGCCAACACAGGCAGGTCAGAGGGCAATAGGTCTGACATGTTCCATACTGTACCTGTCACACACTTGAGGGATCCCTGCACTCCAGGATCTGTTTCTGCATACGCCTAGGAGAGCAGACTGCTCAAATCCAGAAAACTGGTGCACTTGAAAGGTCCAGGGGAGGATCTTTTCTTACACATAAAAATTGTTTTTTCTTCAAAAGGCAACATTGATCTCACTACTAATATAGGGGATGATATGCTGAAATAAGGTTGTTTAACACGAAATATGGGAATTAGACACTGAAAATATAGTGTAAAAGTATGTCTGTTGGAAGGAGAAAAATGACAACATAACTTAAAGCTAGGGGCATTATATATTGCTTTTGGGTAAACAATCTAAAAACAATACTCCCTTATTTTAACCCTTCCTCCTTCCTCCTTTGCCTGACCTCGGTAGGAAATAAGGAACCACCTTTGCCTGCCTTAGGGCAACAAAGTAGATGCTATTCAGGAAGAAACAAACAAGTTTTAACTCTTTAATAATTTGTGTGGTGACACACTAATGGGAAAGAGAAGAAAAAGATTAGTAAACTTTCTGGGCATTTGTGTGAGAGTCTTCAAGTGATAGGTGCTTTATCTAACACCATTATAATAGGTATGCATTATATTTTCATGCATCATTTTTTCATGTATCCATGTAAGTATAATGGAACCACGTGCCTTAGCACTTAGTGAATTGACATGGGTGCAATTTCACAAGACACTCCTTTTAATTAATACAAAAGTGATAATTGATTCTCAAGAGAATGAAAAGTTAACTTATCACCAAGGATTTGAGAGGGAAATGAGGAAGCAGAGTGCTGAGAACCAAAGGAGGTTTCTGAAATCAGGCTGTGCGGGGCACTTTGAAACTTAATAATCCCGATACACCTCAGTTCTTTTTGGAAGTTGTTGTTCATTCTTGACCTAGATTGCAGACACAACTCACTTCACCCTATTACTTTCTTTACAGAGTATAGAACTTGAACTTCTAAAAGAAAACAGACATTTCAAAATTAACATTTGCATTGGTGTTGTGGCCAGGCAGATAATATGGATGCTGGCCCAGGGAGGGTGCAGCTGAAGCCAGGAGATCTGAGGAGACTCCATTCCCCTGTCATGAGAACAAGCACATGGAAAAGGATATATGGAAAATGAAGGGTTCAAAGTGACGAGAAGGGAAAAAATTACAAGATACCAAGAGGAGAAATGGGAGGGTCAGACCATGTTGTCATTATTTTAATTACACTGTCTATGACAACAGTAAAATGATTTGCAGTACATGTAATTCATGGAGTTTGGGTTGTCTTAGGCCTAGAGACAATGAAGCAGAGGAAGAAGAAAGGATATCTATTTGAGTGCTCAAATACCACTACAAAAAGTACCAGAAAATACATGAGAGGCCAGGAACTTTCTCTACTTTTAGCTGTAGCACCAAACTTCATTTACAGTGTTGAAGTCAGATGTGAAAAGATGGGAATTAAATGAACCCAAGTTGAATAACATTTGACAGACCTGCTCTGAGAGACCTTCCTGGGCTTTGGCAAGCTTTGGTGTGAAGGTATTTGCAGCCCCAGTAGTAGAGTGCTAACTACACTAAAGTCTGGTGTATCCTTTGGCAAGTTCTCCTCTACCACATGAAATGTTCAGGCTGTTTTTGAATGAACACGATTTCATGACAGTATCAATCAGAATAAAACTAATTACATCTGTTTGATGATAGGACCTACTTTAAGATATTTTGCAACAAGCTCCCTAGGGAAGTTTTCCCCTTTGAAGTGCTTCTTACTCCAGAATTCCCTTTTGAAGTAGCTCCCCCTCTGGATTGCTTTTGAAGTACTACTTTTTCTTTTCCTAGGTCTTCTTTGAGTTCTGCTTTGTTGCACCTTTCACGTTGGAGGTTAACAGATGAAGATCCCTGAATAGAAAGGGAGACTTTGATTTAGACCAGTTTCTCTCTCACGTCATACAGGAAGACCTGCATGCATCTCCCCAGAAGCAGCCATATAGGGAGGATTAAGAAAGCTATTCATTAATCTCCCCACTGGCACCAGCTTCATATGTAAACTGGCCACCATCCAAACCAAGGTGTAGAATTGTCTCGAGCTGTCTAAAATGCCTGTTTTGCATGACTGCAGAACAAACCTTTTTTTTGTTTGTTTGTTTCTTTCCTTTCTCCCATCGGCTTAGATATCTTATTTTCCCCTCTTCTTCCTTAGATGGTATAAGTCTCCACCTGCCACCTGGAAAGCCCTTCATTCTAAGTGAATTGGTAAAACCATTAGCTGTGATGAACAGTTTGGAAACAACAGTTTACTCTGGCAGTGAGACATTCCCATCACTAGAAAGATATCAGCTCCCACACCTTCATCCTGACCTGAGCATTTGGAAATGCTGTGAACAGAGAGAAGGAAGCAAAGGTTTGAGGCTGCAGAAGGTTTTTTGGTCAGATAAGACTGAGATAAGGATGGGGTTGGGAGGTCTTAGCAGAAACACGACATCTACCAGTGACCTGAGAGGAGCCTCTCCATCCCTTCAAAGTGCCCTATCATACCTCACTACAAGCTATATACTATACTATGGGTACAGATTGAAAGAGGGGAAATTTAGGTTAGATATTAGGAAGAAATTATTCACTGTGAGAGTGGTTCAACACTGGGACAGATTGCCCAGGGAGGATGTGGATGGCTGAACCCTCCAGTGTTTAAAGCCTGGTTGGATAAGGTCTTGAGATAAGAGCAACGTGGTCTAGTGGGAGGTGTCCCTGTCCATGGCATCAGGGTTTGAGAGTAGATGATCTTTAAGGACCATTCCAACTCCTTAGCATTTTACGATTCAATGATTCTATGCTGTGGCAGAAGCTCACAACATTTATGTTATTCTGCATTGCATGTCCCAGAAATTGTTATCCCAGCCTTTAGGCCCCAGTGGTTTTGGTTTCCGTAATTTGGAAATCCCTTTCTGTCTCCAGATGAGATGTTCCAGTGTGTACTTTAGAAATCTACATCTACTTTTATCTCCCAGAGTAGCAACCAGCTACTCTGTGCAAACCACTGCTTCCCTCTATGGCCAGACACAGCTCCTGGCTACTACTGAAACTGGCCTGGGTCTAGAAGCACTTGACACTGCTGCTACCCCAAGGCCGGAGGAAACAGGGTATTTTTGGCATGGCCAGAGATATTTCTGAGGCAGGAATTGAAGGCAGTTCCTCATGATTTTGGTCCCTCCCTGGTTCATGTCTGTAAAGCAAGGAGAGGTAAGAAGGCATAGATGCTATGGTAGGATAGACATTGGATAGCTGTCCAAGACTTCCCTTCCCCTTCACCCAGTCCTGTACTACAACCTCCTGAGCCATGCCTCCCTCTTCTCTGCATGGGCAGCGGTGTGTGGTACCAACCACCCAACCCTCCAACCACAGCCACACACTTCTCTGAGGGATGGGTCTCTTAGGATGCCAAACAGAAGGGCAAGGTTAGCCATGGAATTGGACCAACATCTCTGACATCAGAAAGCTGTCCAGAAAATCAGTCTGAAATAGCAATGCATTTCTTAAAGACAAACTACTCTTTGAATAAGATGGTGAACTGAGCACCTGTCAAAATGGCAAATGTTTTGGGGATTCACTAATAGCACTTTTCCCAAGTAATATAAAGGATGTAAAATTGGGCTCAGCAGTCTAGATTGTAGGTGTAAGAACATGAAAAGCTGGCTAATGTTAATTTAAGAATATGGTGCTGTCTAAATCAGATTTTTACAATTTAGAAAATGTTTTCATTTTAACAGGGTGATAATTGAAACAAAAACAAATGTGCCCATGAACAAAGCAGTCCAAAAGAAGTGAGAGTCAGAATTCTTTTGGCTCTGCAGAAAATCAGATTAAATTAAAACCAGCGTAGATGGAAAATATTGAAACAAATGGTGAAGAGACAGATTAAGTATTATTTAAAGTGACATGAGATCAGTGCAAATTCCTCTGAAATACTGTCATTCTCATTATCATGCTAGTAAAATACTATTCATGGAAATGGTGGGGACTTTGAAACACAGAATGATGCTGACAAAACCACACTGTGCCTTGGTGAAGGCAGCCTCCCCTTTTTTGCCATGCTGGTGTCTTCCATAACTCAGAATTGAGAATCTTCTGATTAATCTTGCCAGTGATCATAATTAGCATTAGTATCAAACTGTAGATGTTATTTTTTTGTACCACCATAATGATTACTTATTAGGTATTTCTGTGGTTATATCATAGAAAGTTTAGTCATTAAGACTCATGTATTTAAACTGAAGGTTTTGTTTCATGTTATATTTTTCCCAATACTAGTGCCAGTGTGAGGAGAATATTTCCTCCCTGTCACTGCCTTTGCCCCTGTCTTTATGCACTCTCATTAGGTTGAATGAAATGTTTGCAGGTCCTCAAAAAAGTCAGTGAAGTGATCTGATGCTTTTGTGCTGGGGGGAGCCTGAAAAACTTATCACTCCAGCACTGTTATTAGAGAAAACTTCCTGTGAATCCACAGCCTCAGTGATTATTCAACACTCTCCATTGGCATTTGTCAAGCACGGATGCGTGTGTGTATTATAAATGAATTATCTATTGTCAGGGAAATTATAACAGTTTCTGGGCCACCCAGGTTGAGGTAGAGTTTCAAAAGCATTTTTGCATATCAAAAGCAAATATTGTATCAAGCAGCTTTTCACTAGCAAGAAGATAATAAATTGATAGCCTAATTAAACCAATTACTGAGTCTTTGGGCTACAGGAAATTCCCAGTGTGGCATTTACACTCTCTTGACTTCCCAGGGAAAGCATGGGTTCACAGAGCTTTGCCCCAAGTACAGGGGGATGACATTAGAAGGAAGAGACTGCTTGGGAGCATGGCTGCCTGTGCCTCTGAGCTGGTGCCCCGCTTGCTGTGCAAAGGAAGGCAGGTTTTGCCACCCTCCGTCCTGTGTCCACCACCATTCCTCCCCACTCCCTTCCGCAGTTCTGGTATCCACCGGACATCCTGCTGAGCCAAATGACCTCACTGAAACTTCAGACAACTCTTTACTCCCTTTCCTCCTTCTGGGATTAGTTTTCTGCTGTTTTAGTGAGTTAAATCAGCCAAGGCTTCAGCAAGGTCTAGAGCTGGTGCAAGAAGTGCACAGATGAGTGGCCAGGGACAGGCATGGGAATGGGGTGTGTGTGGTCAGAGCATGATATACTCGATTTTTTGCACCTGCTTTCCAAATCTAGAAATCTTTTAAAAACAATTTATAGCATAACAGAACAAAACTTGTTTTACCTTTTTGTCTCAGCAGGATAACCTGTGAAATGCTGACATGTCACCCTGCACCAGGAGCAATGTGCAAAGAGGAATCCCCTTGGGAGTGTAAGCATTATGCACTCAGGAACTTTCCTGAGCTGGCAGGACCATCTCAGACATCCCTAACACTGACAACCAAGTTGTGGGGAGCAGACCATCACTGAGAATGCTTAGGCAAACGCAGTGGCACAAAATCAAATTATAGGGATGAGTAGCAACCCTGAACATAAGGATCTACCCACCCACTTGTGACACTACCTGATCTGCTGACAGCTTGCTCAAAATGCTGCTGTTGGCCCTCTTGCATGCTTTACTTGGTGTTACTAATACTAGTGAGGCTGGTGCAGTAATAGCAGTAGGTAGAATGACAACAAATCTTTGTGACTCCTCAATTTGAGCCCATGTGGGGTTAAGCACCCAATTTGTGCCAGTTTCCTTGGCTTCCCCAGTCACTGGGCCATAGGCTCTTGCACTAAGAGCTGAGGAGGCCTTGGGAGGCAGATCAGATTAGAGATTTGCCAGAGGTGCCAAGGGAAGAGATATTTCCGGCTGATTCTCACATATATTCCAATTCTGCATCTTCAGAACATCTACACTGCCATGCAAGGCAGAACAAACTATACTTTCTTCCTTTCACAATCATTGACACAGAAGCTGAACTAAGTTGCGGTTATCTCTAGGACTAAGCACTAGTTAAAGGTACAGAGTTTCAAAGCAAAACAAAAAAAATCATGGATCTTTTCCTGATGATGAAATTACTTGAATTTAAGAATTTGAGTCATCTCACAAAATGGTTCAAAATGTATGTGTTATTTCTCTCAAGGTATTGTGAATCAGCAAGGAGCTGACACAGACCCCGGGACACATCACTCACCCTGTCCATAAAAAGCTGCAGAACAAACAGCAGTGCTCATAAAGCATATCCACTGGGATCTGGCCAAGCAGTGACTGTGATAAGGGAGGTGACTGAGCGGGAAAATTAGTTTGATTAACTTTATCAGCAGGAAGGTGAGGAGTGGAAAATCCCTTAGCAGGAGAACAAAGGGGCAGAGGTGATACAGCAGTGGCTCGAAGAGCAAGGCAGCTTTGGGCAAAAAGGAGGAACAAAGGCGGATGCCTTTGTGGAGAGAGCTTTTCTCCTCTCCACCATCAGCCAAAGAAACAGGGAACTAGCTGGGAGGAAAAGACTCCAGTGAGAGGGCAGGAGGAGATTTTCTACGTGCTTCAGGAAAAAATTTACGTGAAGGCTGGGGAGAAGGGATGGGTAAAGCAAGATGAGAGTTACTGGCCTTAGTTGGTTTCCAGCCACAACACCTCTGGATTTTCCCAGACATGCACACTTTCACTCTCCCCCCAGAAACTTTCTCAGGAGAAGGAGTGAGCTTTTTGGCCTATTAAACATGCCTGGCCATGTAAACAGAAAGACAAAGATAAATAATGCTAATGGAGTTGCCAGGTTTCACATGGCCATCACACATAATAGATTGATTTACATAGCACATAAAACATGACACTGGGATCTCCCAGTCAGACTGAACTTCAAATAGGCTCTGTATGGTTACTCTGCATGTGGACTCACCACCAGCACAACTCATGCTCCGGAGTGTGGAGGTATCATGTGTACTGTCCTGACAGATGCTTGGAGGCTATTCCAAAGGATACTTCAAAAAGGTGTAGAACTCCATGTGTTGAGATCTGTTTCTCCTGTGCAGTCTACGGTCAAGTAGAATTTTGCCAGAAGCCTTCAGAAAGCCTGGGTGCCATTACTTATTTCAAATTTCTTCAAATATCATTTTAGATATAACATCAGAAGCTAAACTATAAATTAAAACTCGAATGTTATTTTTTCTTGGCAATGAATGTTTGCCTATCAAGAGTGGTATGATGGGACTTAGGATGAACACGGTATTACGGTCCATTTTTATGAAGAGTAAGAGCACAAAGATTGTACCCAAGAAGTATAAAAGAGAAACTAAGAAAAACAAAAATAAATTAGTGCCTCAATGCACCTGAAAGCATGAGAGCACATAGCTCGAATATTCTCTCGGCAGACAGCAGCCTGACAGATAATTAAGAGGGGAAATTGTGTTACAGCTTAACTAATTGCTTTTCATCAAGAAATATTAAATATCTCTTCCTACATATGAGGAGACTGAAGCATAGGACAGGGAACAAACTCTTCCAAGGTGACCCACTAAGCGAAGTGACAGAGACAAGAATAGACTCTGCCTTCCAAATTCTCACACAGACTGACCTGCAAAAAATCATCCCTTTTGCAGTCACCTTAACAAGGCTAAGGACACATGAAGGTCACTGTGGGAAACTAAAGGTGACTTGAAAGATAGTGCTGTGACTATTAAGGCACGAGGCTCATGGATTTTTTCAGACATTGACATGGAAAAGGAGATCTCAGGATAATAATGATTAAAACAAGAGTGGACTATAGTGCACTAGCATAGGAAATAAATAGAAGGATATGGAACAAATACATTGGAGAGGATGAACCTCTCTTATGATGACTTAATCTGCTACAGCGAAAAACATGGCATTGTCCAAGGCAAACTGCTGCTCTGATGGATGTGCTTTGTCTCAAAAACACCTTTCCCAGGCAAGGTCTCCTTCTGAGGAGGATACTGGTATGTAGTCAGTGATCCTGCTAGGTTTTTTCAGCCAGTTGCCAGGAAAATATTCTTGTATTTCATCCTGTACAATTGACCACAGCATGAAAACTACTTCAGTACTTTTGAAAAGACATTTCACCCCTGAGTAGTTCTTAACTGGCCATGCACATACTTCACATCCATTCCAGCTTGCAGGTTGTTCTCCAAACAGAGCTTTTTTTGGCATAGTTCTGGTTATACAGGGTAATAAATTCTGTGGTCTGCCATTGTTGAGAATGAATCCTGGCTTCGGTGACAGCAAATGCCAGGTAACTGGCACAATGTGTGACAGAGCAAGCAGTAAAAGCAAGAATACATTCAGGACTAGGATGAAAACTAGCAACAACTAGCAAGCCAGAGAAATATGGATGGACATGGTGCAGTTTACATCTCTGTGGCTCCTGAATTGTGTGAAGACATCTAAAGTACACATAGTTGCTCTCTGGTTTTGACAAAATGAATGTTGGAGAAATGTAAAAGCATTAAATAAAGGTAAAGAAAGTACCTGGTAAAGAAAATACCAGACTAAGGCTGGACCTTAAATGGAGCAAGGACAGCAGAATGACAGAGACAAATAAGCAAAGTAAATGACTGGGTGAAGCTGAGGCCTCCATCACCTCGCAGGAGGAGATGGGGTTTGGAGTCTCATACTGCTCATCAGATGTGGTGTGCACTGATCTGCAGCCCCAATCTCTTTTTTTGAACAGGTTGCTCAGAGAGATTGCGAACACTTACTGCAGTGAGGGAGTGAGATCGTTTGTTCCTGCAATGTCTGCATGACACCACAAGAGTAGTGTTCCTGCAGCACAGCCTCTTTGCAATACCATTCTGCTATCAAGCATCATAAATCTTTTTGATGAAGGACAAGATATTAAATGTGTGGAGCTTAGCTAGAAATGCACTAAAATGTATGGGCAGTGTTCACTACTTCCTGAGCTCTTTCCTTTGATGCCTGTGTAACCTTTCTTGGTGTCAGCTTTCCTTCAACCTTACTGTATCTTAGCAGTAAAATAAAATATTACAGAGTGACTTCATTAATTGTCTTTTATCTCTGGGAATCTACAGTGAATTTCTCTCAAGTCTTTAAAGATGGTGTTCTTGGTGGATGGATGGACAACAGGTGTACTAAACTCACCCTGTTCTCCTTTATGTGCTTTATCCTAGAAAGTGTTCAGCTTGGAGCTGTATGTCAACATCTCAAACCACGAAAATCTGACAGTCTGGGAATCACACATGCTCCCAGAATAATCAGTTAGCCATGGTGATTATGCATGTGCTGTGGCTGGGAAAGGAACTTACAGGGACAGGCTTTGGGAAGTACAGATTGTCTTCTAGGAATCACTCAAAAGTACAGCATTTTGCTTTGGGTAGCAGAGTTAGTCCTGAAGAAGGAAATAATTTTAATGAAGGCATTGGCTTCTGAGACTGTTCAAATTATGAGTCCAGAGCCTCGGCCAATGTATGACTTGAATTACCCTGGTTTTGTCCAAGTGAAAACACAGTTGGGAATGAAGTCTTACCAAGAAGGATGGCCAAAAAATTTCTTTAAAGTAGTTCTTTCAACCTCTGTCAGTTATCTTCATTCTTGTGCAAAACCAAACATATTAGCACAAATCACTGGCACTTTCCATATTGATCCCTTCAGCTTTGCACTGGGCTAAAATAAATACAACTGAAAGAGTTTTCAGAGGAAATTTCTGCCTGATGGCTACTATTGGCTGAGCTTTAGCACACCTTGCTGTTCACACTGCATATGAGAAATTCTACTGGATAGGCTGGCATTTTGTTTACGCTTGGCTCCTGCTTGCTTAGCAGACACCATGAAAGCAGGTGGCAGAGTTGGAGTTCACAGGTTGAGGAGTTTGTCTGGCTTCAAATCAGCAGCTAAGTTGGGGTTTAACCAAGCATGTGGCCATCCCTTTAGCTTCCAGTTCTCCACAGATGTGTGTCACTAACAGGAATTTGTGTGAGAGTGAGCTGGGCTCTTGCAAATGGACATGGAAATAAGTAACTGTAAGTAAATTTTGGCCAAATGCAAAATAACACAGCAGAGCTCAGAAAATCCTGCTTAGAGATCATCTGATTTTCTTCCCTAAAAATCAGACATGCAATGGGTCCTTTAGAGAATTCTCTCCTAAATATAGCTTTCACATTACTTTACCTGAATTAAAAGAGGTCCACACCTTTACAGTGGGCCAGCTCTTGCTTGACTGACAGTGAACAGACTGTGGGACCCTGAAGGGGTGGGAAAACAAGAATGACTCTAAGCCTCCACGATCAGCTCAGTCTTCAGTATAGATCAGAGAAGTCTGTTTTGATCCTGTTCAGTTGATCACCAGGGCATAGAAATCACACACATTTTTCATCTTGAAATTGAATTGCCTGTGGGGATGCACTGTATTTGAGGAGAATCAGAAAGCTATCATCCCTGTGGTATTTAGAGCCCTCTAGATACATTTCCATGTCTAGATAAATAATTTAGCTTTCTAGATAAAATAATCTAGAGATTTATCTAGAGTAAACCCATCTGCTTAAGTCTGATAAGGTCAAACACATTCACCTCATCAATTTGGACAGTGTATTTGTTTTGAAGAGGAACATAAAACTTTTCATTTAGAACTAACCATGCTTAATGTAGGAATTAATTACTTAAATTTTTTAAATGGGAACCCTTGTAATGGGTAAAATTTTGAATGTTAATTTTCAAGTAAACTGAACTGATATGACAGCATTGCGGCTGTGCAAAAAGATGATGATTATAAATAGCTGTAGCACTATATCTGCAAAAACAACCATTTGCTCATCACCTCCACGTCCAGCATGACTGTGCCACTTCATTTCTATGCCAAATGATCTGTGCAAGCACATGCTTGTGCTGAATGAGGTCTAGAGCCCTGGACCTAAGGGAATCCCCCAGGTGAGAGTGGGAACTGCACTGAAGGAAGTTGAGAGGAGTGATTTGTGCAGGGAAGGTGCCACTGGGAAAGCAGAGATCAGCAACTGGCAGAGAATAAAGACAGCCACACAGAAGTGGGGAAGGCAGTGCTCACCTAAAACAGACAAGGCCTGACTGGGAAAAGGATGACTGGAGCTCAGGTCTTGGGGTTTTACTGGCTGTTTCAGTGGTAGATCCTGCATGTTCCTCAGGCTTTAGACAACTTTGGGATGTAAAACTCTCTGTTGAGGTGGCTCAGTGTCTCACAAAACAAGACTACACTTCATCCAGTGTCAATAACCACCACACCATCCTCCCTCTGTACAACAAGAGCTAACAGTCATTTCTTGCTTCACAGCACTCTTAAGTAATTGAATTTTTTAGCAGATGTTCACATGCTAGCGTCAAGAATGTTCACATACATGTAGAAACATATACAGATAACAGAATTGTGTTCATCACATTGTTTGGATAATATTCTCTTTTGACGGGCAAATTATTTGGCTTGAGTTTTATTTTCATGTTTCCTTATCTTATTGCTCACTGTTCAAGACATGCCAAAGCCACCACACTGTTTAAAACACTAAAACTCTGAGACCGGCATGTCTTATATCTAATTATTTAGTTAATGATCTAACAAATAGATCATTAAAAAACCTTACTGTACACATTTGTTTTAGGGAGATGGAAATTGCAAGCACCATAATTTGCATTTTTTGTTTTGTCTTAACTGAAAGTATTCCCCCTCCTCCCTCCTCCTCTTTAACACCTAAGGAAAAAACACATCTCAATGTATTTCTCAAAAGTCCCAATATCAGAGAGTAAGGGAAGTTACCTTCTGGTCAAAATCTGCTTAAAAGATTTATGTCATCAAATATATAAAGAGGGATCTTGGGGCAAGAAAATGATGAGTTGTAGGAAAGGGTTGGTTGTAAGAAAGTGTTAACACATTTATTATAGCTCTAGGGAAAGGTGTATTTTACATTCTTATCAGACCAGCTGTTAAACTACAAAGGCACTAAATTTTGCAATCGGTTTTGAAAACCCAGACAGAGTCACATGATTGATGCAATACTGAGTTGATCTGATATAGTTTTTAACTATCCAATGCCTTGTTACATTAGACATAAAACTGAGGAGTGTGGTCATTGTGGCCTACACACAATAGTGGTATTTCAGCTTGTTATAATTTTGTTGTCAAAGATACAGCTGTTGTAGGAAATATTTTGAATTTTTAGTACCATCTGGTGTGCTGAAAGAAGAAGTGCTTTAAACTTGGCATAAATCCATTTTCTAAGTGGGTAATACTGGTGCTTTGAGAAAGGGGCTGTCAGAGCAGGAGATGAGGGGAGTTGTTTATTTGGGCTGTTTTCATTGCTCTATCACACTACAAACCCTACCCCACCTCAATTAAAACAAATATGTTTATGATTCTTACACGGTCCTCAGAATGACTTGTCATTGCTAACTACATTTGCATTATCAAACCCTTTTTTTCAGAATACAGCATTTAGCTATCCTGGGAAATGATAGACATGGGGACTGCAGAAGGCAATGGGGAAGGGAATGGAGAAAGCTGAGACCTTACGTTGAGGTAGTTATAGCAACCTCCCCATGAGGTGAGTTTTGTGGTCCCTCTGTAGTGCTTTTACCTGTTTGCCTTTTAACATTGTCAATGCAAGCAAAAATCTTACTGCTTTAACCTCCTTTTGTTGTGTAGATAACTGATAGTGAGATTTACCTCTGCCATGTAACTAGGTCAGAGAGAAAAAACTGAGCTTCTGGAGGAGTGTTAGATGTGTGTCACTATGTAATGTCTCCTACCCAGAGGAATCTCCTGTCATGGTGACTCAGCTTAGAGAAGCAGCAGCTCTGATGCAATAGCGCATTTCCACATGGGAGTCCTGAAATCTTAATTCATGGAATCTCCAGGGCAACTATGAGCATTAAGACAATCTCATAACCACAGAAACCAAAGACAACAAAAATTAAGCAATTTGTTCCAGGGAAAAAAAAAATGAGATGAAAGGTCCAATGCACAAACATTTTCATACAGTCTTCAAAGGTCCTTTTGAGGCAAAACACAGACCTCAGTTTCCAGGTGATTAAATCTCTAGAGTGGACATTACAAATGTAATTTCAGTAAGGGAGATTTGGCAGCTGCAGGCTATTGGGATTGCATCAATCCTACAGAGTCCTGGGGAAAGTTGATATAAACTCATGGAGACCAGGAATCATGTGCGTACCTGGCAGCTTCACTGTGGGCTGCATGTCTGTCTGGCCTGGGAGACACTCAGAAGTGGCATCACATAGAGCAAGGGGAGTTACTGAGAACGGACTGCTTCTCTGTAAAAAATAAAAAAAAAGTAAAATCATCAATTAACATTTTTTGGAGACTCATGCAAAAATTAAGTTCGTTCTTTCTTTCTTTCTTTCTTTCTTTCTGTCCATAAACTACTGGTTTTGTATATAATATTACCTTGTTGCACCTTTAATCTTGTCAAACTATTACATTAGGTTTTTTTCTGAAATTCTACTAGAACCTGTTAACATCATCTCTTGGTATTCCACAAGGGATTATCTGTACAGACAACTAGTTTTCTGAGACCAGACTTAAAATGCTGCCTCTCTGTGGGATACTTTCTCCTTCACCCATACTGGGCTGTAATTTAACTTTATTGAGTCTACAGTTCAGAAGAGCTTCAACACTTAATGGTGAGCATATATTTTATTTTTCATTTCTATTCCCATCCTTTACAAAGCCATACTTTGGAAACACATCCTTCTCACGCAAATCGCTGTAGTGGGGACAGAGATGTTTCGAATACCACTTTTAATAAGCATTAGAACTGGATGCTCTTACTCTCAGTGTTCAGTACAATTTAAAGACTGTCCAAATGAGAGCTCTATCACCACACCATAGAGTGGAAATCAAGCACTCCAAAACAGGGCTGAGACTCATCATAATTATCTTTCCTTGGAAAAAATACTTGGTCTTGCTCTGGCATTTTGTAGCAGCAGGAGACCAACCTGTGATGATATGCTCTTCCACCAGCATTATCACTTAATTCCCTTCTTTTTGAAGGTTTTTATAGGGATTGGGTACAGCTGTTTTTCATCAGTCCCTTCTTATTAGAGTTTCTAAGAATCCTGATTAATTTAGAGCCTGTTTCAACTGCTGCTTAAGGAGATTGAACATTTTGGCCTGCTTTCATAATAGCATTTAAAACATTGTGTGCAGTGTTACAATTTCCTTTTGTTGTTTATGTGCAAATATATGCATAAATTTATTGCTGTTGGAGGTATTTGTCTTATTCTTGGGGGCTTAATTGTTTCTTTCTTCTTCCCCATCTTTTAATTTCTTAAAATGTGTCTAATTTGTAGGATAGGACAAAAAAACATGGGAATAAATTTAAGCTCTGTGGGGACTGTTACATACTTTATGCTGGTAGTGGTTGAATAAAGCTACAAAGCAGGCCTGTCACAGTCCCTTGTGGGACTTTCCATGGTTCTGCCCCAACTGGCTGACTGTGAGTTTTCAAGGATTTAACATGAAGCAATTCTGAGGGAAAAGGGCATCTCATTCACCAAATAGTAACTTAGTAATCCTGTAAGGGATTTAAACAGCTTTTTTTGTTACTTCCCTGCTGAACAGTTTTGATCGCTCTCCTCTTGAAAATTGCTGTGATTCTGTTTGTTGCTGCAGTTAAAACCAAGCCTGAGGAATTGTGGCCACAGGGCTACCACCTCCCAGGGCATGAGCTTGGGCAGGTCCACAATGTTCTGCAAACCTCCTTCTCTTATTCTTGAAGCAAAAGGAGATGGACCTGGCACAGTAAGAGAGGTTGTTAGAGGCAGAGAGCCATGAGGCATGAGAGCATGGCTGCACTGGGTCACTGGCTCCCAGAGAAGGCTGGGGAATGCTGTGCTGCATCTGCACTTCTGGTAGCTTTTCAAGCATACATTGCTAGACTCAGGGCAAACCAGAGGGTTTGTGACACCAAGAACACAGCTCCAGTGTTACAGGGTTGGAAGATCAGATGATGGTGCCTTGAAGACTGTTGAGGTGGCCCAGCCCACCTTGGGGCTGAGTGACATCGAGTCGGTGGATTTCCCCACCCAGGACTCCGACCGTGAGGGCAGATCTGAGGGCGAGACCCAAGTCTAGGGTTGCCTCTCACTGGGTGTCACTACCGCAGCATCTCCTCCCCCTTTTCCAGAAGGTTCTTTGTTCCCCCAATATCATTGGTTTAAACCCCTATGTTTATTCATGCTGTTTGTTGCTTATGTATTAAGTTCTGGAAAGTTCTGTTTAGTTTGGTTCCTCATTGGTTGTTTCAAATATGTCCCTCCCCCAAACTGTTGTGATTTGTTCCCTGTCACCCCTTGTCATTTCCCTATTGGTTTGTCCCTTTGTTCCTCCCCTTCTCCCCCCCCCATTTAAAAGGGGCTGTAACTGTTCCAAATCGGCTCTTCTCCTTTGTCTCCCCTTTTGACCGGACCTTCTGCTCCTCAGGTCTGGAATAAAGTTGGAATTGCAGACAAGGAAAGAGTCCCTCTTTCTTCCTTCACCCTTGCTTCGTTGCCTAGCAACATCTCTGCTGCAGCCAGCCTTACCCTGAGCTACTTGCAGGCAGCACTGACAGCTGCGGACAGGACTTTGGTTTGCCCGCTGCTGGGACACCAAACCTTGTCGCCTGCCCAGCCACCGGGCAGCTTGCAGTCAGCGCGACAGAAGACTAACAGGGCTGTGGCTGAGTGAAAATGTAAAAGAACAATCTTTGCAAGTGCTGAAGAGAAGACCTTGGAAAGCCAGTTGTCTGGAAGTGGGGACATAAATCCTAAAAGACGCCTGTCTGTGGGTTACAAACATTTCTAAAATGTCTTTGTTTTAAATGGCAAATACCTGTCCTTGGAAAAAAAAAAATCCAAATAAGTAAATATATTGTTATTTTGTTGATTTCCTGCAGGTAATTATAGGGATAAGGAAAGCCTTTTCAGTATGAAGTCTTAAGACTTCTAGTTGGTCTTCTTTTTGTTTCTTAACCTCATCCCTTGGAAATGTTTCAGCATGGCATGACCTTGTTTTCCCATAGAGTCTTTTGAAGCATTCTGCCCAGACCTTAAGAAGATGGTTTGAAAGCTAGTTGGCTCCTGGAATTAGTGAATTTTCACTGAATCGGGGAGTAAGTTCACTGTTAGAATGCCAGAAAAAAATCATTCAGAAATGCATTTCAAATGTTGTTTCTTTTGTAATAAACAACATTTCTGCTATTATTTACTGTGGTTTCAAGGCAATGGGAGTTTACAACAATAACAGTGAAATTAATACCCAACCAATTAGAAAAAATGGCTGGAGAAATACCCTAATTATTAATTATGTGACATAATAACACTGGTATGCCTCAACCCAATTGTGTTCTGCTGTAAAAATGTTGTATGTTGCATAACACTTCTACCAGTTTATTGTGGGAAAGGGTGAATTAAGGATAGAATAGTCTTCATCTTAGATTACTGCAAAGGCTATACACAACCATCACAAGATTCTTACTTAAATATTATTTATGGTTTCCTTAAGTGATCCATATATTTAGTAACATCTTTGTTTTATGCAGGCTATCTAATCAATCTCACACAGCAAATGTGTTATATAGAGAATATACATTGTCTATCCTAAACTAGGAATAGGATCATGGGGCTTGAGGTTCTTTATCCTTTTAGGCCACATTTGGGGTTTCTAACTTTCAGTAATACAATTTCAGCCTGACTTTTATCCCCAAACAGGAGTTTACCTCTTTTTTGAAGTGAATGTTCTCAATGTCTCAGTGTTACTACAATGCTTTCATTTTCTCATTGGATTGCTCCTCCCTTCACAGTTCTGCGGAGTTTCCCTTAAGAGTTGCAGAAACTGTGTAATACTCAATTTAACATTTCTGAACCCATACCATTACAATTGGTCAGAAATTTGCTAAATCAAGCCTGATACTTTTCCCATTTCAAAAGGGAAAATGTGACCCTTGAGGATGTTAACACATTTGTAGTTAGGATGTTCTAAGGAAAAATCTGCAGTAGGACTTTATTTTCAACATTAGAGGAGTTCAATGAAAATTCCATTCACATATGGCCCGTAGTTTAAAAAATGCAGAGCTATAATTCTATCACATCTATGCTGTACAATATTTCCTTATCTAATCCAGTTTCACCCTCAGGTAGTGAGTGATTTGTTGCAAGGTGTCTAAAGTGACCAGTGAAACTAATTTGCTTGGAAAATATCAGTCTTGGTTTTAATGGGCAGTCTACAAAGTTGTAGTGGGGAACTGATGATTTTCAGAAGTCACTTACAATTCAGGTTTCCATGTGAAGCAGGTACAAAGGTACAGTTCAGAAACTGATGTCCACAAGCACATAACTGTCTCAATACGACACGAAAAGAAGGACAAACATCTGTTGAAAGAGAGCAAAGAAACTGGGGCCGAACCGGCCCGACTTTATTTTATATGTGTCTTAGAAACCACAGTGGATTGGAGGGACAACTCGCCGCCGCTCAATCACACTGGTCAAAGGAAATATCCATCAAATCTCTCCACCCAGGAGAAAGGAATGTAAATAATAAACTACCATTACAAAAACATGGCTATGTTTATAGAGAATGTATGAGAAACAGATACAGAAGAATGAAAACATCAAGAACTGCAAAACTCAGGGCAACACATAACTACCCCACCCAATTACTTTATTTTGATTTCACTTATTTAGGTGTAGCATCAGTAGTTCTTCATTTGTTAAGCAGAGTAAAAGTCTTGAAGATCCTGGTGCAAAGATGAGACCAATGGGAGAAGCCTACAAGAGGTAAGAGACACAAGCATTGGCTCATTGTACTGGTTCAAAATGAAGAAGTTGGAGAGAGCCTAATGGTGAGTGAAGGGTAGAGAGGAAAACTTTACTGAACAAGGCAGAGTTTTTCATTGACTGATATTTCACTTAATTGAGCAAATGAATGTAGTTTTAATAAAATAATTAGTTATGTTTCCGATAATTCTGCTCTCTGGTAATTTAGTTAAATTTTTTTAGGTATAAGTTAATTCATAGTTAATTGATTCCACTGTTTGCAGCAGGGATGTTGTTCAGCTCCAGTCAGAGTGCCAATGGAGTAATATGGGCTGCAAAAGGGACTGGCGGGGCACAGGAAACACTGTGAGGTTTGTACTTAGCTGTTATAGCACACTTTTTGCTCCTTACAGCCTTTAGCAGCCAAGGTTGTTAGACGATATTTATAACGCATGGTAAACTTTATTTGTCTATCTAGGTAACTTTGGATTTTCTGCTGCTAAAAACAAAGACCATATATGTAGGACTAAGTTACTAACTGGATGTTTATTCTCCCTCCATCTTGTTTTACTTTGCTATCAAAACATATTTTGTTTCTGCTAATCTAGAAAATTAAGCTGTAGTAATCCAAGGCCATTTACCCTGAATGAAACCATTCACATGCAGCTTGAATATGCTATAACTTAAATAAATTGACTTCACACCTTTAGCTGATTGATTTCTTTAATTTTCCTGAGTGACCCTGTGTAGGCAACCCAAAATGTTTAATTAGTGAAATGAGGACTGCCCTGTGACCTGTATCTCTTACAGCTTCTTTCAGTCTCTATCCTGCACATTTTTGTTACTGTGAAAATGTAAATCTTGCAAGAGGACTGAGGCCAGCTTTAGCTCACTGCTTGGACAACATTTTTGGACTCAGCCTTTTTCTCACTGCCATAGAATCTCCTCTTCCAGCCCTGTTCCTGCAGCATCCCATCCTCCCACCCAAGCAGATTTATGGGGTCAGGGCTGCTGGTACAGTGCATTAGGGTGTCCTCCTACTTTATCCACGCACCTCAATTTTTCCTTCTTTCCCTTTCTGAAAAATGTTTCTGCTTCTTTATGGAGTTATGTTAATTTGGTATTTTTCCTGGAACCTTTTCCAACAAGGACTGTCTCAAATATATTTCCTACCAACATAGCATAAAGCAAAGCCCTGATCTAGGAAATCCATGAGTGCCCCCTCTCGTCTGCTTTCCAGCAAAACAGCTCTGGCATTTTTCCACAGAGGGAGAGGAGAGTACAGTAGGTTTGCTTAATCAGTCCATTTGCATTTCTTTACAGACTGAAATGGAATAAAATAGGGAAGTTCACAGCATGATAAATGGAGATGCCTGCACATGCTTGCAGACTGAAAGGTTGTGCTGTCCTTTTTCAGTGGGAAGGAGATTCAAAAGTACAGACACACATAGTATTAGTTTTTCTGCCTACTCCACATTCCTCAGTTTTTTCTCTGCAGACAGAGAAATGCTTTTGGTATTGCTTTGATCACAGAGATCACAGATGATAAAATATTCCCTTTTTTCTCAGCCCTGCTTGAACCTTGGGATTCACTTTTCCTTGAAACAGGATCTTCAGAATGGTTACACTGTGATATGAAGAAGTCTGATTTTCCAGCTAGTCAGACCCATAAATATTAACATTCTCACAGCCCCTCTAGAATAATATAGGAAAAGAAAATATGTCTATCCTTTTGAAATGTCCTAGGTGATGAGAATGGAAGTGACAAATGGAGGCCACACAAAGAATTACTGGGGGCATGGATGCCCTGTGGTTACTGTAGCTGGGCTGTCATCTTCAGAGCCAAGTCTGCAAAGCAGGGCTCTGTCAGGGCATTGTGCTGCAGAATGGGTCTCGACAGAGAAGGCTGTGGGGTAGGATCCATTGGGAAGTGGATTCATGCAATCTGTATGCTTGGGGACAGCCTCTGGCTGGGAAATCATCAGCTTCTTGCAGTTAAATGAACATGGAGGGCTTGAACACAAAAATCCTAGTCTCTGGGTTTAAATATTTCCCCATAAAAGACCTGAAATATTTTTATTTTATTTTTATTTTAAATTAAGTTCTGCAATGCAGCCTGATTTTTGTTCTCTCTTTGCCTAATTTTCATTCTCCTCCACAGCTTTTGGTTTGCTGGCTGGAAAGTGACCCCTGGAGACAAAGTTGATCTTATTTCAGGAACACTGCCCACAAAACAGGGAGATGACTGTTGAGTTCTGGATAATATTAAATTTTGAAAAAAATGCAATGCAGCACTGAAGTTTGCGTGAAGGCAACGCTTGGGAGCAAGGCCACACTGACAGCAATAGGGAATAGAGATTCTGATTTACCTGGGTAACATGCAAGTCCAAAGCTATGTTTTCCCACCAGCACATCTAGATGTCAGGACTGTGTCTTTACCAGTATGGTGCTGTGCTTGGCCTAATTAGCTCCGGTTCTTTAACTAAACTAACCATGATGTTATGCTCATGTGGCCAGGCTGCTTCAGGACTTCGGCAAGTGTCTCTGCAGTCTCTGCACTGCACAGACCTGTTGGTTTGATGGGATTTGAGACGTCATCCCATGTTGTAAGGGATGTGGACAGGGTACTCATGGTGATAATTTGGTGCTCAGCCCTTGCTGAACCCCCAGACTTGGTCTGACTGAGCAGCTTGTGTGCTTTGTTCATGCTGGAGTTCTTTCCTGGAGAAGTGAATGGTCCTGTAGCAATTGGCAGGACCAAAAAACTTTTCAGGGCTTAGCCTCAGTAATCACCAAATAATTGAGTCCTCGGTCACAGTTTCTGTCTCCTGGGTGGATTCCACTAAAAAGAGAGTTCTTGTTCACCCTGAGTTAAAAATCAGTCATCTATTAAAGGCAAGTCCACCCAAAATGGGGTTTGATGAGTTCCAGAGGCTTGAGAAAGGATGCCTCTCCCAGGCCCACAGGATGTGCTGACAACAGCCTCTTCCTCCTCCTCCTCCTGCTTGCCCAAGTCAGCCAGTGAGGTGATTTCACTTATCTCTGATCTGGTCCAGTGTTTTTTTCAAGCCCTTAAATGTTAACTTATTATTTTTATTTTCTTTACAGCTTCAGGGTATTTACAATTTCCTAGGATACTCTTCCCAGATGAGACTGCACTGTATTGTCTCAGATCTCTTCCAGAAAGAATTACAGATGTTTCAAAGGAAATGTGCAGAAACCATGCAGCTGAAACAGAATAAATTACACTTAAAATCAAGGAAATGTCCTAATAAGTGAGAAATGCACCAATTTCTCTGAGAGCTTTTTTCCCTGTCTCTACCACCTGTGTTTATTTTTTTTTTTTTTACTTTACTGTGTGGTACAGCAGATGGTTCTTTCACATGAAAAAGTCTGCAGTAAGGCCAAGGTTGGAGAGGATTTTTAGAATTTCTGAAATTTTCTAACTTCAGAGTGCTTTATGAAAAATTGCAGATGTGTTTCTTTGTCTGTAGAAACAGAAAACATGGTTCTGGAGCAGCTGTTAGAATTACAAGCCCTCCCTGACTAACTACAGGTGGAACACTTGACTCAGTCATAAAGCAGAGCTCCAAGTGCTGGCAGAAGTGTTCCCATCTTGTATCAGAGGAGTGAAATGAGTTTCTGACCTCACCTGGATGGCACGTCTCTTTATCTGTGAGAGACTGAAATATTAAGGGTTAATGACTCAAATGATCAGCCTTTGCAAAAGCAGGGGTGTTTTGCTGACGATGTGCAGGGTAACAGCCCAAGAGCAGAGGGAGTGAGCACTCACCACCAGAGGCAGCTTGCTGGGGTTTGAGCCACACAGGGGAAGAAGCAGATCCTGCCTGCTGGGGCAGTGCTTTTATCATGCCGATGTCCTTCCTTACATAACTGGCTCAGATGTGAAAATCCCTCTCTAGGGAAGTATCAGTACATTCCCACATAGGCCTAGTCCCTTCTGATGGGGCACAACTGGCTCAGCTATGCTGATGTGAGAGGCAGCTGCCATGTCATGTCTCAAAGACCCCCAAAGGGGCCCCAGACTCATTTCTGAGGACTTTCACCAGAGGACTGCATGTGATCTACATGTTGCATCAGACAGTGTAAAGCTGTCTCCCCAGCCCAGGGGAGGTACCTGGGCTTTCCATAAACCTGAACTTATATTAACCCAAGGAACTCCTGTCTTTTGTGGGCTTTCCCCATCTCTGATGGATCAAGACTGTGATGATCACTTCAACCAACAGACACCGAAATTACAAAAATCTCATTACTGGGTCCACATGTGGTGATATCCTTGCACTCCTGTATTTTTTTCTCTTCCTTTCTTTTCCTTATACATTTTCTTAAGTGTTACTTTTTATGCTTTTATATTGCTATATTTCTACAGATAATAACCAAAATTGCTAAATACCTCTTTCCCATTGCAACCAAATAATTCTGAAACCTCTGATCATTTAGTGTTGTTTCTCTCTAATCTGCCCCAAGGCATCCGTTAGTAACAAGAACCTCAGTTATACCCGCTTCAGGACGGATTGTAGCAAACACTGTGTTCACAGAGGAGCGTTAATCATTTTTGGTCTCCCTGTAGCTCTATCCCCGAGAAATTGCAAACTTGAGTGATGTCTCTTCTCCTTGCTTTCCATGGAGCTTTTCCCTTACTTAGCAATGCCCAATGACTACACATATATGTACTCCAACAGCATAAAATATTTCTGATCAGCTAATTTAAGACTATTGCTTTTTTAACTCTACTAGAAAAGCCTGGCCCAAAGTCTCAGAAAATGTGGTCCAACAGAAGATGCCAGATTTTTACACCTTCCTTGCCAAACAACAGCTACTAATCAAATATCTAATAGGATTTTCACGTAGTCACCTGTTCTAACACTTGCTTATTCCCTTCAAGTCATTCTGGAGAAAAGGAATGTTCACCAGTTTCCGTCAGGAAAATACTCCTTAGATTTCAGTTTATCTGAAGAGGAGGAAGATATTTTTCTGCATAGTTGTACTCTTTGCTTGATTTTCCTCCTCTGTGTTTGGTTTCTCTAAGTTTTCATATTCTTACACTATCTAACCATGTCTGAAGGTCAGGTTCCCTGAAGAACTGTGGCAGTCACAGTAATAACGTTCATGAGATGAGGTCATCTGCACTGTTATGGAAGAAAGATGTAATTTCACTGGAATTTCATTGTAATTTAGCATGCATTTGTGTCTGCTTATCGAAAGGTTTTTTGGATAATGAATTGTATCCCTTAGGAATTCAATAATGGTTCTTATTTTAGTAAGACTATATCTTCAGTGCATCTGTAATACCAAAAAAAGTCCAAAATTATCAAAATGATCAAAACTGAATGTAGTTTCTCAGTGTAATTTAGCCCAAATTTGAATTCCTTTCTAGCTATGTATTTTAATTATGCAAACTAGGGACTCAAAGCAATTTTGTTGTGTTAACAGAAAGGACAACTGATTTTCCCAAAGCCAAAAAAATGCAAATCCTTTCAGCCTTTGCTTGGCTCCCAGACTTACTATATTTTTGTACATCTTAGTACTCAGTTGTGCCATGTGCATAGCGTTACCTGTCACAAAACCAGGATCTCACTGTCCTGAGTTTGGGTTGTAAATAAGTCATCTGTTTTTTGTAGTTCATGCGTAAGCTATAGCTCCCACATTGGTTTTTTGGTAGCATGTAATCCCCGATTGTCTGGTCTGCATTTGGAAAGAGGTTGATTTTTTCCCACAGAAGTGTTTGAAAGCAATGAGTCCAAATGAATCCTGACCCTGTTCTCAATGCTCCCCATCCACACTGTAACACTGAACAGTGTGCCCAGTTAGGGCTCTTATGCGGCTGAGGCCTGCACATGCTATCCTGTGTCATTTCACACACTGCAACAATTGTCTCCCCATGTTCCCCCCAGCAGCCACAATCATGCCTTCCCCGGCTCCGCTGTCACAGCCACATGGATTGTTTTCCTTCAGACTCCAATAACAAGTCAATTAGAGCGGGATTAGCCTCTGGGAAGTGAAACAAGTTAGTCTCTCTCTCCCAGAACGAGGACCTTAAATGATCTTCTTGAACATTTTGATTCCCTTCCTTTCAGTTTTTCTTCTGCAATCCAGTGAATCCCTTCTCTTCTAATTAGCTGCCAGTAGCCATCTGGCTACTGTTTCTCTCATTAACTTACAGACAGAAGAGTCCTCTGTAGCATGTTGTCAGGTTACATCCAAGTTTGGTGTCTGGTAGAGCTGGGAAAAAAAACAAACAACCAACCCATCCAACCTCCAGAAATGCTCTGCCTCACTCTGTGCTAAGTTTTTGTGCAGGAACAAGCTCATATTCCTCCCTGGCTGACACTCTCATTTCACTCCTCTAGCAGTTGGGAAGAATCATGGTGGAGTTCTTTTGTATAAACACCAGCGTGCCAGTGTTTAGACAAGGGGACTAACTCCTGGTCATGGTTTTCATTTCCTGGATTAAGACAGGCAGAAAAAATGTGGTTAGCCAATAAAAATGAGTTTTGGCCTTTTTTCCTGTGTTATAAGGTAAGCAATTTCAAAATATCAGCCAGTTTGCTACGTCTAGAATCTAAAGAATCAGCACTGTCTCCTTGGCATCACATCCAAGCCTTGCTGTAACATCAGGAAAATTCAATCCTCCTCCTGTTTACCAGACTGGTTATGAGGGCAGTAGTTCCAGAGCATCATTTTCTCTGAAAGACCCTTAGTGTTATGAATTTCCCCACTGCAATTTCCCATGAGCTCCTACTATCCCAGGAATAGCAGTTGAGACTGGGACTGGCAACTACAGGAAAGGCATGGAAAGAGCCAGGCAGGCACTCCAGCTGTGAGCACAGCTGTGTGAGGTCTCCCTGCATCCCCTGCTCCTGCCCCAAGCCATGCAGCTTCTTCTCCATGGTGGTTGGAATTTTTTGCACTCATGTTTCATATGAGATGCAAGATGCAGGTTTTGCTGCAGGGCCTCAACCATCAGTAAACTAGAAGGGGAGGCAGAGCACGACAACAAAATATAATGACAAATGAGTTTGTGAGGAGCTGCTAAAAAAAAAAATCAGCAAAGACCCTGGAGCCTGGCTGTGGACCCCTTTTAGATGATTCCTCTGAGCCCTAGAAAATATACGTCTTGTTTCCAAACAAATCACTGTAAGTGTAGTCAAGCTATAACATGGGCCTTGATTTACCAAAGAGCTTATCAGAAAAGTTTAAGTTAATGACAGCATAGATTTTTTCAAACAAACCTGTTCAGAAAAGCTAGTTGTTTTAAATTCTGGAAATGCAGCTTCTGCTTTCAGTTTTTCTACCTTCTGGCTGCAAGGAGCCTGACGATGTAGCTGGATGCTCTGGGGCTTTGCTTGGGACTGTGTTCTGAATTTCACACTCATGAATCCTCATCTTCTGAACTTCAAAACGCATCCTATATTTTAAAGTTAATAAAGCAAATATCCTTTGACAGGGAATGAGAGATTAATTCCAGGTGAAGCCAGTAAGAGAGACAAATGTAGAGATGTGCACACAGAAAATATCCAGGCAGTTGCCAAGCACCACTTAATCGATTCTGCTGACAGCTTTGCACAAAGCATCCAGCAGCACTAGTGCCTGTCACAGCTCTCCAAGCCAAAGAGTTCCCAGCCATCCAGCCTGGACTCCCTATGCATCAGGCTCTTCTCAGCATCCTCCTTCTGGAATTGGAGCTATGATTAACAGCCTAGCCAGGCTAGGCCAGGGGCCTCTTGATACATTCAGTATTTTAGAACAAAGCCATCATTCTCCAGGGCAGTTGAATGTGCCATAATGAACTGAAATAAGGCAGAATGTAAAGGCTGGGAGATACAGGCACTCTGCTGGAAAGCAAAGTCATTAAAAATAATGAGCAGTCTTTCACTTCCTACTTTTTATTAACTTTCTCCAGAGGACAACCTGGCACTTTATTTTTGACACAGTCTCCACTTTACTAATATCTGTTAGACAGATGGCTAAAATTTTTCCACAACATACTCCACAATATTTAGAAAAACAGTTAAAACAAACAAACAAACAAACAAAACCCAACAACAACAAAAACAAAACAAACAAAAAAACCCCAACAAAACAAAACAAAACAAAACAAAACAAAACAAAACAAAAAATCCTGGGCTCCCCCCTCCCAAATTCAGATGACTACTTTTGCAATCGCCTCTCTGAATTCAGAAAGTCCTGCCACTCTGTGGAGATCACATGAAAATGAAGGAAATGGGTGCCACACCCAGCAGAGTTTGCAGGATGTGTATAGTAGCCATCAGTAAGAACTAGTGAAAATTTCAGTGAATAAAGTTTTGCAATCTCTTCCTTGGAACAGAGGCATGTCTGTAGCCACAGACTTCCTGATCGGGGCTTGGTAGATCAGTCCTGCCCTGCAGGGCAGAGGGACACAGTTGACAGGATCCATCAAGCATTGTGTGTCTTGGGCGGCTTTTGAAATGGTTGCTCAGGCACAACTCCCCAGTCCCTAGAAAGGTCTGATCATCGGAAACCAGGCTGCTGATTGTGCTAGCACCTCTCTCTTCTCCTGTAGCCACAGAATCCCTCAGCCCCAGCTCGGAACCATAAGGTCAGATCCTGATCGCATTCTCTGGACCAACAACACCTCTGGGCTCCCCTGCCCATGCCACCTGACCGGGCTTATAATGCAGAGATTTGTAGCCCTCTGTAGAGGCTGCAGTACCAAGTATGGTGAAGGTTAAGCTTAGCTACAAGCAATGTTAAAATATTCCATTACTGTAATCAGACATGGCTCAAATCATTGTCGCAGAACTGAAGAGATGTTGAGTAGGATTTAGACTTCTAATTCACACTTATAACTTGTCTTTGTTGCAGCTTTACAGTGCAGGGTTTATTTTTATTTATTACTGCAATTCTACCACCCTGGGAAAGGCCTCCTGTACTCCTAAAAATCAAAGGATCTCCCCAGGGCCCCTTGGGTGAGATTTGTCCCTGCTGTCCCTTGAGATGGATTCTTAATTTCTGCCACTTCCCTCCCTGCACTGACACACAGCACCTCTGCGCTTGGATCAGAAAAACCTACAGTGAGGCCAGAAATGAATATTTGAGAAGGGTGTAAGATAAACTGAATGTAACATCACAATGAATAAGCAACATATTTGCATCAGGCTTGAGAAGGAGGTGGATGGGAAGGGAGAGGGAGATTGCTGGAGACAGAGAGCAATATCACACAGCCCTGGACTACCTGTTGACTACAGCCTGAAGTGTTGGGAAAGCCTCGGAGGGAGAGCAAAAGGAGCCATGAACAGCACACATAAGTGCTCTCCTGGTCTTCTCAAGCATGTACAGCCCCATATACCCTCTCCAACTGAATTTAACATCAGAAGATGACACCCTGCAGCCGCAGGGGCCCAAAGACACCTGAAGAGCATCCTTTACAAACACCTTCACAAGCAGCTGCATGGTGTTTTGGGGTCTACAGTATAAAGTTCTAACAAGTTTGTGTAGGCATTTTCCTACTTGACTGCAGCAAAGCTTCCTGTCGTTCACTTCAGCCATGTTAATCAGGATTTACAGGGCTGTCATGATGACCTAGCGCTGCTCCCCTGATAAGAGAATAAATATTTAAGTCTGGGTTGGTTGCAAATATTTGCACTGGAGTTGTGCTTCCCAGTTGTAACTGATGAAATGAGTGTTGCCATTTCTGTCAAGGAAGGTCTGGTGACATTTTCACTATACCTTGCAGAGGGATACCTCTCTGAGTTTGCTATCCATACTCTGGCTAGTTTTACAGCCACCTCCAGCAGCAGCAGAATGGACAAGCCCATACACCAGCAGCAGGTTTGCATTTCATATTGCATGTTGAATTTTCCAAGTTAAGTATTTTTAGAGTTTTCTATTTGTATCTGCATTTATACATACAGCTATGTATAAAGATATGTCTGTCCTGGTTGGGACTGAGTCAAATTTCCAACAATCTTAAACTTTTCATGAGCAGCATGAAACAGCAGAGTCTTTGTTTCAGTCACTACAGAAGGCCAGAGGAAATTCAGTTGAGAGAAAAATATTCCTTGTGTTTATGTATCATCATGTATTAGTTGTCTTCCTCCTGTTCCACAAATTGCTGTGGGCTATACTGGTATACAAGGTACGCAGCAGCTGAGGATTTGTTTTTGAAATCCGTTTTGGGTTTGCACTCCAGCAGGGCCTGTGCCAGAGACTATCTCTGACAGCTCAGAAGAGATATGAGCTGTAATTGATTGTGCCCCAGAGAGCTTTTCTTCCTGTTTGTCTGTGTGTGTGTGCATGAGAGAGAGAGGGAGAGGGAGAGAGACTGTCTTTTATCTTTTGCCAAAAGTGGCTTTAATCCAGCACTGAGCTTTTCTTCACTCATGTTCTTAAATGCTCAACATTATGTGTTTTCAGGGTGGGATCAGCAAAAGGCAGCTTTCAGAGAACATTTTGCTCCAGAAATTTCAGAAAGAAGCCTTTTTTTATTTAGTTGAGAGGCGAGGGAGGCAGCAGCAATGATGACAGAGCTCAGTTTTGAAGACATGGAGGAAATAGCATTGCTGCACCATGCCATCTCCTCTGCTGTGTGGGAGGACTCTGTCAGCAGAGCACTGGCAGATCCTGCCAAGGCAGTTAGAGGGGTCACAGCTTGTCCACTCTCTGCCTGCTTACACCCCCTTCCCCTGCCCAAGTCCCCATCCCTGCACACAGGATGCTGTGGCATGGAGCAGGCTGTGTTTCACACCCAGCCTGCAGCCAGTGAAGAGAAGGCTGGTCTTTTCACCAGGCTGGGAAGCAGAGTGGAAGGATGTGAACCGCTTTTCCAGCTACCACACCTGCCCATCTTAATGCCTATAAATTAGAATCATAGATTCATAGGACATACCAGGTTGGAAGATTGGGATCTTTTGGTTCAACATTTTGTGGGAAAGAGAGACTAGGTGATATTATCTAGCACCCTGGCCAATCACATACTGAATCTCTCCATTGATTCTACCATGTTCTGGTGAGGTTGTTCCAGTAAATGATAGCTCTCACTAAAATAATTTCTTTCATATACTTCCAAGATGAAACCTCTCCTAATGCAACTTGTACCTGGTGTCCCTTGTCTTCCCTATGTGCTCTTTGTGAAAAGAGATCCTCTATCTTCTTTGCAGCTGCCTTTTAAATACTACGAGGTTATGGAGTTGTTCCTTCTGGAAGCCATTTCAAAGGACATAAAGGATGGGAAATGTTTGGGAACAGCCAGAGTGAACTGAGTGATGAACAGCCTGTTAGTCCTCTGTGCTGAGTTGATTGGGAATCAGACAGAGGGAGAGCAGGACATACTGTTTTCTTTCACTATAGCAAGGCTTTCTACAGTATCCTTATAGCCAAACTGGTGACACATGAGCAAGGCACTTCAACTACAGGATAGGTAAAAATTGATTAAATGGATGGTGACCAGCAAGATTAAGGATGTTGAACAGCAGGGCTTGTTCAGTCCAGAGAAGAGATGTCTTTGGAGGGACCTTATTCCTGTCCACAAAAATTTAATGGGGGCATAGAGAAGAAGAAACCATACTCATTTTGGAAGCATGTAAGGCAGCAGACACAAACTGCAACAGAGAAAATTCCAATTAGATAGCAAGGTAGAATTTTTTTCCTCACCATGAGTGTAGTCAAGCACTGCAAGAGAGTTCCCAGAGACTGCGGAATCTCAATTTTTGGTGAAGTTGAAAATTCAAATATCTGTTGATATCCTGAGCAACCTGATCTACTTAGCCTTCTAGCTGGAAAGCCAACTAGGAATGGAGGGGCAGGGTTCTGCATTTTATGCAGCATTTTTCATTCACAGCTTAATGATTTTCTCCCTCATTGTTGTAGAGGGCCAAAAACTAATCCCTGTGGGGCCTGACTCAAAAACAGTCATCTGTGGATGTTTTCTCTTCTGCAGTTACAGTTTCATTGCTTCTTCTAATGAAAAATCCCATTATTATTGTCTTAAATGCCCTGCAGAAGGCTAAATAAATTTAAGTCTTAAAAACGTTACCAACCTTATTTTGCTAAAACTTCTGCATCAAAACAGCTTGAAAAATGATACCATGTGAGTCTGACGAACTGTTTTCCACAAAAATGTATCAAGTAGCATGGCTGATAGCATGGTGCTGCAAAGAGAACTCTTTATCAGTAACTCTGATGCTTTGCCCAGGATTGATGGTAAGCCCAGAAGCTTGCTTTCAGATCACTGTATTTATGTCTTTAAAATAATGGCACACAAATAAGCTTTCTTACAGACCTCTGCAAACATAAGCCAAAACTTTCCCAGTTGGATGCCAAAGACTGAACATTTAAATAGGTCTGCAAAAGCCTTGAGAATGGCAGATGCTTAAAAATAGGGCATGTTTATTTATATGTTGAACATGGGTTTAGGCAGCTAGCTTCTTATATGAAAATTATACAAGTGTGAATAGCCCACTTCCAGACAAGGGTCGTTATGCTTGTGATCATCCACTTTGTTTATATGTAAATACATGCTAAAAGTGGGTGTAGACAGCAGGAACTCATACAGCATGGTTGTGCCAGCAGAGGAGGGCAGGATTTCCTCCACTGTCAGGTTTCAAACGCAGCATCAAACAACAGCAGAGGTGTGGAACCTACAACATGAAGGTGCACCTGCGTGGGAATTTGCCATCGAGCAGATATGGGATGGAGCTTGTGTGGCATTTGAAGAAAGACATACAGAGATGCAGGGAGAGGGGAAGAGAGAGAGAGAGAGTAAGAGAGAGAGAGGGAGAATAATCCTTGAAATTATATTTAAAGTGGGAAAATGATAAATCCTGCCAAATCCTAATAAACTGCTGCTGAGGACAAGGCTGTCCCCAAGTTCAAACCATTGCACTTGCTGCCACACTGCCATTAAAGTGTTCTTTTCCAACTGGCTACATTCCATCTCCCTGTCTAGGAGTTATATATTGCTACAAAAAAATCCGTCTGAAACTCATATGTAGTGTTAAAAATCATAAGTGTATCACGATCAGCCTGTGTCAGTTGTGGCCAAAATCCACAGGAAAGAAATTCACAGCAAATGTCTTTGCAGTGTAAAGGGTGGGAGGTGAGATTTTGGAGTCTATCTGAGTACATGCCTCAGCAGGGCTGGTTTTCCTGCACGGGCTCATGTGGGTGCATCATGTCTGATAGTCAAACAAGCTTGTTTGGAACAAGCTGGGCGTCTCTGCACATCCCTGTTTTATCACAAAAGCTCCGGCTCCTGAATGCATAAATTTTTAAGTGGTACTTCTGGCCAGAAATGGAATATATTTAGACACCAAATTCATATTCAAATCACTGGGAATTAGATGACTGAACACCTTTGAAAATCTGGTCCTATGGCTTTCAAGTCACTGAAATGCATCTGTAAGTCTCAGCCAAAGGACTAATCTGATCTTGTCATCTGTTGATAGAAACTCACAGGTACAGCTGGGAATGTATTTTCTTTACAATCTTTTTCAAACACCTGAAAGGGTGGAGCCATTCAGTCTATGAAAATCAGCTCCTGCCTTGACCAAAAAGAAGAACTTGTATTTACAGGATATTCATTGTCCCTCCAGCATGTTATTTTCATGGTTTCTAAAACAATAGAACCCAGGCAAACAACTGTTTCTGAGATTGAACAATACACTTACCCTTCAAAAACCAGCAGTTTATAATGTGGAATGCTTTTCCCATCTCCAGTGCCTAGTTTGAGGGCACAACTTCCAAGAGGCAAATTCTGCAGTTCAGGCCCCATTCAGGTTTCTTCACTTGGTTGCCCAAAGAAGCAACTATCCAAAACTGATCATAGTTAAAAATAAAAAGATAGTCTAACAAACTGTTTGGGGACTAAGGGTAAGGGAGAAGGTTGCCAGCCCTCCCGTGCTTCTAGGGCCTCACTTCTTTCCTGCCATGTTTGTTCCTGGCCTTGCCTGTGGACAGCACTGCTATGCGGTGGCCACCTTTCTTATGCCTAATATACCATGCCACTTTTCCATGGTTAATTCAGAAAGGAAGGAATTTATGGACCATAAGACCTCAAAAACAAAAAAAAAAAAAAAAAAAAAAAAAAAAAAAAAATCACAGAGGAAAAGAGGAAGGGAGGGAGGAAGGGAGAAGTCTGGCAAAGGGATGGATCAGAAGCAATAAAAGTGCTCTTCATTCTCCAGCATCTAGGGAACTTGTGACTGCTAATGTGGGAGGACTGAAACTTGCTATGTAGTCCTGAAGTTAATTTAAAATACAATCAACAAAGTACTTAAAAAGAATGAAAGTCTGCCAAATGATTAAGCCATTAAAATATGCCCAAAGTGTGTTATATAAGCAGACTTTAATGCAACTGCATGGTAAGAAGATACTTGGAGTTGCTAAGTCGGTACACAGCACAAATCAAAGTGTTGTGCTATTAGAATTATTTTGCCACCATCTTGTGGGACATTAGGGTAACATCTGGCTTGCCGCTGATTTCAGCTTGTGGGTTCAATAGGTGCTGAAGAAAATGGTGAGAAAGTGATTGCTCTAATATTACAGTGGTGTCAGAGCACACCATACTGCAAAATTTTAAAAGATAATTTTAAGTGCGTTTTAGGGCTCCTGCAGTTTTACTGTGCTGCTGAGCAAACTTTCCAATTTGCAGGCCAAATATTTCTCCCAAAGGGTGTATGCAGACTCTTATAAAAGTAGGCACAATAAAGATGGAAGAGAAATCAGATTGCTAACATAAACAGCTATGTCTTCTCAGAGAATGTCTCTGTTTCAGCCATCTGATTTCAAATGGTTTCCTTAAGCACTAATTTATTACTTCAAGTTCAAAAACTGTGCCTAGCCTGAAGATGCTTAAGAAATATGCTGTGTCTTTCCATCCATCCGAGTGGTTGGTGTCTGATGCAAACTTTTCTGCATAAATGTGAACCAGATGTTCCTCAATTCTAATTTGTGAACTTCTGTCCCAGGTTTCTATGCTGATTCAGTGCAAGAGAGTTGTGCAGCAGCAAAGGGCTGTCTGGATAAGTGTGCTTCTCCAGATACCCTTCAGTGTTGCAGCACTTCTTGCACCAGGCCACCAAAATACAAAGCTCCTTCTTTCTAGGGTCATTGCACAGCACCCAGCACAGCAAAGTAGATTTGTAGTGAACAAATACGCCGTGCAGTGGGTTTCTAAGAAAGGTGCCAAGCATGGGCTTGTTATGGCAGTCCCTCTGTGCCAGCTCTGCCCATGGACACCACCTCACAGGCAGCCTTCCCACTGCTGCTGTGATAGCCAAGGATATCATATCTGAGAGGTCTGTGATAGAGAAATCTGGAGCCAGATTGTATTTCCCAACTATTAATAAAAAATTCCCTTGGAATAAAAATAGAGGAGCTGGTGCCACTTTGTGTTATTCAAAACCACAAATTACCCCTCCCCCACAATCTGCCAGAATTACAGACTCTTTTGCAACTTCTTAAAAATTTAAGATTTTTCGTCAAGTGAGCATCCTTCCCTTTCAAAATGCATCCAGGGAAGTTTAGTGTTCCAATTTAGCATTGCTCTTTATGAGGAGAGGGAAGGGTGATACTGATCCAGCACAACCCCATGCATTGAGAATATAATAGAAAGAGTTTCAGCCCTGCATCTCCCCTGCCTTTACAGCAAATGTCTCTAGGAGTGCTGCTCTGTGGCCAAGGTGGAGAGTGTAAGCTGCCTGTGAGAGGAACAAGGAGAATCTCTTTGGTCTCAGCCTCAGGGCTGCTCCCAGCCCAGTAAATGAAACTGAGCTGGGATTTGGGGTGATCTCTGCCTTGCTGGCTCTGGCATTAAATTGTTGCCACTTTTCTTGGTGCTATTTTGGCCTGTACTGCTCTCTAGACAGTGTGTGGGCACATTTTGGAGAAGCATGTGCCAGAGGCTCCCTGTAACAAGCAGGGACCCTGCCTCAGAGCACGGATTTATACCCACAGACATATGAACTATGTTGTGCTGTGTTGTGCTACTGCTTAGTAGGGATGTGGCCATCCATGAATGGAAGAGTTTAATTGATGTCTGGCAAGACATCTTTAATATTTCTTGTCTCTACTGAGTCACATTTTCTTGTTAAGAAGTACCTTTGACTCTAATGCAATTATGCAGAGAGCTGGATGGGAAATCATCAGAACATTTCCTGGTTTTTAACAGCCTATGTTACCTTGTCTTTCATTGCTTGTTGTTTTACAGTCCCCCTGCCCTAAGGTCTCTGCTTATACAAAATAGACCACTGATGTCAGACGGAACATTTTGTTATTATAGTAATGAAATTGTGAAATTTGTTACTTGTAATAAATGCTAGGAACAGTCAAATATCCTAAACCACCCCACTGGAGATTTGAAGAAGACATCTTTCGTGTTTGACTTGCCTTACTGTTTCCAATAAGCTGAAAGATGGCTGGCTCCTGAACTTCAGCAGGGCAGAAGGAGGTCTGTTCTGAGCACGACATAGCAAACACCCCAGTGCTGAGCCTTGGAGCTGCACACAAGGCACCTGAGCCTACAGGAAGAACTATGAGATTGACAGGTGATTCTGGGGAACCAGCTACCACAGTGCCTTGGGGTGATGTGGAGGCATGAGCTCTGTGCTGACCACTGAATTCCACGCTGGAAGGAAGAAGTTCCCCCTCTCCCACCTCATGCCCAGCCCTCTCATGATGACAAAGGATCAGCACATTATCACTGGAGAAAGGACAGGGTCAATGAGGTGAGTGAGGATTGCTTCCCAGATGAATAAGCAAGGATTTTATATATGCAATGGAGATTCTTGGACATACTCTGTAATTCAGCAATTCGGAGCATGCTTTTTTTAGGACAAAATCTAGGTTTGAGACTATCACCTGTTAGTTAAAGCTGTATAGGGATGACAGCCTGTGCCCTGTATGTCAAGAGGTCATTTTAATGTCCTCATATTTATTCTTCTGATATTTTTAGCACATACTTGGCATGGCAATGGTCACATAATTTGGCTTTGACTCATATGGTAAAGGCAGTGTGAATTAGCAGTATACAGTTAGATAAATCTTTAAAGCAAAATATGCCTCAGATTTGCATTAAGTTTTTACTTTCAAAGTAAGTGATTCTTGTGTAGCTATGGGGAATTTAACTGGCAGCCTTTCAGATAAGACAGAAGTTTTGAATAGCAACTCCTGATGAAAAAAATATCACAAAAGTAACTGTTACACCATTTATCCTGTATTTCTATTAGCAATAGCACATTTTGAAAAGAAATCACATGCTTTGTGCTGAACAAAATGCTAGAGGAAGGTACATAACCAGAAACAAACACCCAAAAAACCCAACAGCCTGAGGTCTCAAGCACGGGGAACCAGATCCTCATACAAGATCTGTGCACCAGTGCAAAATTACCAGTGCAGAATCTAGGATTCAGTGAAGGGCTAGAAATATGGCCCGGTATGGTGACTTGTGGACTCAGAGCCAAAGCCTTTTATTGTACTGAAGAGTGGTCACACCAATTCACATAAAGGTTTTGTAATGTACCACATTACAGAGAAGCTGAAACAACTTTTCCAAGTTGGTTCTCCTGCTTGTGCTGACTTCTGCCTTCTGACATAGAAAATGCCACTGGCTTGCTCAAGAATGTAAATCTGGAGGTGGGTAGTAATATTTAAATACTAAAATACCCAGTTGCTTGAATATGTGTTTCTAGGACAGTATAATTAAAATAAGAGATCATTTTTTTTTGTGAGTAAAGAAAGAAAAAAAATTTAAGAACTAATGTCTCCAGAAGAAGAATTTTTTGGTTAGAAGAGTCAAGCTCACCCAAAAGTTATGAAATAATCTTTGCAGTACACAGAACAAAACAGAGAAAAAGTCACTGAGCAGAGCAAAATTGCCTGTAGATACATTTTTTAAATTAAAACGTTATAGTTCTTACAGCTTATATATAATTTAATATGTCAGTAACAACACAACACTGATAACAATGGTGAGGAGTTTGCTTGTTTATGGGCTAGGTAAGCTTTTCGGGTAGGTAGAAGCATGTTTCCTTATTAAAGTCCTCCTTCTCCCTCTGCTTAAGCAGGGTGTAAGTTACTGCAGAAAACAGTGCTGCACAGTTCATTTCCTTTGCTGCTTGGAGAATATTCTGAACATTGAATTTTCATATGAAGCAATGCTGTCGACAGCTGGTCAGGCAAACACATTGCAGGAGGGTGAGCTTCCAGCCCAAATAATACCTCCCTTTTTTATGCCTGCCTAACTGCATTCTCGAGGGATCTGTCTCAAAATAATGCCTCTGAGTAAATATTTGACAGCATGAAACCAAAAATTCACCCATCCATAAAAGAAAATGCATCAATGACTCTCTAACCCTGGCATGGAAGAGAGGCTTCTAGAAGCAAAATGATGTCATTCTTCCCTATGCACTTTCTCATCTTGCTTTTATGTCACTACGCAGGTTGTGTGGTTTCTTTTTGAGGTAGCAGCTATGAATTTACTTCTTTTTCCTTCTCTCTCAGAAGTTAGAAGCAGGAATTTAGTTAAGGAACTGGAGACAGTTACTTTTCTGGCAAAGGTAGTAATAAACAATAATTGAAGGTCAAATAGTTAAATACCTTGTAAACCCTGATTAAAGGGGCTACTGGTGGCAGCCTTCTTAGCCCTGTCTGATTTGCAGATCTTCCAGGAAGACAAAAGCTATCAGGGCTGCTGTTTTCTTTACTGAGGTGTCAAATAAATGTTTTTACAACTAGTCTTTCTGCAACACATTTTAAATACAAAGCACTAAAATGAAACTTTCTGCCCTCTGATTTTACAAGCAAAAAATTCAATTTGTGTTCTGTGCAACTAAATTTTTAATTATTCCATCTTCCAATGTAAAATCAAAAAACTCATGGAATATGATGAACTGACCATGACTGTCATTACCATGATCCATAAATGACTGCCAGAGACAAGTGAAGTGCAAAAAAGGATTTCATCCCACAAGGCATAAATATACACTGCTGCTATGAATCACTCTAGTCTTCCGCATATAGAAAATGCATCAGCTCTCCTTGAATGTTTCTTGCTTCTGTAAACCAGACTGCCAAATAAGACCATACAGTGATTTCAAAAAGAGTCTTTCAGTATTCATAAATAAGGGGTTTTGCTTTCCAAAACAAAATAGTAATAATGTGCAAGACAGAAATAGTTTGTTTTATTTCAGCCCTTCAGAGAGAGTAATTGGCTACCATCTACAGCTCAGATTCTCCATGTTGCATGCTTTGTTTAATTATGCAAATAAGATTTGAAAAACATATGTGGACAAGAAAGTTTTGTTGGAGGAACAGAGATAAAACACACAGACAGATTAAAGAGGGAAATATTTGTTTATTAAAAAGGAAAAGGTTCTGGATGGCAGCGCAGAGTCAGACATGAGACGGATGAATGCATGCACAGCTGTTCATGTTTAAAGGCAGAATACAGACATAAATACAGTTAGATCTTTGCTCTGCTCTACTGCTACAGTATTTTTATACAATCAACTCAAAGGAATATCTATCATAGCTGAACACAAGGAGAAATTTATCAGAAACAGAGCACAGATTGCTTCTTTAAAGCCAGGATAAACAAAGCCCAGAAAAGCCTCTCAAGCTATGGTATTGCAAAATAAACTTAATTGTGCAAAAGCAAACCACCTTCTGTGGATGGTAAGATCAAGTGTCAGATCCAACTGCAAATCAGATACCTTGTACTTCTGTTTGTACAAAATGCAGGTAATTTTCCCCTACTGTCATCACAGTTCTGCTCTGTGTGAAGGAAAGACAGAGTGGTGAAGCAGGAATGCCCTATAAAAGCAATAAACTTTTTTCTATGATCTGTACAGTCCATTTTCAAAGCACACCAGAGAGAGAGAAAGGCTGATGAGGCCCCCCTCCATGTTTTAATGCTTAGACACAATGAAACCACCCTGAAAAATAAAAAATGCTCAGGAAATGATGGCCAAGTACTACAGGAGAGCAAAACAGGCCATACAGGAGAGACCATAAGCTGGTCCATAGGATACAAATACTTCCCCAGAGTTGCCACTTTCTAGCCTTTAGAGGACATTATCTCCTATTGGTTCTGCCATGGTGACCTCCAGTCATACTTTACCTGCATCAAGTAAGATAGCACATAACTGTTCAAGGAATTTAAGTGCAGCCTTTAGTATTTCATGGTTCAGCTTCTACAAAAGTAGAAATATGGAAGTCTACTTTATCATGGAAATTTAATTCTGAAAAATGCTTTGACAAGCTTCTTTGGTGTGCAGTGGGAAATTGTTTCAATTTATAAATGAGGCCAACATGGATTAATTGCCAACATGGATTACTTTGAAATGTCAGCTGCAATGTTTGTAGATGATGCTCATTTTAATGTTCACTATTTAAATATTCAGTTATCTTGCTTCAAATCTATTTTTGTAAATAGTTTTCCTGTTATATTTTTTTAAGTTAAACTTAAAATATTACAACATATTTCTGATCCACTTCTAATTCAAGTTCAGTTTTGATAGCCCCAGAACATCAGCTGTCACAAATCTATTTGTTTCTTTATGGAAAGAATAATAATAATAAAAAAAAAAACCCTTCACACTCCTTCCTAATCTTATTTAAAGCTCTGTAGGATGTAGAAAGCACTTGCAAGACAGTAGTATTTTATTCAGATTCTGAATTTCTCAGGAATCTCATGTTTTACTGCAATAAAATTTCCAAGAGAGAAAATGCCTCCCTGTTACATGTAACTTTCATTTCAAATAGTCAACAAAACAGAGAAGTTATGCTGGACATATTCCAGGTTACAGAACTGGAAAAAAATCCCAAACCTTACCTTCATCTTTTCTAGTATGTCTTGGATATTATAGCCTTTCCATTAGATAAGAAAAACACAAGACCATCCATCAGAAACCTGCTAGACACATATATGTGCTGAAATCACAGTCACAACTCTGCCTATGGATGTAGGATTGACTGATTGTACAATACACGTGTTCCAGACCAAACACCTGGGCATGCCCTGCTTCTCTGTAGATGGAGAGTGGCACAACAGACCATGCCAGGATGAATTTCACTAGAACAGAGACCTGTTAGTGTACCCAGAGCCAGAGCTTCAATCTCCTCTGCTACCTCCTGCATATAACCTTTGGGCAAATACAAGTAGAAGACATCTAGAGGATGACTTCATCAAGAGAAGTCACAGCTACTGTCACATTTTGTTAGACAAATGTGAGAAACAAGATTTTCACATCTAGTCCTTTTTCGACATTTAATATTCAGATAAGCACTAAATGTGTGCACACACACAAGCAAGTTAAGTGCAGTTGTCACCTAATATGTGATGCTGCCATCGATGAGATTGGCCAGATCCTAGAAGCCACCTAACAAGACATTGTTCCAATCATCTTTAGCTATTACTACTTTTTTTTCTGTGTGGAATGGTGGGGCAGTTAAGCATGTCATTTCCTAAGCATGAACCCAAGCTGGAGAGCTGTGTGACTATGACCAAACACGGGCAGCTCAGCACATGCAGACCCAGGGGGTGGAGCTCACAGCACTCTCAGGGGGCATACTGCCACTCTGGCAGGCATCTCAGCTGTGGGATGCCCAGTGGGATGGAAATCCGGAGCAACTTCAATTAAAGCACATGGAAACATCTTACTGCAAGTACAACCCATGATTCTCACTTTTTTGCATGGCCTCCTAATACGTCGGTACCATCAAGTCTCCAATTTTTTTAGAGCTGATCATCGTGCTTATGTTTTTCTTAAACTGCCCTCAGGACAAAAAATTAGAAAGTTGAAATTGGGATGATTGATTAAGCCTTTTTTCCTCAACAAAATAAAAAATTCTAACACAGGGAAGTCACAAAATGCCAGAACATGCAATTAGTTTTCCCCTACAGTAGGGCTAAAACTCTAAATCAAGGGTAAGAGAAAAGATGCAAAAATCTACAGTACAATACAGTGCTGTTCTATGTAAAACTTGAAGGTGGGCCACATAATATGTTTTAACTATAGAAAATACATTTTTACTCAAAGATTATTTTTATTACCCAAGGAAAACATGATGTGTTGCATACTGCATTAGAAGTCTCTTTTGTAATGGATTTTCAGAGTGACTTTGTGGTGGCACAGCTAAATACTTTCTAGTCTTTAAATGGATTGAAAAGAAAGGTCCTCCTCAGGATAGAGGCACACTGCAGTGTCCCTTCTGCCAAAGCAGCTGTCAAGGGACTATGTGATAAAGGAATTGGTTTGAGTTAGCACAAAGAGAGGAAAGATTATTTCAGAATTCTACATTATTTCAGTTAATAATTTACAGGGCAACCCCCCAAGAAAGGTATAGCTAAATGTGGGAGGATGACTGGAAAGAGCAGACACACATGGAGTTCTTCCCTCTGAAGCAGGATTTGCTTCCATAGAAATTATTCCTATGACCATAACCTCCTTGTGTGGCAGTTATTCCACTACAAGTCAACATATAGCACCATGAAGAAGCATGAAGAATGTAATTATTCTGTGCCTAAAGAAGTTGACATATTTTTGCAACATTTGTACTAAGACTACAATACCAAAAAGAACCCAAACAACAGTACCCTGGTACCATTCACACAAGCATATTTATTATATAAATATTTTATAAATTACAAGATTTTAATTGCAAACGTAAACACTTCTAGGAAAATAATGTTTTATAGTCTTATTAATGTTTACAACTATTATAAGGCACATAGTGCAAAAATACATTTCTGATGCAGAGATCACAAAATAATTACCTACATATGTTATCTAAAAAGTAGCTCCATACACTTCTGTGGTACAGTATTGCTTTTAATTAATACATATTGCTAATTCATGGCTAACTCTTTTTGGGTAAAAATATGATATAGCTGCCATTTGTTCTACCAATTGTACAGGCATGCAAAATAAATATTTAGTTTACAGAATACATATTGTCAAAAAAACTTGTATAGTTATCTGGTACATAATATATGTTATTATGCAGGTAGAAAATTTTATTCTGAATACCTGAGAGTTGGCTCTAAAATGCATTATCTGTATATGCATATTTTTCTACAGTTCTGGACTGTAAATTAATACAAAAAAAAAAATATCAAAGAGCTAGGTCATTTTGTAAACCTTGTAACTCCTTCACACACTTACTTTTCTTGAAAAATAATTTTAAATACCAGATGTTAGAACTGTATTTACAAACGTTGAAAAATCAAACTGATTCAAAGATGGACACCAAAACCACTGAGGGACTTGACACTGCCTCTGCCCAGGTTTTTCACTAAGGTTATTGAAAATTTTATTGAATCAGACTATGAAGGATGCACACTACAGTCTATTCTAATATGCCACTGGCCAGGGCAAAGGAGTAAGGTGTATATGGAAAGTGTTTAAGCAAATACATATCTGTGCAATCACACACAAGATCCTATGGTAAACAGAATACACTGCTTTCACATTATGCTTGGATGAGAGGCAGGGATTTAAAATCATTTTTCAAAGCAATTTCTTTCCTTATTTTCTTTTCCTGTAACCACAGCAAACCTAAGACCAGATGTTTAACATGTGCTATAGAGACTACAGAGGTTAAATCACACTTCTCAGTATAAATGCTAGGATTTGAGCACCACAAAGAACATAATGAAAGGGATGGGGGAAAATGCTTTCACTGTCTCAAGCATTTTGGTTATGTACTTTTCTGCTGTAAGTTATTGACAGATAATCCCTAAAAGTTTGCACAGAATTGGAAGTACTTGAAATTATTACCTGTCTTCTCTATATAACAATAACACTTGCCTTTCTGTATTTTAACACAATCAAGCAAGAAGACCAATAGAGTATAAATTCTACTGAATCCTGAATAAAAAATTATACTAAAAGTAAAGAATTACAATTACAGTAAAATTTAGAGTGTTACCCACAGTAATAATCTCAGTGCAATTTACTTGTTAATATATACTGTACATTGAATGAATGTCTCTCCATTAAAACCTTGAGTAAATCCTGAAGAAAACAGGAATTCTTATTAGTCAGCATTACAGTAATGAGCATTACAGACATGAAAACAATTAAAATATAAATACAGAGCACCTAGAGTTTGCACCTAAATGGCAAATGTCCCTGCTTTTATGCTCTTAGCACATCCAAGTTCTCACTGTATTTGAAGCTGGAGACCAAAAATTGTGTTAGGAACACATTTTCCACAAAATCCTCCACATCTTCCATATATTTTAGTACCATCCTGGGAATTAGACAAAGGGAAGAATCAATCAAGAAAAGTGATTGAAATCAAAAATCTTCTTGAGGTTTGCCTTTTGACAAATCATATCTACAAACACTAAATCACGAGACAGCAAAATTAGCAAAACAGGCACAGAGATCCTTCATCACTATTGCTCTACACCTTGTTCCCTGTTCCCATTTTTCCCTTACCATCCAAATTGTCTGAAACTGTGTGTGCTTACTGTTCTTGTTTAACTGGTCTTGTGGTTTCCCACGCTAATCACATTGGAGGCAAGAAACGAAAAGGATCATCTGTAGTAGGATGATCTTTAACAAAATGTGGAGGGTTGGGTGTTGTTTTTGGGGTTTTTTTTAAAGGCATCTTCAAAACTTCTAATAAACAATTAATATAGCAACAGGCACTTAAAATCAGTTAAGAGAAGGGTAGGCAGGCAGTGCTGGTCTGAATTAGATCCTGGACAGTGTGATTAAACATAGTTTCTGCCTTATGTCTGGAAAAAGACTTAAATGGGTCAGAGACTTTCAGTGCTATTTTTGATTTACAAAAATCACTGTAGCTTTCACTACAGTCAATACTTGTACCTCTTGTCCAAGCTGTAAGAGCAGGTGAAGGAAAACACTGTTGACTTACGTGGGATTTATGTATGTCAGCAGTTGCATAGTTGCCCTGAGCAATCCACCTCACTGTACTGGATAATCTCAGACCTGTACCGGCCAAATTAATGCTGAACTGTCCCTAGGGGAAAAAAAAAAAAGACAATGAAAAGGAGAGGAAAAAGGAAAATACAGAGCTGACTAACAGTTCAAAACAATAAAACATTTTACATAAGCATATTTGCACATATCACTTAGAATATGTCTAAACATTAAGTACTCAAAAGTGTGTACAAAATATGGACAGGTTACACTGCATTATGCCCTTTCTATGGACAATCATGACACAAAAGCAAGTTATTCTACATATAAGAACCACCAGTGCATCAGATGATCTGTAGCATCTGTCTGCAGAATCTGCAGACAAAACGAACACCAGACAATTCAAATTATTTTTGCTGTTCTACATATGAAATTTTAATTAAAAAATAAACAGACTTGAAAAAGGGAAGAATGAGGTTGGTTTTCTTGAAACAAAAGCTATTTTTTTTAAATTTCTAAATTTTGTAGAAATAACATTGTCAAAACATAGTGCTGTCTGTAAAGACAAATCACTTCCTAGACATCTAATTCTCAAATTTTTGCACACTGTCTAAGCATCATCATCTTATAATCTTCCATTGCTTTTTCAGCATAACAAACAACATAATTGAACAAGAACATAAGTGGACATTAAAATAAATAACTATATTTTTAAATGGACTGTTTTGCAATACAAACCATTCAAAACAGATATGGAAGCTATTGACTCTAAACATTTGCCTACACAAGCACAGACTCTGAAAACTAGCTTTAAAACAGTCAATTCATATGAGAATAGAAAATGTATTAAAAGTAACAAACTGCACTACCTTGGTAAACAAACTGGGATACAGAAAATTATTAAATTGCATTCACACAGAACTGCAATATTTTAGAAAGAAGTACTACCTCCACCAAGAGCCTAATGTATAGTTCAGGCAGCACTAAAAATCAGAAAACTGCACACCTCCACATTATTCACTGAAAGCCTGAATATCTGTATTCAGAACTAGTAAATTTTTATTACAAATGGTAGCGTCTGTGTTTTATTGCTTAATAATGTCATATATATATATATATATTTCATTATGATGATTCACTAAAATTCCTTTGCAAAAATTCAGTTATATTGCTCAGTATGGCAGACTTGTTTTGAGAGCACTTTTATGTACAGTTGCTGTGCTGATAGCATTCATGTAACTCAGGATGAGCTAACAAAAACTCGTATGGATAGGGTAGGTTGTTCTTCAAGTATTCACAATGCGGAAGGCTTCCATTTAATGAAAGAGGAAATTCATAAAATTGGCATGGAATGTTTTCCACAATTCACAGGCCCAAAGTAACTTCTTTCACAGTGATATCATTTTGCAAAAATAAATAAGAAGTGCTACGTACAATTACAATGACAGCATAAGAGCTGTCTGACAGATCATGCAACATATGCAAGGTCAAGAACAGACTTCAAGGACTGAGAGTACAGGAATGAAAGCCTTTTGACTGCATCAAAAGAGTTAGCTTCAGTCAGATCTTATGGATGGAAATGTGTCAGTGCCAAGCCATTTAAGCAGAATGACCTCCCAAAAGAAGCTGCACTTCACAAATAGATTTGTCTTGCACTGCACCCAAAGGGTTTGCAGGTTGAAAGCATCCAATATAGTAATGAACTTCAATTGTTTTCTTGGCAGGGGTTATGTCTGCCAAACCTAGGCACTTCATTTGTACATAAAACACACATAAATTGTCTCTAGCTGCCCCTGGCTGTGTCCACTCACGTAAGCTGGTCTACATTTAGGTAACCAGGATAGATGGATAGCAAGGATTCTCTTCCAAGCAACTCTGAGCCAGTCAGTCTTAACTCCTTTATAATCAGTGAAAAGAAATTCACTTGCAGAGGATAGTTGACCTCAACCTAAATTGTCTAATACAGTAAGATAAGCTGAAGTGTTTTTTAAGGAATCCTGTTTCTGCCAGTGGGCTCCAAAGGTTGACTAGTTCAGACCAGGGCTACATCTGCATCATCAAGGACACTGCAGTATGAGCAGCTCTGTTGAGTGAAAATTGGATCAGAGAGCCCAATGTCTGTAGATGGTGCACAAATCGGGGGTTTATTTTGGACTAATGCTTCTCTAGTCCCTAAACTGAATCCTCATTAGCATTAGAGTGTATTAAGATCCTTTCTCTGAAGCTCATTGTTCAATTTAGCTTCATGCAGAAGGCATTCCATTCATTTCTTTCACAACTACTCTGTGATGTCAACCAACAAACAGTATACTGGGACAACACAGAAATTAATCTAAGAAGCACCACTCAACACAAACTAAACCAGTAAAGCAGACACAACAACACATGTAGAAATTTTAAAGTATACTGCTAGACAAGACTGATTTCCTACGGTAAGTCTTCAAAGACATGAAGCATCAGGAGGGAAACAGAAAAGACAAGAAAAATTATGCAGGATTGTAGAAAAGCCACTACAGGAGAACAGAGAATGAAAGGGCGTTAGGGGAAACAAAGGATACATTTCATCCAGAGGGAGGGAGACCAATACACAAAACACATAGAAAGCTGGATCTACAGACATGGAGCCTACGGGGAAAGGGTGCAGCAAACAATTTGAGGGAGAAACTGCGAGGGGAGGGATAGTGTAACAAGAGAGAAGAGAGTAAGGAAAAAGTACTAATTAATGTTGCACACTGACTACACACAATAGGAAATTGGTTAAGAACCTTACAGATCTAAAAAAATCACACAGGTATTTTTTATTCCCCTCTTGTATGAAGGTTTCAAGAGGGTAAGAAATCATAAATACCTGTGGACATCTGGCTGCACTGTAGCAATCTCCAGCTGTAGCAAATGGTACTGCTCTCCCAAGTATAGTCTGAGCAAAAAGAAAATCTGTGGCTAGAAAACAGAAAATTACTCAACACAAACAGCTGCTTTTGAAGTTCAGGGGAAAACAGTGTGAAAAGTGTGAACACGGGTGTTTTACTGTTTGTTTGGAAGGGGAGGTTGTGTGTTTTGATTTGAGAAACTATGGTTTAAATTTTGGTTATTGCATTACTGGTTCAACCTGCAAGCCCAGATTTCTTTCTGAGGTATGAGTGGTCTAGGAGTAAGATGGGTGTGCTCCTGGACACAGCACCAAGGGAGCTGGTTGTGGGCCAACTTGCCAGCTTCAGGCAGGGACTTGAAAGTACTGCAAGTTTCCCTGTCCATTTATTTAGTGTCTGCCAAGATCTGAGAAGGGACAAAGTAGAGTATAGAAAGGATGACTTCCACGAGAGAAATAAGCCGTGGACTAAAACAAAATTAAATAATGGGAATAAAAAATCTTAGAAAATGAAGGTAGTTCACATATAAAATATGAATCTGTGAGATTCATGCCACTTGACCACTTGGGACAAATGAATAAGGTAAGTAGTGGTGGTTTTTTCTTTTTTTTTTCCCTCTGAGATTACCATTGAATCCTTAAATTAAATAAGAATTTTGTTTGCCCCAAATTGGCACAGCTGGATGTGTAAGTGGGTCAAAATGGTAATTTGGTAATTGTGACCATGTACAATTGCAATAGAATGCTCACATTGGCTGAAACTGACAAATGCTTACTTTTAATTTGCATGGAAGCTACATCAAATCTTATTTTGCTAAAAACTGTGAAGCCAGCTGCAAGGTAATCATTTCGACAGGCACAGTCTTGCCTTCTGCTTCCATTGAAAGGACATTCATAAGGATTCTGCAACCTAAAGAATAGCAAAGATTTAGTTTTCCTTTTGAGATTTTTTGTTAACATAATATCATAGTGAAAAGTAAGTGTATTGCACTATGCCGCATAAAAATATAAAACAACCACTACTGAACAAGAAGCTCAGTTTTTAATCTTGGCTCATCTGAAACACTAATGTGGATTGAAGCCATTTCTGCTAAAGTCAAGGGAGAAAAAAATTATAACCATTTAGTGCAACTAACATAATGTCAGCCTGGAAGTATCTACATTTCTGTATATATACATTTGCTCACATGCCTGGATATTTAAAACAGAAAATCAAGGAAAAAAACCCCTACTCATCTTTCTTACAAAAAGTAAGTATTATTTTATTCTTTTATTTTGGAAGGAATAAATGCACTTAATAAAGTTACAAAATCACTTCCGTACCTGAATCCATATACTTCAGAAAAGTTGTCTGCTTCACCTTTTACCAATGTCAAATATTCTTTGGGATTCTCTAAGTGCATGCCTGAGCAATAAATCTGGAAGAGAAAATACAACCCTTTAGCAAAATCTTTATTAGAAAAGTGTTATTTCATAAAAATCTGTGTTCATAAAAACTCATCAATATTAACAGTACCTTTATCATCCTTCCCTTAATGTTAAGGAGGTATTCACCATCTTCTCTAATCCCTTTTTTAATCTGCATATCTTTGCAGGTGGTAAGAATGTCACCTTCAAAATGAATGATTAAATCATGTTAATATTTCAGGAATAGAGCTTAGTTTTAGGACTTAATTTTACATAATTGCCCTCCAAATATATTTATAGCTTTAATATAAATAACCTGGGAAAACATTAACTGAATAAAATTACAGCTGTCACTTACAGTCTTTCTCGAGGCAGATCTTTCTGGCATCTGGTTTTAAATGTGGCAGGCACAAGTCACTGGATAAGCCATTTTCAGTCATACACTCTACTGTTCTTTCCTTTATCCCCACTCCACAAGATACTGAGCACTAGACATGGACAGCCATTAAGAATTTGTTTAGAAAGTAGCAAAAAATTAACATAATTTTGTCAGCAAATAGTCTGGGCATTAATTTATGTTAGAGGCAGCTATCAAAAATGAGCTTGCACATCTGTACTCACTTTGGTCCACTTCCCCACTCTCCATGTAGCTGCTTGTGAACATCCTTTGACATTACATTTATAAATGTACAGGGATGGCTTTACTGGGCATTCTCGGTACGCTGCTATCCGAAGGCCATGGATGTGCTGACTTTGAACAGAATGGATTCCAACACAATACGTGATCCTCTGCTGGTAACCAAGCTCACAGCTCGCTGAGCACTGAAATAAAATTACCAAGCAGAGACATCATTTCTGTGAAAACTAACCTTTCTGCAGAATTGCATTACAGGTAAGTCAGCTCTGATACTTGCTCTGGTAAAACCTGTCACTGGATGTGTGCCACCTTGGTCTGGAACATCAGCGTGCAGAAGTGAAAGTCTGCAGTAGTTACACATGCAAGGAGCCCCAAAGCCTCATGGTGTCCTTTTCTCAGAGCTCACTGAGGCTCCAGAGCCACTCCCTCTCAGCTGTGATACATGCACAGACATGCAGACATAGGTAGTGCAGATGTGCAAGGGAAACAAAGCACTGACCAATCACTTCACTGAAATCAAGGAAAAGATTTTTGGTTACTTCAGTGAGGTCAGCTTGCAAGAGAGTTTCCTGGGAACCAGCAAAGGAATCATGTGGTAGGGACAGCTCTCCTCTAGTTTGTGATCCTAGGTCCTGGGGGGTTAATGGAGGACTGATAACAGCCTCTACAAAAAATCATGGCTGACCGGGAGAGACAATGTGGAGAAAATTTACATAGCCATGTTCAAATGAAAATATACTTTTTTTTTTTTCTCCACACACATAAAGTACATTTTACAGCTATATGATATTCTTAAATGTAAAGATATATAAAGATGTGTGAGCAGTATAACTAATGTACCTGTGACAGTTCTCCTGTGAGAACAACGTATCTAGAGCGAGATACCCTGCAGGTTTTGGATGATGGAGGCTTTGTGGCAGGATCACAGAGGCTTTCATCCACTTGGAGCTGCTTTTCATTCACACATTTAACCTTCCGATATACTTCCTTTCTTCTAGATGATGCTGAGCACTAAAAGTGAGAAAATCAATCACAGTTTAACTAGCCATTTAGAGAATGAAGTTATCTACTGATTGCCACACACCAGTAAAAGCCAGACAGCAATACATTTTGACATCTGCTATCAATATCAGACTGAATTATTCACTGAATCAGAATATTTACTTTGTTTTCAAAGTTGAGGTACTTCTAACCAGCTTAAAAAAAAAACCAGTGTATAACAACACAACATTGTAACTGTTGGGTGAGACTGAGGAGAAAATGAAAACGTCAAGCTAAGATGACAGGTTGAGTGTAAAAGCTCTTCTGTATAAAAAGGGAAGAGCCAGAAAAGAATTTCAGTGAAATATGAAAGGAATAAGCTGGTCTTGAAAACAAAACAAGAGGAGAGGACCGGAGAAGAGAGGAAGAGAAAACTGTCTATTAATCAAGCCAGTATCAACTTTGAGCAGCAGTAGTTGTTGAGCCTGTTCCTTTGTCCTGAGGGTCCTCAGACTTCTCCCTATAGCAAGCTGGGGGAATGGAGAGTCATCTCAGCTCTGCCAGGAAAGGATGCTGCCACCAGAATCCAGAAAAGTGGAGGTACAGTCTAAGGTACATATCAGAAGCACATCCCCAGCTACAAGTACCTGAACTAAGTGGTTTGAACTTGCTGCAATAAAGAAGGAAGACTCACCAGTGTCAGCAGAGGCAATAAGCAGTAACTCCACTTTCTACAGTCAGACCTGAACCTAACTTTAATATTAATTTGGACTCACTAAGAGTCAACTGAAACACTTATCAGGGTTTGACATATAGATCAAACCAATTGTTCAAATTTTATTATTATTGACTCACAGAAGCAATTGGAAGTATAAAAATCAAATGCCATGAAGTACACCACCTCCACCAGAGGAAGTCTCTGACTTTTGGATCTTGAATACTCCAGAGGATGTAGACTGAACAAATTCTCTGGGCAGACTGTTTTACTGCCTGTGTGATTCTCATGGAGAAAAGGTTCTACATCATATCCAGTTTGAACCTCTGGTTTCACCTTACTCCTGTTACCTCTTGACTTTCCACTATACAACAGTGTGGAAAGTCTGGCTCCATCTTCTGGGTATCTTCCTGGATCTGCCCACAGCTGTCTCATTTCCAGGCTAAACAAACACATTTCCTTCAGCCTGTCCTCACAGGGCAAGTGCTTCCTCAACCACTTCTGGGTTCTTTACTGAATGTGTTCTGGTTCATCAGTCTCTTGCACTGGGGAACCAAAATTGAATGTAGGAGCTAGACATGGCCTAACAAGTGCTAAGAAACAGAAGATGATGGCCATTTCCCTTGGTCCCCAGGCTGTGACCACTGTGACTCTGTTTGTGCAGTCCAGGGGGCTGCTGGCCATCCTTGCTGATGTGACACATGGCTGAACCACCCTCAGCTCTTTTCTGTTTTCCACCAGGATCCTAGGGCTGTTCATGCCCAGCCTGGGTTGCTGTGGGAGTGCTTCCTTTCCAGGGGTGACCCTTTTGCATTTGTCCTCATTGCATCTCATGAAGTTCCTGTGCTCCTATGCCTACAGTGTGTCCAGGTTCCTCATGTGGCAGCCCTGCCTTCCAGTGTACCAGTCTCCCCAGTATGGCACCATCTGCAAACTTGATGAGCAAGCACTGACCGTCAAGAAGCTTCTCTATAAATTTCACTGACCTAAGCACACTAATGAAAGAAGACACAAAATACACACTTGGGCTTACAAACTTCATTTCATCTGAAAGCTCTAAAGATGCACCGACTCTGATAAGCACTCATTCAGATGAAAAGCTTTACCTTTTTATTCTCTTCACATGAGCAATGCATTAATTTGCAGAACAACAAGTAATATCACATTATTGATGAGGAAAAATAACAGTTTCATTACATCTGAGGAACAGCCTGTTGTTGCCCTGAGTTTTGCAGTTCGTGATGTTTTCATTCTTCTGTATCTGTTTCTCATACATTCTCTGTAAACATATCCATGTTTTTGTAACGGTAGTTTATTATTTACATTCCTTTCTCCTGGGCGGAGAGATTTGATGGATAATTCCTTTGACCAGTGTGATTGAGGGGCAGCGAGGTTGTCCCTCCAATCCACTGTGGTTTCTAAGACACATATAAAATAAACTCGGGCCAGTTTGGCCCCCAGTTGCTTCTTTGCTCTGTTAGCAGGTGTCCACATCCTTCTTTTCATGTCCTTATTGCGACAGCCTGTCATCACTATCACTCTTTGTAGTGGAGGGTTTGAGAAAAAAAATTCTGATAAAAATTCACTTGCATTAGGTTGAGGCAAGATGTTAAAGACCTGAAGGAGAAATTTAAGCATTGACTTATGATTAGGGTATTAAGTGCTCATAATCTCCAAGTACTTGCTATGTGATAACCTTCTTCCTTGAGAAAGTGAGGTGACAGTGAGGACAGCAGGGAATCAGAGAGAGCACTGAAAACAAATAAGTGAAAGGCTTATCTACCTGATCAGAAGACCCACAAGATACTGTGGCCCACAAAGAGAAGCTATACATGCAAAATGTCTTTAAGAAACCTAGTCACTCACAGAATGAAAATGTTGTGTGGACCTGTATCAGGGATATGGAATGTGGATACAGTTGGATGGTGTAACTTACAGAAATACCTGTTATTTTAATGGCCTGGAGCAGCTCAGAATATTAGGCACATAAAGAATCACCCAGTCACAAGGTAATGTGGACAGGTGGAATAACTCTTTTCATGATGCTTTATACCCTAGCCATGTAGGTGTTCTCCTCCCTAGGACAAAAATGCTTCACCCAGTCTACTGGCTGCAAGCTGGAGAAATGCTAGATCTGGAAGTCTGCTGTATTGTGACTGGTGAGGTGAGGAAATGACACGCAAGCACGCAGAGCTAAGACAGTTGGGCAAAACACTGCAAGTTTGGTGGAGGACATACCACACTGGGACTGGAATACAGATGGATAAATACTTGAACTACTATTAACACTACGTGTACAGAGGCGTATATGAATGTGGTGAGAGAAGGGAACAAAACACAGGAATTTCAAGAAAACAGCAATATACAAGTGGAAGAACTTATGAAGTAGCTGGAGAATGCAGTGAAACACAATGTGTTTGCAGTGGAGAGCTCCAAATACCCAGCTGGAATACACAAATGTTTGCTGGTAAAGGAAAATTCATCCTCATTCTTTGAAAGTGTATATTTGTGCTAAAAGTGCATTCTGAGCCACTTCCACTACTTCCTGATTTTAACAGCTACATATGAGAAAAGAACACTTGGAAGAAACATATGTTTGTCAGTTTCCCCTCAATATAGATTAACAGAGGAATTTAAATGTCTGAACTGCATTAATACAATTCAGGTTTTGCAGAGCACCAGCAAACATTTTACATATTAACAGTTGTCACTTTTATAGCAATGTGTCCTTGAGATTTTTGAGTCTTCATATTCAAGAGTTCAGGGGGGTTGCCCTAAGATATTTAGCAGTGCAGATTGTTAATACAACACAACTGCACAAATTTGGGTTTCGTCTAATTTTACAGTAAGAGACTGTACAGGCTCTTCTGTACAGCATTTCAGATATTATAGATAATTTTTTGGTTTTGCTCTCTCCCTCGTCTTTATATATGTTTGCATGTTTGCATAAATAACAAAAGTTACTAAATTTTTAGCATGTAGAAAATAGTAATCATGTCTTTAGAAATGACAGCTCTCTCCTGAAGATATCTGTAGATTTTCTTAAATGTGAAAATGCATATTTTGTAAGCAAATGCTGAGTTTTATTTTCTTATCTTGCTTCATGTTTGAAGGTAGGAGAATAGTGAGTTTTATTTTATTTTTATCTTTTCTTTAAAAAGATAAGATGCTTTAAGTCTTCCATACAGAACTTCTTAAAAACACTATTGTCCAAAGATTTTACCTTCAAGGTGTTTGCTTCCACACGACATTTCTTTTGCATTTTTATTCTTGAAAAGCTGCTTTTAAAAATTGTAATTCATAATGGGGATTTATGAAACATCTTATACCCTATGTAGAGAAGTATATGGAAACAGTCCTACCAATAGATACCTGCTCAGAGCTCCACTAGAGCTTTCGTCTACAACAATAGACAAGCAAATCCTGTAGAGATTATAAATAGAGAGTATAAATAAAGCCTTTGACATTTTTTGTCACTTTTTAAGTTTTGCAAGCTTGACCTTCAAAATATCCAGCACACTCACTTGTTATTCTGCAGCATAACAGCTACTAGAAATGCATCCAAATGTGGGGGAAAAAGAGAAAAAAATAAGGAAAAAAAAGAAAATTTATGATAGCATATGACACAACTCATTTATGAGATATAAGTTGAAAACCTTACTCACACTTTCCCACTGGTGTGCCAGCCACTGGTACGGTCGGCAGGCGGGCAGCCAGCAGTGCCTGGTGCCGGCGGGGCGCGGGTCACGGCTGCACATCGCGTCACTCACCCGCCCCAGGCCCCTCAGCTGACAAGAGATGTCCCTTTGCTGAACCCCCACTCCACAGGATACAGAACACTGAAATTGATCAACATTAGTTGCGTCAGTGTGAAAGGAGACAGTCCCCAGGAGGGAGCATAGTGGTCATTATTAGAAGTTCTTAGAATGTTATTTGAAATATACTTCACAGCCTTTGAGGAAATTTATGTTGAAAATGCAAAACTACAATCAAAATAAAAACGTTAAAAAAATACAGAAAATAAGTGCATCTGAGGTATCTAACTGAGCTCTCTGCTTACCTTAATTAACAGTAGGGATGATCACTGTAGGCATATGCAAAGCAAAAGTTTACATTTTTGCAAGATCAACAGTTGAAGGTCTGAGTTTACATCTTGTCTTTATTAGAGACTGACAGTCTTGTCTGTTGTTTTTAAATGCAAATATTACAATGAAGAGAAAAAAAATCTCCGTGTTTCAGGTTAGAAAATCTTGCAAAATGTGCAATATTTTGAAGACACTTTTCTATCTTTTGCAGGTAGTACTAGGGATTTTGAACTCTTAAATGCCAAATGCCTCTTTTCCTACTTCCTGGCCAGAGGAATTTCACTATACCACTAATGCTTGCTGAGATAAACAGCCCCCTTTTACCCCAGGCAGAAGCATAATTATGTCCCAAAGCCTACCTAAAGACCCAAGCTTAATTGTAAAGTTCATATTGTTCTATCAAGCATGGCCCAAAAGTGGAGAACGGTACCATGACTTTACCAATGTGGGGAACTGTATGTTGAAAGAGTGAGTGAAATGCAAAATGTTGCAATGTGCTCAGTTGCTCACAATTTTACAACAGGGTGAGAGATGTTTTATAAAACCAAACCATGGAAAAGATTGGTATTCGTGCCCACAAGCATTTTTCTTGTCCTTCCCCCACAAACCTGGCTTTCACTATTTAGACTAAGATAGCAAATACAGTCATACTACTGAATTCATCACAGAAGGTAAAAAGTAAACTTTAAAACTTTACTTTTAAATTAAATTTACGAGGTAAGTTGAGGAAAGATCTAAGTACCTATTCAGTACAAAATTCAGATTAGCAAATACTTTCAGTTTTCACAGACATTTATTTTTCATTACTCTTAAAAGAAAGAAAAAGAAAATACAATGAAGTACTTGCTAATTTGTAGATTTCATTGCAATCTGTGTATAAAAAGACTTCCTGATAATTATTTCCACTGAAGCAGTGTCAGGAATATGATCTTGTCTTGTACTCTCATGGAGAACATAATTATGGCAGCTTTTACATACCTCTTTCCATCTGCTGGCCTTCCAAGAAGGACATCTTCCAGCCCTACATATTTTATATGTTTGTGGTTTTTTCAAATGTTTGCAGTTGTGTTCTTCTATTTTCGCTTGGAAGCTGTTCATGCAATGTACATCACGAAACTTCAAACCTTTTCCACAGGAAACAGAACACTGAAAAGAGAAGTGTTATTTCACTACTTTGCTAAAAATCTCATAATAATAAGAAAGCCAGAAGAAGCTGTGGCCTTACTCAAAATGGACTCGGGTAATTATAGGAGTAAGTTTCTGTACTACAACATAAAATCTGCTGTATGTGTCTGAAATTTCTGTGTAAGCTCTCTTGTACTGAGTATTACTGATCAGGTGCCAAAAATCGCTCACATCTTGTTCATTCATTGATATCGTCATTGACAAATACCTGAACTCAGCCATCCATATCCATGCAGCAGACAGCTTGATACTACAATCTCACAAGAATGTGCTCTAGCAGCCACCTGTTTCCAGCGTGTGTTCTGCTATTTTCATGTGTGCATGATGCTTATGATAAGCACCAAAGAAAGGAAAATACAAAACCATGGCTATGTGTGTTTCCAGCTATTAGGCTACAAAGTCATGTTTGCATGGCAACTCCCTGTCATGAGCTTTGGGTATCTTGTGGTATGTGGCAAAGAGGCAAGAGAAGAGCTGTGAAGTAGACACAATCAGTTAAGGTGTGGTCCTTGGAGGCACGGACTTGCCCTGCCACCCCAGAATTCTGTTTTCTCCAGAAAGCTGCTACAATATACACAACTGGTTCTAAGACCTGCCTTCCTTTCTCCAGTGTAAAACTGATGGGGCTGCAGGTTTGTTTTGTGAAGCCCATCCTGGGAGTGTGCCCTAGCCCAGCCCACAGCGTGTCTGACAGACCAGGCTCTCCTGGAGAAATGGCCGTTGCTCTGCTAAACTGCTGGACTGCCGTCAGACTTCAGCAAGGTTTCATTTTAATTCTGCACATCAGGGCTGTCCTGTATACCTGCAGAGTAGGGCTACAAGACCTAGGGAGCTTTCAGTCAAACAATGCAGTCAAACATCTGAAATACTTCCCAATTAGGTGGCTACTCAGCTGAGTTCTCTTGGACAATGAATAATGTGATTATTTCAGTATTTTTTTTTAATCTTGTCTATAATCTTCCTTTACATTATCCTATTAAAAAGTTTAGATCAATGGAGAAATTTTTTCTGTCTGGAAAGAGAATATGCTTAATTTGTTCTAGGATTCCATCTGTGCTTTATCTTACAGTTGAAAAAACATTTCCTACAGGAAGATAATTAATTCAGGTAGAGAATTAATAGTCAAATAAAAATTGAATTTGTAGTGGATATGAAAAAAATATTTAAATATAGACTTTCCTCAAAAACAATTAAGACATTTCTCTTCCCTTTATGCTACATCATCATCTATATAATTAGCATAACACATTAACTTAACAAAGCATTTTTGAATACATATATCTTCTATTTTCAGGAAATTAAGTTTAGGTCATTCAGCTTTCAGTACAAAACCTGGCAAATATTTGCCTAAGAACAACAGCTGGATAAAAGTTTTTAAAACATAGAACAAGCAGCTATAATAAATTAACCTGCTAGGTAACAAACATTTTTCACAGTAACAACAGTTTGTTAAACAGATTTGCAGCTTACTTAATTACCTTCAATATCACTGAGATGTCTGTGTCTTTAAACATTTATATGTGTAATCTTAAAGTTTTAATTGAAACTGGCACTGTGTTTAAAATTAAATTTTCGCAGGATGAAGCGATGTATTTATCACACAACAGAATGGGTGGCATGTTTCTCTTATGCAACTATGTTTACAAAAAAGGTAAGAGCACTGATTTGGCCACAATTTGCCTTTTATAGGTCTGCTATAAAATCTCCATAAAAAGAATGTTTGTTTCTAACTGAAATTATTTTCCTCTCAGCAAAACCTTTTAATTTATCTTTTAAAAATACTGTTCATGTAGTTTTACGATTTATGTTTTATTAATTTGGAAATTACTTTAAGATATGAAAATAACAAAAATTACCTGAAATTTTAATATATGAATAACATAGGTCTCAACACAGGTCATAACAAAACTCTGCAAACTATATCATTATAAAAGCCTTTCAGAAAACTCAGGTCTGAATTTAGAAGATTTATTTATCAAAGCAGGCGTGATAACTTGTATGCATGAAAACTAAAATATTGTTATTATCTGAAAATTACCTTTACTCTCCCTTAAAGCTTTTTTTCCAAGAATTTCAAACATAAACTACAGATGTAAAGGACCCCTAAACTCTAAAGGTTCTTTCTTTTAATTCTTTAGTAGCAGTGAAGTGCAGTAGAGTTATTTAACCTCCTATGAGTGTTACAAAAATACTACATGTCCCTCCTTCCTCAGTGGCTTTCCCCTCTGCAGAACAAATCAGGCTCCAGAGTGCTCCCAGGAGAGGCTTTGTGGGAACAGCATTTCAGGCTGAGCTGCAACCAAAGAAGCTCTGCTAAGAAGTCTCCACTTCAGGAGGTGAGGCTACCACAGCACAGAATAATCTCACAGCACAGCACAGTCTCACTCTTTAAGTCTTTTGTTGCCCTCCACATTAAGTTCTAAGGCAACGCTTTTCAGCAGATATACATACTTGTTTATACATGTTGTGCAGATACCTTATATTCAACAAAAATTATATTAGTTGTACAGGGCTAATGGCTGCTAACAGCAATAGACTATGCAAAGAAATGTCTTATCCTGCATCTTAGCCTTAGAAAGATCTTGCCATATCTCTACCCACCTGATAGAGCATTACATGTTTATTTCTACACAGGTTAGAATTTAATCTGATTTTTTTCTGGTTGGCCTTTTTTTTCCCTCTTTTTTGGTCCAAATTCAACTGAGTTATATCTCTGTTATATTTAAATGCCCTAATTTAATCTTTATCATTTGTGCTATTACTTCTTCTAAACAAAGAAACTAAAGATTTGTGTGCTAATTTATTACAAAATATTATTAGCAATTCCAGAGCAATGCCTGCATCTCTTTCATAAAGATGTTCTACTTAATGTTGTAATTAGAATACAATTATACAGGAATTAAGAGAACCCACATTTGTTTTCAATCATATTAGATGGGAAGATGAAGAGTGAGTTCAGAAAAGAAAATACCAATTTAGATGTCAAAAATAACAGAGGCTTTAAGAACAGTTATTTCAAATATTTTGCTCAAATACTGTTTAGCTTGAAGACTAAAAGTAGCTGCAACCTAGTTATCTTTATGAAAAATGCAGAAATACAGATGAAAGATACCTAAATTAATTAATTAATGTCAATTATTTTAAGAATGCTTGTATTTAAAAAAAAATTGTAAGGAATATAGTTTATCTTTTCAGTAATGTAACTTTGTATAAGTAATTTTTTTTTCTTTGCTGTAAGAGACGAGAAGTTACAGAATACGGCCATGTCATGCCATGAAAATATCCACTTTTAAATAATGTTTTCCTGGGAGTTTTTTCACTCCATGTTAATTTAATGTTATGTTTAAAACTTAAAAAACTTGTTCAGCAGGTTGGGATTATATAGAAAAACCTGAAATGCATTAAATCCTTAAAAAGTGTAAAGAGACAGCATTTCTGCATATAGATTTGCTGTCTTATTCTTTCACATATTCATCAGGATCTGACTCTGTGTTTACATGTATCCAAGCCTCCTGTTGAATAGACCTTACACAGAAAAAAAGGACCTTCACCGTGCAAGCAGTGATTCGCTTGTGCTCTGTGTTTCAACGTTAGAGTTTTCAAGTGGGATTTTTTTGGTGGGTTTTTTTTTTGGTCTATTGTTGTTGTTGTTTTGTGTGTGGGGTTTTTTTAACTTCCACCATGAATGAACACTGATGTTTAATTCATTAAGTTAATGTGGTTTTGCTCTGAAGGGATGAAACTCCTGATGCTTTCAAAAGCTAAAAGACCCCACAGACATTAAGCACTTGTAAACTTCTGCTTAAATGCAATTGCCAGAACTTAAAAACAAATAAAGCACTAAACTAAGATGTGCCTCCAAGCAGCTTTGCTAGAACCCAGTGCTTGGTGTGCTGCATCTCCTGGAATTTCATGGAGCTGCTCCTGCCCACTTTAGAGTGGTTCCACAGGGCCAGATTCTTACTTCTCCTGCAGTGACCCTCTCCCATCAATAACAGTGTGAGGAATAGAAACCTAAATATCTCTAAGGACCAGATCCTTTACAATTTCAATGGGACCTTAACAAAATTTAGCAACTAATTTGAGCATTGTTATTCTTAAAGCCGTGCATATATATCAGTTAGAGAAGCACCCAGGCTGCCCTGATCCACAGCCAAGGAACTTTAAAAAATTCTCTTAAAAAGTACGAACAGTCTAATTCCATATGCATGCACAATCTTCTTAACAGACTGGCCAGCTCAGCTCGTTACATGCCCATAAGGACAATTAACATCCTGAAAACAGATTTTCCTCTATTTCTAATAGCAAGTTCAAGAAAGCAATTACACACTGAGTGCACAGCAAGTGAATGAATCACATTAAAAAACACAGTGATAGATGATTTTTAGCGCAACTGAAGAAAGAGAAATTAACCTGATTTTATTTTTTTAACACATGTAAAAGTTAGTACACTTGCCACGGATGTAGAATCATAATGGAAAGTTCAAGAGGGTATATTACTCTGTATGTACAGTATTCTTCTGAAATTTGGCATATTCCTTAGATAATTAATTCCTTAGATAATATACTATAAAAGATCTTAAAAGGATCGCTTCCTCCCAAAGTGCTTTGGCATCAGGTGCAGGCAGGTTCAGCTGTGTTCTTTACCACAGTGGCCAGCAAGAGAAATACAGACTACTCCAATACAGCTTCTCTTGGGAGAATCCTGACAAGCGGGTGGGTTTTGCCTGTCCTCCGTTACAGAGAATAAATATGAAAGACAGAACACCAAATCACTCAAGTGCTGAGTCAAAATGTTTCACAAATATCAAGTGGGTAATTACTTAACATTTCTGTAAGGGCAGAGCATAGCTCCTGCTCAGTTCTTTGAATGAAAATATAGACTTCATAGAAGATCCCTGCATGGGACTTCTAAGTACCTAAAGGCATCTAAACACAGCTTAGAGGGAGATGTCTTGCATTGACCTCTATCCCTACCAATCAGTGTTTTCTTTGGAGACCTGCATAATGAACACTGACCTAAGACACCTGCCTGAATGGCTTTCCTTCAGCTCTGTAACATCAGTAAGAAATGTCAAATTCTCACTGGTATGGAAGCAAAGCCTTGTTCTGTGCTCAGGAAGCCACTCCTGTCCTTTTAGTGCATTGAGCCCCTGGTGCATTTCTTATAAGACTGAACCTTACCATGTTATTACACGCTCTGTGTGGAATATGTCCTTTCACTGTTTGGTGCCCATTCTACTGTGGTGGTGATCTTCCCAAGGCTTAACTCTGCTGACTGGGGAAAGTACAACTGCATTTAATTCTGGATGCTTGACCTCCCTCCACACAAACTTGAACATGATCCTGGACTACTTGAGCATGGTCCTTATGGCTCCATTTGTCTATAATGTGGTTTCATTTGTATGATATTCCCCACAATTGGAGGCTTATAGAGAGAGAGCACAATTTTCCATATATTTTCTGCAGATTACACACGTAGGGAAAAAAACATAAGAACTTTAAATCTCATAAGAAACATGAGCATTTCTTCAAAAAAGAGCGAATTGAAAAAGCCCCATCCTGTAACCATTTTACACAGAAATTCTAGCACTTGTCCCAACGTTGGCTAAAGTAATATTTCCCATATGTCAGGTTCTTTTAAAAACATAAATCTGCAGTAAAAAGCTGGACTTCATTACTATTGTTCAAAGTCATTCCATAAGGCTGGTAACTAGGATTCATCTGTTTGTGTTTTCTTCATAGCAATAAAGTTCCGTAGGGATCAGCCTGACAGAACTCCTGGTGCTTTCTGTGGCACAGATGGACTGTCAAACAGGCATGTCATCATCAATTCCTACCAAATTAGAGCTCTTTCTGCAGCAGATATGCAACTTCACTAAAAGATTTCTGATTCTGTCGCTATTATTATTTCATTGAAAAGTTGAAGACCTTGTATTTGGTGGATTCTGTACCAAATTTCCTTAACCTTTTATTTAAAGGAAGTGTTTTGTATAGTTTAGCTGGTAGCCCAGTGGGCTTCTAGATACTGAAAAAGAGACCAGCAAATGGAAAGCATGTAACAGTTTCTCTTTGTATTCATATTAGACACACAGAGACTTAAAATATAAATGAGTGATTATAAGAAGTACTGTAACTGTACTGGGTTTGGCTGGGATAATTTTCTTCATAGTAGCTAGCATAGTGCAAGCTTTTGGATTTGTGACTAAAACAGTGTTGAAAACACATGGGTGTTTCAGTTATTGTGGAACAGTGCTCACACAGCATCAAGGCCAATGAGGAGGATGGAGGTGCAAAAGTAGTTTTGAGGGGACACAGTCCAGACCAAGTGATGTTGTTGTCAGCAATAATAGCTGTGGGGAACAAGAAGGAAGGAGGGGTATGTGGAGTGATGACATTTGTCTTCCCAAGTAATGATAGCACATGATGAAGCCTGCTTTCCTGGGGATGGCTGAACACTGCCTGCCCATGGGAAGTGGTGAAGGAATTCCTCGTTCTGTTTTGCTTGTTGGTGCAGGTTTTGCTCTACCTATGAAAATGACTCTTTCTTAATCCATGAGTTTTCCCACTTTCATCCTTCCAATTCTCTCTCCCATCCCACCAAAGGAGAAGGAGTGAGTGGCTGTGTGGGGTTCAATGCCTACTGGGGTTAAGCCACAACAGTAGCACTGAGAAAGGATAAAACATATTACAAATGTTAAAAGGTATTTTCTTCCTGTCTGCCTTTTTTTTTGGTCAGGAACTTCTGTGACTGGACAGGAAGATCAATTAAAAACCTACAGGATTTAAACACGGTAGTTGCTTGAGTTGTCTCAACAAACTGTATTTTGATGATCTCTAGTTGCCCCAAAAGCCTGTGCGGACTCTTTTAATATTCTAGAAGTAGACCGGGATCACAGCTGCACAAGACCCTAATAAAACGATGCTTTGAGCATTGCTTAGTTGAGAGTTAGTTTTCACTTTTCATTTGGTATATTAGAACTTGCTCTTCTTGTGTCTGCCTCCTCTGCTTGCTGCACCTCCCCAGGGGTTTTTGGATGCTTGAGCACAAGATATGCATTTTTCAGCTAAAAGCATTCAAAGAGTTTTCTTTCCTTTAAGCATGTTGACTACTATCAAGAAGCAACACAGATTCTGTAATTAGGTGCTACTGAATTCTTTGATTCAAAGTCAGTAATTCTTCACTAAAACAAGTACAAACACTTGCGCCATCAGTTCAGGCACCCAGAAAGGACCAAGGATCAAACATTGCAATACTTCTGAGAAAGAGAGGATTGAACTCCAAGAGGTGTGTGTATAATTTACTGTTACATCTAAGTTACACCTATGTCAGCTACAGAAGTTACACTGAAGATATTTTTAAGTTATCCCTTTGAGTATGGCTTGTTTTTAAAAGTTCAGTGTTATATCACATTCCTCAGATATTCAGAAAATATCTTGATTTGATTAAGTCCTCCTTCCATCTGCAGACTGTAAGTCTGCTTTACCACTTTCCTGAATGTGCTTTTGTAGCTGTAGAAATGGAAGGGAAGACTAGGCTAAAAGGACTTACAGGCATCATCCAATCCATTGTACTGCTAAGTTTGAATCAGCTGTGCATGGTACATTCCTGACAGCAGTTTGTCAATCTTGTCGTCAATGACAGGGATGCTACAGCCTCCCTTGCATGCATTATTGTACTGTATAACCATCCTTACAGCTAGAAAAAGTACCTTAGGTTTTAATGAGAGTCTCTCTTACTGTTAATTAAGATGGTTACAACTCATTCTATCCTTAGCAGACTTATAAACACTCACCTCTATATAACCACTGATTATGTGTTGCAAGGATACCTCATTCAGTCTGTTCTTCTGTAGACTTGGTCCTGAGAAACACAGCTACCCCAGCCTTTCTTCCAAGTCTCTTACCATTCAAATGGCTGTTATCCCAACTCTCCAACTATGTGTGGCTTTTTACGAGGAGTTATCCAAGTCTGTACGTTGTGTATCAACTAAAGCACTAGAGTTAAAATGTGCCATGACAAAAAGCATACACTCAATAAGCATATACCCAGTATTATTCTCTGTGACCCTCCCACTTTGCAGAGTTCTATATGGCATTTGGAAGATATTTTCTAGAGTGAAAACTACTTTCTGCAGTAATATTTGCAATCCTACTGCTAAAGTAATGGGATCTCTGATGCACACTGATGATAAATGCTCTTTCCTCTTCTAAGTATAAACTGTATTCTGCTAGGGCTGCAGTATTACCCTCTGATGTACTATGTACATGATGTTCCTACCACACAATTTGACTGGATCTATAAACTCAGAGAAACTTTTTTCTGTTTAAATCATGTAAGACTATATTCCTAATGACAAAATAAATGCACAGTCAGCTGAGACCAGTGAATTCCAAGAGGTCCCTTCTTCTCAAACTGATGAATTACTGTTGAGTGATGTCTACTTGTAGAAAGCTTCTAAATAGCCTCCAGTCACTGCAAATTCCTCCATTTGTTGCCTTTGCATGAGGAAAAACAGCAACCCTTGAATCTGTCTGAGCACTTGGGTATTAAAATGTGAAAGGTGAGAAACTAGTACTCCCTGTTTGTCTAAGGTGCAACACAAACATCACCCTGAAAACACATCTTTGGCTCCTGTGACACTGACAGATGGTCTCCTGAGGTTAGTGACATAGGGTAAATCTCCATATCCCTACTACTGGATCAGGTAAAGACAACCCAGCAATGCATGGTCTAATCACACCTCTCTAAGCCAAACAGGTAATCATGAGGTTTGAGACCTTTCTCAGGCTTTAGGCAGAGGTCAAAAATATGGATATGCTTCTGTTCAATCTCTATAGTAAGACTTCACAGTACAGGTTGCCAGTTCTATGCCACAAGAGGCATAATTTTTAGCTGTTGCAAGTACTGTCACCTAAAAATACACATTTGGATTATCTGTCCAAGACTGAAACCTCAATGTACTTGTAAGAGCTGCCTGATAATCTTTCCTGAATCCTTGTTAAACCTGGATTAGGATCCCACAACCACCTTCCCTCACCTAAATTATTAAAAATTTTTACAGATTCTGAAATTCAGCTATTCAGCCAATATAAGCAATATATTGCTGTGACCTGACAGGGATTTTCATGAGGAAATATGTAGGTAGGCTTAAGACTCCCAGAGTCACCTTATTGCAACATATAAAGAAAGCCATCCTCCTTCCTCTGTGACCGGAGTTATTTATAACTGGATTCTGCAGACAACAATCATGTTTTTAGGCAATTAATACTGGGTAAACTTCATCCAGAAAGTATCATTTGATATTATTTTTCATCAGAATTGCAGTACTTAAAACATCTTTTCTGTATTCAGATAGCCTTCAAGTAAAAGTGTGAGCACTGTTCCACTGTTCCACTCTGAGTTAAACTTACAGTCTTATTTCAAAATTATATATTTGAAGACCATTTTTCCTCCCCACCAAAGTTCACCTCAAATACTTGTAATTAATTAAAAAAATAGCAAGTGTAGAATACATGACTTTCATAAAGAAAAGTATTGTGGAAGATCAGTTCTCATTTTTCCTGAGGGGAATTTTAAAGTTTAATTTCCAGAAGCCATTCTCTTCAACAGACAAGCTCAGGAAGGACAGCCCTCATTCAAAGGAACTGCCCTTACCTACTGCCCTCAGTGGAATGGAAACCAGAGAACAATCTGCTCCAAGTATCATCATCTAATACTGGAATTCTTTAACTCAGCAACAAAAGAAGGCAGTAATCCTTTTCTCTAGTCAGCCCAAGAGGGATTTTTATTTTTTTTCTTTCCCCCTTTCAGGCTAGCTATGTATTTTGGATGTGTAACAAGCTGATAAGGAGGCACACACTGTTTCTACCATTCACATTGGTTTCCAGGGCTTCCAGGTACACACTGTGGATTTTTACACCAGGCCTTTCCAAACAATCCCAGTGTTCGTGTAGGAGACTGGAGTGCCCTGCAGCACAACCCAACAGCTGTTCTGCAGGTGGCAGCTGAGAGACTGCCATGGCTCTTTGAGGTCATCTAACCTGGCCACTGTCCCCATACCTGTTCTGTCAGGACTGAGCACTCCAGTATGCTCCATTAAAAAGCAACTTTTATTGGAGTCCTTTTAAAGTAATTTTGTTTCAACTTTCCTCTGAAGGGTAGCAAAGAACTCCTGAATAATTTTTTTCCAAGCATGCTGAAGCATATCTATTTAACAGATGGACAAAAATGAGAAGCTACGTACATCTACACATAAATACAGAACAAGTAAGAATTACGGAGGAATAAAGAGGATTAAAGACAGATTTTAGGATTGATATGGATAACAGGAAGGAAAAATTGCTATGAGAATGATATATTCTGGCATCTACTAGGAATGTGCTATTCCTCTTAAAAGTAGATATCCTCATTAAAACAAAGTCTGAACCACCAGCTCATATATTGAAGGTAAAAGGATTTCATGTCTGAAGAATCCACACTGTTGCTGATGCTACTGAGAAATTTTAGGTACTTTCTTAAGTTGACACCACATGGACTGAATTCTTTTGTTCAGTGCAGCTGGCAGAATCCTTAATGAGGGAAAACAGCCATCTGCCTGGATGTCTGATAACAACCATACTCTTTGCAGCTGTTGGAAAAATCAAAACCAGAACTCTTGACATTCCACTTCATGATCATCTACAGCATGTGTTTCATTCATTCCAGTTAGATTTGTCAGTAGGTCTTAATTTGGCCTCCCTCTCTGACATTGCAAAGCACTATCCATTATCTCAAGTTCAGAACAAATTAAACAGATTACCAGGTCCTTCTCTGAAAGCCCTATCATGTCTTTCTCCATCAAGATGCACACCACTATTCTGCCCATCACTGCCTAAAGCCTGACATCCTTCTTGATGCCAACCACAAAGCATTTGAAAGCCAGACCATGCTCATGCGGTGAGACCAACTTGCCCATGAGTTACCATGCTCAGCTCCCCACTTAGTGTGATACTCAGACAGGCTTCACTGTGCCATGTATTCCCACTCTGTCTGCATGTATCTCCTAAACGAGACCAAGATTTTCCAGTCAGCAATCTTGTTTTTGTTTTACCTGCATGACACACATAACACATTTAGACCTTCAAACAAGATTTTAGCTGTTACAACACCAGAAAAATGGATTATGGAGATGTTAATGTGGGTGTAGATTTAAAAATAATAATCATAATTTCATGAGTTGTCATTGAACAGTGATGACATATCATATTTGGTATCTCATTGAATTCTTCTTTTTTATCTTCTATGTCATCGCTCAATTACAGTAAAAACTGAATTGTACAGTTATTCTTACTGCCTTACTTGCTCTTGATTTGAGTCCAGCTACCACCTGAGAATCAGGAAACCAACAGGTATTTCTGCCTCCTTTCAGCAGCCGTTTGGCAGGCTCAGCTACCTTGTGTGCAGTCTTAAATTTGTCACTGAAGGTTCTGCATGTATCTCTGCTAGGAACTTCACCATCAGTCCTCAGTCAAGCAACATTAACACTGTCATTCATGACAGTATATATTAATACAACAAAAAGTATGATCAGCTCATTGATTGCTGGGAGTGAGGGAACAGATAAACTGCATTGCTCAGCCAGTATTCCTGCAGCAACATATCTGGTACGTGTACCTAACTTTTATCATCTTTCAGCTGAATGATACATACAACAGACAGGTGGCTGAGGCAAATCACAATTAAAAATACAGAAATATTAGTAAATTAAAAACCAAAACAACCAACATTCCCAACAAAAACTTCTGCCTTACCTTTCCTTCTGAAATCAGTGGCATTCAGGAATAGAGCTAGACTCTCACTAGGTCCCTTTGAAAATCTAATCTACAAGTATAAATTTGTGTCAAATTTACAAAATTGCAGTCCTGCTCTGTGCCTTTGATACCTTCTGCAAGAGCTTCATAGGGGCACTTTTACCATTACAGCATCACAAACATCAAATTGCTGACTTGGCTGCTGACTTGGCAGACTTCAGCAAGTCTCATCTTTCTTTACCACACAGTCATGTAACACAAGTAACACTTTTAAGCAATTACATGAAGGCAGCAGCACTGGAGGCAGCGAGTAAAGCGCAAGAATCAAGAAAGAAGGGTGGCAGAAATGGAGACAGGAGACCTTAAGGAAATTCACTGAGAAAAAACAATGCAGCGGTTTTCTCTCTGTTTCAAATAAATGGATAAATTTCAGGCCATATTTTTCAAACAGAGAACAACAGATGTATCTGTATCCATCCAGCAGCTGTGTACTCAAATCTCCACAGCAATGAAACAGCAACCCAAAATTAATCTATTTGTTGCTTCCAAAAATTGGACACAGTTTAACAGACTGTATCACAGGTAGGTTCGCCTCCTGCCTCTTGTGAAGCTGGGGAAAACAGAACAAATGCATAGGAATGACATTATCTGCACTCTCACTGAAAAGTAACATTGGCCCCTTGAGAGGCACATTTTATTCATAGGTCTTCACAATGAAAGTTGGAACATATTTTTAACATGATGAGGGATCTCTTTTATGGAAGTTACATTTGCACAAAGGGGTTGCTACAGTTAAAAAGCATTTGCTTGTAATATTTTCACTATTTAAAACTTCATTTTATTATCTTAAGAGATAGGGTCTTTTCAACTAACCAATTACAAAAGTAAGTAGATATAATGCAGTCTTACAGCAGAAGATGAATTCGTTTCAGCTAAGTTTGCAAAAATCTAATGATGAGCAAAAGAAATGCTAAATCTCAGCAAGTGCAAGCTCTGATTTATCATTTTTAGTCAGGTTAGCAACAACAAAACAGTAGCTTAAAAATTAAAGGAATGACAACTACATGATCTGTGTGTGTCTTTCTGCTCTATAAAAAGTATTACTTCATAGCATGTTACTTTTTTCATTTGATTAAAATCACAGATTTTGTATTTGAACTTTAAACTACTGGAAATATAAAATAATGTATGCTGGAACAACATAGTATTGTCAGAAATTTTTCAGACATTTCAGAAGCATACAAAATAAAACTCTTTCTATAGCATTTAGCTAAATATCACCTAAAGAATTAACATCCCTCCCCCTCCAATTTATATTAAACATTAATTTGGCATGAAAATATGAGTATGTCTTAGATGAGGAATGCAACACTTTACGTACCTTCACATGTTGAAATCCAGTTTCCTTTCAACCTAAGCCACTCTTCTGCATATTTTCAATTTACTAGCAACCAGTATGTCCAACATTACATTTCATGTACATAAATCTGAGTATGCATGGAAGTTTCCAAAGGACTGATTCAGCAGCAAATCTAAGCATTTAATTCTGCTCTCACTGATGTGAAAGGGCTGTACATAGATGCATGCTAGAGCATACACTGATCAATACAGCAGCCTGTCTTAGTGGAGTCCCCAGTCTCCCACAATTACAGGTTTTCAAAGAAAGGACTTGGAACTCCTCCAATACAGAACTACAGAACATATTGTTCGTTTTCTAACCCACATCAGGTAATAAAAATATTCATGAACTGACTCTCACAAATGTTTGGAAATGTTAATCCTTTAAGGGTTGTTTAATAACTTCTAAATCTGCATCCCAAAATTACTTTGAACCAACATTTCTTAATTCTGACCTGGGTTTTCAATGCTGCCACAGACATACAGGCAGCTCAGAATGATTTTCACAAGGACCTGACCATCTAGAACCCTTCAGCTTTTCTGGAAGTCTCAATAAATACACAAGTGGCTTCACATTCATTTCATTCTCATTAAATGGCTGTATGTATTTAGGCATGGTATTAAGGACCACCTGCTTCTTTTCCCTTTTCATTATATTCTGGTAGTTGGGATTTTGTGTTTGCTTTGTGTGTGTGTGGTTTTATTATTATTTATTATTATTGTATTTATTTTGACTAAGCCCCCATATTACTTGTCCTCTTTCTAAATGGAGGGTCTGAAAGTTCTGCAAACCTGTTCCTGCAGAAGTGTTATAGGAATATAAAACCCCATGTTATGTCCTTGAGATTAAGAGTGGAGCATCAAGTTATGATCCTCATTCTTCCTCGTTTTGTCACTAAGTGGAAGCAGGACAGGGCCATAAAATTACAGCTCCAGCAAAAGATTCAGGAGCTAGGACCTCTTAGCTTTACCATCAAAGACCATGTGTCAACTACCTATTTCAGTCCAGTTGATCAATGGTATCAACTGCTGCTTTTATCAGTAACAATATTTTTTTCTGTTCAAGTATAAGAGCTTTCCCCATGAAAACAATGTCACTGAAGTATCATATGAAGTTAATTTCAACACAAAGGTTAAAGAAAATCTTCACTTTCTGTAAAAGTGGTTAGTGCCTGTCCCACCCTTTAATTTATTTTTTTAAAGACTTTAAACATTAACATTTCTTCATAAAGAACACAATAAATATAAACACAAAGCCACACAACATGCATGAAAAGGAAGGGTTAAAATGCAACTGTATTTCACAGACACAAGTCACAGTCATTAAATTAAATTATTACAGATACATTATAACTTATTTATTATTTCAAGCTATACAGGCAACATAGCACCAAACAGGAGAAATTTCCTCTAAACTTGATGGACATTACACAGATATTTTGGTTCCGAATTTTGGAAACAAGTATTTTCTTTCATTTTTATCAGAATGACCCTAAATGAAATTCACTATCCCAAGTCTGCTTTATGACCTTATCTGGGCAGTGACATATGTTATCAGTTATCTCTGATAAGGCCCTGCTCCCATTTCCAAAGTTTTAAAAAATGAATAGCAGATGCTAACATTAAGATTTCAGGTAGTGGGATATTAATTTAATGTGCTGTATTGGCAATGAGGTATTTTGAAGTCTGACATTAGACAGCAGCAGAAGTAGAGGTAAAAGACTGAAGCTGGTTTGAAAACCAAGTTCACTGATTCTGAATTCCCTTTTAATATAAAAGATTATTTAAAAATATATAAATACTTTTTACATATTAGAAAAAGTGAATGAAGGCACTTATCATACATAGCAAGAATTTTTGCTTTAAAATGAAAACAAGTATTTTACTTATGCAAGTTTGGGCTGCTTCTGCTCCTGGAAAAGTCAATGGGATACCTGGCAGTAACAATACTGGAAGGGGACTGGGACTACTTTCAAAAAATAGATTCATATTCATTAAAAGCAATATAGATTTCTTCCACTACTGCAAAGACAGAATTACATCTAAATTATTCTGCAGCAAGTAAGTAGAAAACTGAAACACTAGAAAAACAGCCACTTTAAAGAATATTACATTATATGCCTGAAGGGCAGTAATAGCAGTAACACATTTCTGACACTTAAGGGTAACTTTGAAAATAATCCATTCTTTTTATGCCCATTTCCTCTGAAACCACAAGTAGTATTTATTAATTACATACAAATTCTCAGAGTGAGGAAAAGAAAAAACATTAAAATCTTTATTTTACGAACATTTCAGACAAACAAAACATAATTATCTTCTGTAAGAAACTATGTATTCTTTCTAAAGGAAAGAGAACGGATGAGAAGCAAACATATTTCAAGTTGTGAGATACCTGGTTAAAATGTTTATGATAAAATTTAGGTAGCTACCCACACTCATATGAGAATGAATGCCCAAATGAAATATAAAGCTTCCAAGGTAACATCAACTGCTACCACCAACTGCCTAAGCAGAAACTTTGTTTTTTGGCTGCCTGAATCTTTAAGGGTTTTTGCAAGCACTGAAAAGGTACAGGGGGCCCAAACTAAGATCAAACTCCTAACTATATCAAAATTCTTGTTGTCCAAAAATACAGACAATAAACTTTCCAATGTGAAGCCTGAAGGTATTGCCCTATATATGAATAGCCTGTTCTATTCCTCCAGTGTAATGCCTACCCAAGTTTCCTAAAATCTTTAGAAAAATATCTAAAAATTAAAGGTACACAGCACAAGAATAGCAATTAAAAGTTACACAGGTTCTCTATTGTGCAGGCAACAAACTAGGTGGCATGGAAAAAAAGACTAGAAAGGAAGACATGACCATCTAACCAAGAGATAAACACCAAAACCTGAAAAGAAATGGATGAAAAGAGGATACTTCAGTTAGGAGTCAAATACAGTCCTTAATGTGAAGGCACCATAAAAAACCTCCATTAAGAAATGCATACGAGACGAGTAGAAGAGCTATCACTTGTTGAACAGGAGAAAAAGTTAAAAAAAAAAAGTTTACGTTACAAATTTTGCCCAGGGACCAGGCAAGGAATTTGGCAATCTTTGGAAATCTCCTGATTTTGCTACTCTGTGTTAAATTATTTCCCAGCTAAGTACTGTTAAAAAGTCTTTTATTCTCCAGAATGCTATACAGGAAAGCTTTTCAAGACTGCAAATATATTTGCCCTATGTATCTGCTAATTTGTTGTATCTAAACATAACCATCAATCCAACCAACATTTGATTTGATTGCATTCCCACAAAACTTTTTGTTAGGTTACAGACAATTGTTTGGCTAAGAATACTAAAGTGTGTGGATATTGGAAACACTGCTCAAAGAAAAAAAAAAGGCTTAATACTGAAAGTAGCAAAGCATCATTCTAGTACTCAAGAGAGACTACTCTAAAACTCCTCTAGTACAAAATTTTTAAATCTACTAATTATGGTTCAGTTTAAAACCTTACGGTATGTCGCAGTAACGACACGAAAGAAGGAGACAGAACCTCTGGAGATCAAGGAACAAGTTCCTCAAGGCACAAGTGCCTCGGGCCTCGGCCATCTTTATTATATATGTGGCTTATAATTCACTGTGCATTGGAGGAGACAAGGAGCTGCCCCTCAATCACACAGTCAAAGGAAACGTCCATCAAACTTCTGTGCCCAGGAGAAAGGAATGTAAATAAAAAGATACCATTACAATAACATGACTATGTTTACAGAGAATGTGTGAGAAACTAGCTACAAAAGAATGATAACATCCAGAACTGCAGAAGTCAGGGCAACAATGGTATATTTGTAAATTTGTAATATTCTCTCTTTTCATGCTTTAAGTAAAACACAACTTGTCGTCATTAGGGTCAGAAAACCAGAACCACTCTGATGAAAATTGATAAACAAAACAGAAGTCTTACTGCATGGACTAAACAAAAAAACCCAATTCACTCTGGAAAGGAGGGATACAATAAAAATCTATACTAGACAAAAGTACTCTTAGCTAGCTGTCAGAATGCTATGAAATTTTTCTTGACATTATATAATGTGACATATGGTTTACATACTATTTAGCTTGTAATTTCTTCATTCTTTCATGAAGTTTTGGTACATTGCCTCAATCCCTTCACCAATGATACTAGAGTAGGGTAATAGAAAAATATCCAAGATATATGCGCTGCATTTACTGGTAGTGCAACTATATTAAAATAAGTAGCTATATTTACCTCAAGTATTACTGAACTTACAAACACATAACAAATATGTATGCATCAAAATACATAAATCTGAATTGTCATTTCTATATATCAAAAAAGAGGTGATGTACTTAGATACGTCACAATTCAGCAATGAAATCTTGAAATCACATGTTTTGAATTCTGAAACACTTGAATTTAGGAATGTTTGTATAATATTTATCAACCTCAATTACATTAAAAATTCACACCAATATTCTTTAGAAAGAAAAGGCAGAGTCCTTTGAGATGAATGGACTGGGTTTAAACCCACTCCCTTTTCCTATGGATTTCAGTATAAAAGCAATTTAAAAAATTGTTTTTAAAAGTATGAGAATGATTCAGTTATTACTAAAGAAAATTCCCTTAGAAAATAGCACAAAACTAAGAGGACAGAAGACATAAGCCACATCCTAAAAAGATCATTGTCTAGAGTTTCTCAATGGCCTCCAGATCAAACAAATTCAATTTACAGGCATAAGGATGCGTTTCCTAGCCATCCTCCCTGTAAAACTTCAGAGGGTCTTTCTGGTTTGGATATCATTATATGAAAACACTGGACTGAATTAAAGATTCCTAGATTACCAAAGAATCAAAGTTTCTGAACATGCATGATGTGTCTGAGAAAGTTTCCTGGACCGGCATGAGCCTTTAGAATTGTGATTTAACTTGCCTCACATCCATTTGGACAACATTTGCAGAAGCCAGGAAGAGAGGAGCACACAGCCTTTAAGCTTTGTGAGGGTCAGCTCCAGTAGCCACTCACAGCCATTATGAAATGTAACAGCCCATAGCTGCTAAGCTGCAGAAAGCATCAACCAAAATTCTGGCTTCAAATCATAAACAGAGCCTTCCTTGCAAGGCCCTTTCACACATTTACAAGATACATTTTATTTTAATTATATTATGTAAAATTAACCAATAACTGAAAGAAATGTACTTAGAAGGCATACTGTTAAAAGTCTTCTATTCAATATTAGTGACAGCTAGTGGAAAAATTTAGAATCATGGAATCATTAAGGTAGGAAAAGACTTTCAAGACCTTCTAGTCTTGCATCTCAGTTTCTGCTTAGGTTTTAACACTGGAATCTCATTAGCAGACACAAAAGCACAATGCATTGCTGTCCTGTCACACAAATATACTTTTATGAAAAACATAGTTATTTATCTGGTTCTTGCTGTCTATTTATAGAGAAGGGGATAAGTGTAGATGTGACAGGCTTGAGGACCTCAGCCTTCAGAGAGCATCCAGTCATTAACAGTTCCCTATATTAGAGAATATTTTAGGCCAGAAATGCATAAGATAGGCAGGGCCATAATCTACTGCCAAACTAACAGATTTCTAGTCAACCATGGCTAAACAAAGCTGTGCTAGGCTACAATAGTGTTCCTGTAATTAAAGCTTTTACTGCTCATTCCAAATAGTCATCCTCAATGAATAAATTTTGCTCTGCTTAAACAGTAATAAAAACCAACTAAGCTTTTGTGTTGCCATGTTCAAACTAGCTAAATTGCTAAAATGTGACAGCATATTCAATATGTGAGCTTGCTTTTATTTCCTGAATCTCCTACGTCAGTTTTCAAAGGCTCAAAATGGCTTTTTATGTCACTTGAGAATAAACCAACATGAAAATCTTTATAAAACTAAGCCCTATGCAACATTTATCATACAAGAGCTTACAGGTAATCTATTAATGCAGGGCAAACTGCATTACTCACAGAATGAATAGGTTGTGAATAATTCTTGATCTAAAAGGAAAACAAACATTGAGTTCAAAGGCAATTGTGTCCTGAACCCTGCTTGCCTTCTCAGTACCTGATATACATGCATGAATTAGCAAGCGACCACTAATTATTTGGCTAATGGCTAAATAAGATACTCTGGTGTCTGCTAAACACAAATCCAAAACTCTGTTTTGCGTAGTGGAAGAAAGACATAACTGTGCTAAACCATTAATTCAAAGTTTTGTTTTATACTCTCTTTGCAATGAATTAGAATAGATTATATAAACATTAGCTACTATTATAGTTGCAATCAGACAATATTTTTTAAATGCTCCCATATTAATTCAAAGAGACAAATTACATAATTTTATTAATAAAAAAACCCAAACAACTGTTGTCCCAGACCATCTCCCAGGGATGTCAATGACAGGTTTTTTGCTAATTTTGATGGAACCATAACTGGATCCAACCTCCTTTGATTGCCATTATTCTCCTTAGAATTTAGCACAATAATCTATATTGTTGTCAAATTCACAGCTTAGGAAATATAATGTACTCTATATTGCAGAGCTTGCTATGATGACTGCAGTATGTTAATAATCTGCTAGAGGCAATTTCAAAGATTAATAGTGATTACAGTAGGCATTTTTACACATTAAGAGACAGTGACATGTAGACAATAACATATTATTGTTACATACATAATTATATATAGCTTTAATTAGTCCCTATTTTAAAACTGCTAATATAAACTTTTATACACAAATATACAGGTAATATGGAGTAAAATATCTGATGACAGAGTATAATATACATGTGTGTGAGTTATGTCATACTTAAATATACTATAGGAAAAAAGTTACGCCCTAAAAAGTTTGGGGTGTTTTGCAAATATAAATATGTAGATAATACTACAGCATAAATTACAGTGTAAACTTTTAAATTTAGACATATATCAAATTGTAACCCTTCAAAATGGAACACCTATTAGGCACTGCTCTCAGCTATGATGATTTCTGGTAATTTTCAAAATATTCCCTATGATGTTTTACAGAGCATGATACTGTTCCCACTGAAGGAAATTGCTGCTTCTCATTCAATTCAATGACTGCAGGAACAATTTCTTAATAGAACTACACAGACTATATTCCACATGCATTATTATTTCACTGTTATCAAATAAAATTATCATACAACTTTTAAAACACAAGCAGAAACAGTGACAGAAAGCACAAGAAAGCAAAAAATATTAGTGAATGCTATCGTACCGATTTCCATGGTCCCCGATGCCATGAAACATCACCAGGGCAAGAATGCACATTACATTGTGCCATATTAGGTGGCTTGTCTAGAATTTCACAGTTTTGATCACCCAACATTTGGCCAGTAGGAAGCTGACAAATCACTAGTCTTGTCTTTATTCCATCTCCACAAGTTTGAGTACACTGAAACATAGAATTTCACATGCAATAATTTTATTAACAGAGTCATCACATATCTCAAACCAAAACATATAGCAATAATCAGTACATCATATTATTTACTATGTCTATTTCCATATTCCCTGGACAATCTATTCAAGAATAAGGAATTAAAGTCTAATCTCATGTAATTCTCTCACCAAAACATTTACCAAACTACATTTTTAAGGTTTATCAAGCGATTTTGTGCAGAAAGTCTTAGTTACAGAGACTCTATAAAGGAGAAGTAAGCATTGTGAGAAAAAAATGTGCATGTATCTCTTTCTTTAGTAAGCGGAAAAGATGGAAATTTGTCTTAAAACTAGTTTTCCCTGGCAGACACTGGGCAGAAAACTCAGACACTGAGCACAGTTTTACACAGTCAAACTTACACTAAGTGTACAATACTATAGGATGTGTTCTCTGGGTTTCAGTTTGCCTGTAATTCTTCAATACCAGTTTTCATTCCTAATGAGCTCACAGAACCAATCTATAATAACTCATAGCTTTTAACTATATTCTTAGGGATTCCAAATTATACAAAACCTGCATTAACTGTATTCCCAAGTCTATGGCTATGGAGAGAAAAAAATAGGACATTTAGACTGACCTTGAGAACTGAATGGCTAGATATGGACAAAACAAGGGGAAAAAGGTAAAATAAAAATGTCACTCAACCAATTTTTCCTATTTTTTCACCTCCAGACATTGATTTATCAAGAATAAGAAAAGTGGGTAGGAATCACAAGAGGTTGGATTAGCATAAATGCAAAAATAATCACCTTTAACTCTCTCTCTCGTGTTTGAGCAAGAATATGTGGTCAAGATATGACATCATACAGCATGCAGAAATGGTTCTTTGTCCAATAACACAAAATGTTTTATCAAAATGTTCTAACCCAGGCACACCTCTCAGATTAATGATCCTATCTCCTTACTTCTAATTTGTAACTACAACCAGTAGTAGCTACTACTGCTTACAGTTACTATGGTCAGTACCTATGAAATTAGAAGGAATAAAATTTCTCTACAGCTTCTTGTGCTCAATTTTTGGTCTCAGGCTAGCTATTACCACATATATGTACTATAGGTTGTATATCCTTAGCCTCACACAATACTTACTACTTTTAGATGTATATTTAGATGTATATTTAAACAAAGTTTAGATATNTTACTACTTTTAGATGTATATTTACACCACTCATATTTCCACTACAGTTCTGGATTTGCTTAAAGAACAAAGTTTAGATAAACAGGTTGAAACTCATTCTTATTAAATAAGTAAGAAAAGGTGTTCAGTTGCACTCACAGTCACATAATTATGTGTCCACTTCTAAGCTTATGTGGCAGACAATGTAAACAAAACACTTAGTAAGAGAAACACTCTTACTTCTCCCCAGTTCCCAAAGTTCCACCGTGGACAGGGTCCAGAATCACAGTGTCTCGACTCTGAAGGTTTTGCTGCCTCATCACAATTACTAGCACTTCTTCCTTCCTCATCTTGACATACTACAACCCGACGGTGAAATCCACCTGCACAAGTACTAGAGCACTACCAAAACAGGTAAACACACGGTTCGCCATTGCATGATCAGAAAAAAGTAAAATATGTCAGTTAAAACAACTTGGTTTTAAATGTTAACTTTCAAAACTAAAATTTGCAAATAAAAATTAGTATTATGTAGAAGCATTTTAAATTTCAGATCACAGAAAAATTACATTTAGAATTTAATACATTCTGAGTAACAATAAGAAAAACAATAATTTTTATAATGAATGTGCTTCTCTTTTGACCAAATCTGTACCACAACAGCATACTAGAAATGTTAACACACATGTGAGAGAACAAAGTAATATATTCTAAAAAAATTTCTTACTGCTCCCCAGGGTCCAGTTCTCCATTGATATCCTCCCACAGAGGGACGGTTCCACTGGTTTAAATTGTCTTGTGGAGGGTGTATTGGGAGGTAACCTGTTTCTGGAAAATGGCTTGGGCGGTCATGTGTTTTTGGAATATGATGATAAACTGGTGGGCATGGTGGCATGTTACATTCTTGTTCCTCAGGGGGTCGGCCTTCAGGATCACAGTAATTGTCATTGATTTGCTGATGATAGTTGACACAGATAACTTGTCTTGTTACTACTCCACTATCACACGTAACTGTGCACTGACCAAAAGATTAACACAGTGTTTGTGACAGAACATTGCTAATTAATAAATACATTTATATTTATTTTTGACAAGGACAAAGATATATATTTTTTTTCATGGGATGCAATTTCAATCACACTTGCACAAAATACGAACTCTCAATTTCTAAACAGAGACTTTGCCAATAATTTAAATATACACAAAAAAAATGTTCCAATTCATACTTACAGGGGACCAATTTCCAACTTTCCACTCTCCACATGGGCTAAAGCAGCTTGAAATTTCAGCTGGTCGTGGTAAATGAGCACACAAAGATTCATCTGCTATTTCTCCATGAGCATCTCTACAGCTCACGTAGCGAGCACGATCACCCTTCCCACAGGATGCAGAGCACTGTCAGAGAACAATCCAAAGTCATCACGCTTTAGAAGACTAAAACAAGATTATACAAGCATCTTAAATACTAACATAGCTTAGTATCAGCTTGACTTTAGAATTAAATCAGATTTCCACTTCACACTAATGGAGCCATGCGTTCAGAAAAAAAGTGAAATATTGCTGAATAGTTTAGGCCTTAAGAACATCTGTTGACTTGGAACTGAATGGCATGGCCTTAATTCTTATGAAGCACTTCATTGTATATAAACAAACAGCATTTAAAATATAACATGGAACAATGATACAGTTGCAAGGAAAATTTTTCTATTTATTAACAATAGAAACATCAGTTTTATTACACAATGATGTAATATTTACATCAACTCTTAAAACAGAAACTGATATTCCCAATCCATTTGCCATTGTGGTTTGTATTAGCATATTCCATTGAGCCCCTTCTGATGCCTTTAGAGCTGAGAAGTTCAAGATGGATTTAGTGAAGAATTTCTGAGTAGCCTCACTTTATGCACTCTTTACTGCTATTTAGTTAAAATAGCTGTGCGAAGATTAAACTGTGTTATATGCTTTGTTAAATATGTCAAGGGATTAACAGACACACATTTTTATAGATAATTTAAAATTTTCACATAGCTATCAAGTAAAACGAATTTTCAACATTATAAAAATAAAAAACTCCAAAAAGGTCAAATTAGACCTTTAAAGACCCCAACTGTTTAATATTACTAGTCACCCAAAAAATGTAAATTGTATTTTAAAATCAAAGATTTAAAACATATTTTAAAATCAAAGATGTTCCCCATACTCAGAAACTGATCAACTACTTTACTCAGAAACTGATCAATTACTGTTAAAAAACACTGCCTAGCACACTGTCAATCATAAGAAAACTATTTTGCTCAGCACCCCAGCTCCTAGAATCCTGCTTTTTGCATCTTATCTTTCTTGGTTGGATATGAAGCACAGAGTTTGCTGGGAGTGTCTATCTCCTCCTTAAGAAACAGGATTACTTTTTAATCTATCCCAAGCAGATTTCAATCTGAAAAATATATTAATGTGGGCTTTATGGAAAAATGAATGAATGAGTGGAGGACTGCTCTGCAAGATGTGACTGCCACATTACATACTGGGGTCCATGATCCATATCTCCATTGGGTCACCTTCCCCACATGAACTAGAGGAAGTGAAGTAGTCCATAATTTTGTGTTTTCTGGACAAGCGGGCCATTCACATTCCTGTGGGGGTGAGGAAAAAAAAATCTTTTAAAAGACACCTTTTGGAAGAGACAAATGTAAAGCAAATGGTTAGATCCTACCATTACAATAAGCCAGCGTTAATTAACATGTAAATACCATCTTTTACATTTTCTCCAGAAGCATTAAAAGACTTTTCATTGAATTGTTTTGTTTTAAATCAAGTCTCAAAAAATTTTGTTTTGATCTTAAAACTGCATTAGTAATAACTAATAATGTTGGCACTTTGAGAAAGAGCAGTTCTGGCCAACTTGTTGGAGATAAGGGGTATAGATGTTACAGTGTGGTGCCTCAGAGCCACCAGCAGCACAGAACCAAGAGAACACCGTGGCTGTGCTGTCCTGTCCTTTATACCTCCAGCTACTGAGAACATAAATTTGCCCTGTTTCAGTGAGTAGCCAAACAGGTGTCACAAATAAAAAAGCAAAGGATACTCAAACGCAGTGTTTTCACATCTAAGTGGAAATAAATTTATACCAATTAACTGGCTTTTATATTTAAAAGCTTATTAAAGAAACCAACTGGGTACTATTATTTATTAAGCAGGATAGCAAGCAGCATCCTTATAATATCCTACATGTTGGAGCTTCCCCCACTGCCAAATAATCACAGGCCTTTGGATGCCTTCAAATAATATACCCTAAACCTTCAATCACATACTAAATTTTCAAAAATCCAGTCTTGAAATTATTCTTCTTTTACTTAATTCCCTAGGCAAAGTTAGATGCTTGTGAAAAAAAGCACATCGATTCAGTAGTTTTTTCTTAGTTTAGAACTGATTTCCTCCAAGTTCCCTCATTGAGTCAAGTAGACAATGCTTCTATTTAGACACTTTTAACATGAAAGTAGAGAGGTATTTTTTAACTTACTTGACTGTCTCTAGGTCGAGTGGCAGCATTGCACTCCCTGTCATCATTCAAAATAACACGGTAAGTGCCAGTAACGCATTTGACTGCACGCATTTGGTATCCACGTCCACATGTTACAGAACACTGTTAAAATCAGCAATTTTATACACTTGAAATAGCACTATTTATAATCAAATTTCATTTTTAATTATATTTTCTACTTTTAAAACTCTTCCAGAATGAATAGGAATGACTACTGAGATGGTGTTAACTTTCTTTGCACCATAGGGTGCTGAACCAGTGTTCATAACATACCAATGTTTGTACTGTTACCAAACACTGCTTGTGCAGGATAAAGGCCATTCTCTCTTTCCCCCCTTCTACCCCCTGTAAAGAGTAGGCTGGAGGTGGGCAGGAGACTGGCAAGGAACACTGCCAGAACAGCTGACCTGACCTTATCCATGCTACATAATGTCACGCTTAGCAATAAAAACTGGTATCGAGAAAGTGGAGGAGGGGAAAGGGGAGAGTGAGGAGTAGCTTGCAAATTAATTACTAGCTGCAGCTGTTAAATGCCTTTCCTTCCACTATAGAGTTTGACTAGAGCACACTCAAAGATGCCACCTAAAAGATTAGATGGCTGAAAATATTATGACACAAATCCTACCCCTATAAACATTGTGGTTCAAGCACAAGCACTTGTAAAAACCTGGTTGTGAATGGCTATGACCAGATGGTATAGTATAGGGAAAACTGCAATGAAAAGCTCTGCTTCAGTGACATAGACTGGCAAATTGCTTGTACAAGCTATTTCAGAAAACTATTTTTTATTCATAAGAATTCTATCGTGGGACTGAATTATTTTTTTATTTCATTTTTGCATTCACTTTGTAGGAATGGAAAGCAATCACCTTTTGATCAAAAGACTACACAAAAGGAATTCTACATTATGTTAGACTACAGTGTGGTTATCTCTAAGGTAAAAAAATAAAAGCAATGTCTAAGTTAAAAATATACTTATTTTCCAAAGTTACATTTATTCTGTATTTTAATAACAAGTTATATGTAAAAAAATAAATATCAGCTGCTATTCAGTTATGAATTCCCACTAACACCCAAAAAACATGGAATAATCCGACACTTCTGTTGGTTTGAGTAACCTGATCTTATAAATGCCTCATCAAATCGAGTATCTTATTTTTTTAAATTAATTCTCATCTACTTGGTGAAAAAAGTTCCTTCACAAATTAATTCAATTTTTTCTAGAGTTTTGAATCCACTCTGGTTTACATTAGATGAATGTCACACAGGAACATATTTTTCAACAGGACGTTCACATAAAGAGATAGCAGATCTTTTATCACTGAAGGTAAAAACAAAATGTAACAATAAAATACCAAGTTTTTTCTCTATTATTAGCATATACATTTCTATGAACTTAATTTAAGCTACCACTTAAATATGCCCACTCACCCATAAATATTTGGTCTTTTACCTATCTCGTTCATCTGAACGATTTGTTATCCTCATTTTCATTATTCTGGTGATGAAATACATTGATGTGCAAATGCATTTTTGATATTAAGGCTCAGGATCAATTACTGTTTTAGGCATTTAACTTATATGTGGGTGTTCCTAAATTACAACTCAGATAGCCAATGGGATTCTGCAAACAAATGTGAATCAGTTCAACTAAAATGTTTAGAGTGTATTGTTTTGTGGTTGCTCATAGTCTGAACTATGAAACAAGAAGCCAGGAATCCTTATGTACTCACTGATCCCCAAGGCCCTACTTGCCAAGATGCACATTCATGAAGTTCACATGGTGTTATTGATTCTGGTCTGTCATTTGGGTTACAGAAATCATCTCTCAGTTGTTCATCATTAAGTTGGCACCAGACTTGACGATGCTTCATTCCTTTGCCACAGGTCACAGGACACTGTAAAATTATTGGAACCATCAGTTTGCAGAGACATTAATCTGTATTAATTACTAATTTGCTGGATTTTAAAGATCACATAAACAATAAAAATATTCTATGAATGTAAGTAGTCCAAAAAACCTAGTTTTTTTATGAACTCTCAATTCCCTGTAAACTTCAACTCAAATGCTAATAGAAAGGAATCACTATTAAGATACTAAAGCTACAAAGTATGAAAACTATGTACAGATATTTATTTCCATTAGAATAATGAATGCTTATTTAAAATAATAGTGCATGTATCACAGCTTTCACTGGAAAAATATTTAAAGTATCCATGATTCTTTTATATCCATCCAATCTATAATAAAATTGGCAAAATTCTATTCTCCAGTTGACTGTATAGTTCTCATTGCTTCATAAAAAGAAAGGTATGCATATTACTTTAAGTAGATTCACTACCTCATTTTAATGTAACAAAATTGAGGAGAAAAATAAACCCTAGGAGTGTTTTACCGAGTGTTTTATCTATGCCATTCATAGATCACAGGACTCCAGAATTTTTATTACTGTATGGCCCAAAACAGAATAAAAACCCTAAACACTTAATGCAGCTTATTTTAATATTGATGACCAGGACCAAATGCGTCTTAAGTTTTACATGGTTTCATTACCTCGCTCCAGTCAGTAACTGACCAGCTTGGACATAAGAATTCATTGCAACTCTGTGTTAAAACTCTTGGAAGTTCCTGGCATTCTCTGTCAGGAAGATGACGACCCAAGTTGTTCATACAAAAAGCTTCCCTGGTTCTGACACCTCTTGCACAGCTCCTGGAACACTGCAGTGTATAGACAATATTATGAAACAGGAAACGGAACACAATAAACCCAGGTCAAAATACATTATCGGTCTGAAAGGCGAAAGACGTTAATGATTGCACCAGACAAGAGTGTCCTACATTTAAACTGCAGACTGCTAATACGTTCAGTTGAGATAAACTTAGCACTTTGTGTAACGGTTCCAAGATAAAACTCTCTAATCAAGAATAAAACCAGAATTGTACAGAACTAAATTACTAAGACTGTAAATAAAATAGACACATTTAATTATCAGATCTTTGCTGCTGACTTCCAAAAATCAAGCTGCAACCAAGCTACCATTTCTTACAAAAATATGAGTCAGTTGCTGAAATATAAAGGTTGGTACCAGCAGACCTTACAAATCTGTATTTGTCAAACACTCTCTCCTTTTAGTTATTAAACTAAAAAAAGTTATATAGAAAGGAAAATCTGGTATGAATGCTAACCAGAACTAGAGTGGTACAATTATAAAGTTTTAAATCTGTACCTCTGACCATTCTGTGTAGTGCCAGCTTCTTAACATACAGTCACCGTGGCAGGGCTCTCTGGCTGGTGGTTTGTGCTGATTGGCACAGTACTTATCATCCACTGGAGCACTGAGTCCTCTTGCGATAGAGTACTTCATGCAGTGGATCTCAACAGAGCGATATCCTGGGCCACACTTTGATGTACAGTCACTTTTGCCAACACTGTGCCACCTACAACGACAAACTGTTGTAGAAAGCTACCTATGTTTTAAAAAATGTGACTATGGCAAATAAAGCACTCAGAGAATGTACCAAGAATTATGATATAAATACAGATATGCATTTTAGGGAACAGATAAAACTGTTAAATATCTCATGACTGGAATTTTCAAAGCAATCTAAAAGAATTTGACTCATAGGCTTAAAAGAACTTTTTAAATTTAAAGGATCTTTTGTCTTAATCTCCTAGGTGTCTTTGAAAAATGTAAGCTATAATTCTAACTCTTCATCCTTTGAATTCTTCAGTGTGGGCTTTCGTGGAGAGCAAAAACACAGGTCTCTTTCAAATTAGTTCCAGTTGTGGGTACAGTTCTGGTGGAAAATGTATTACGCCCAGCAGTACAAGTTTTTGTGCCAGAATATATAGAACAGATTCACAGTTCTAACGAGACTTCGTACTTTATCAATAAAAATTAGAAAAGTACCCTAATTCTACTTAGATTCAGAGGTGTAAATACAATATATATACCCTTTACACCAATACATTTGAGGAAAACAAGGAGAAATGGGAAGGATAATGGAAGTAGAGAGGGATGGAGGGACAGAGGATAAAGCAATTTGAATTACTTGGTTTCAGTGTTAACCAACAAAAACATATAGACCACAGTAGCTCCATAAGTTAGGAACCTCTTTATACCTTAACTCACACTCTGTATTACACTCCTCAAAGACACTTGGTACAGTGGGTATAAGTTCACATCTTTGATCAGACACTACCACACGATCACTTTTACGTATACATGTCATTCTTCTTCTTCGAATACCTTGAAAAAGCAGCAAAATAAGTAAACAAAGGGCTAAAATAAGAGTGCCCTGTGGAATCCACTCATCATTTAGATTTAACTGAGATACCCCATTAACACAAATCGCTGTATACATCAGATTCTTCACAAACATGCTGCTTTGTGCAGCTCACTACATTCCAGGTGGAGAACAACCTTTTCCCAATCATCTTTTCTATCTCCCAGCTGTCCTACAGTCGTCTCACAGGATACCAGCTTACAGAGAACTACACAAGTGCAACAGTTTTGCACATCAGGCTAAGTATTCCAAGTATTCATGTATGTCTTGCTAATTAATACACTTCCACAGCACCAAGTTAACTTAGAGGTTGTGATCTCTTCCTTTAAGGAAGTACCTAAAAGATTTGGAGTGCTGGGAGAAGTACCACAGTTGATAGCTGCTCAGTGCTTCTCTAGCACATAAGCATGTCTACAGACTGACTCAAAACCAGAAGAAACTCACCATCACATATTTTCAGGCTTTTCTAGCACCCAGTAATAAAAGTCTTTGTCAATAATCTGTGTACATACTTATATACTTATAAGTATACTTCTATATATATAATTTATATTATATATAATTTATTTATATTTTATATTATATTATTATTTATATTGTATAATATAATCATGTCATTCTATATATATTTATATACATTTCATAAATGCTCTGACTTCATTTTTACACTGGAATGGCCTATAGAATAAGAGTTTAAAATAGTAAAATAGATCTTTAAACAGCTTCGTCCCATGTAGCAGAGAACCAAAAAAGACAAATAAATGTGTATGAAAGATACTAAACAAATCAGTGACCATCTGGAAATAGCATAATGGAAGCCAAATGCATATTAGTAGACATACTTTCTAAGGATGCATTAGACTTGATTCAATCTTTTTTTTAATAAACCACTCCTATGGCTCCAAATGTAAGTCTGAATATAGAATTGCACTGCATAAGTACTAAAAATAGTAAAAACAAAAATCAGAAGCTATTCTGTCCTTAAAGGCTCTGAGCACTTAAAAGTTTACTGAGGGTAAAAAGTTTCTTCCTTAAAAGTAAGGGTGAAAAAGCAGAGTACCTAAGAATAATCCCTTCCTAAATGCCATGAGGTCTTTGGTTCTGGTGAAAAATTACTTTACAGTACCTTGGCACATCCTGCTGCAGTCTTGCCAGGGTCCATAAGGATCCCATGTAAACAGATCGCTTCCATCTTCTATTGGGACATTGAATGAATAACGCACATCAGGGTTGTATAAATTCCCTACACACAAAACCTTGATTGAGATAAAACGATAGCTGTTTTTCAGTGAATTTGAACATAAAATTACGGCAGAATGATCATGTAGGAAATTTTCAAGTTTTTGGAAAAAGTAAACATGCACCTGTAAGGTTAATTCTTCTTCGACTCTATCAGTGCTGTTAATTCGTTCTATCGTACTGTTTGAACCGCTGTACTCAAAAATGGCTCCTTGTATATTGATTTCTCTTTTGGACATGCTTACAACGAAATTTCCATTCAAGATAAAATTTCCATGGGTATCTGATAAAGCTATAAGTGAAATAAAATACTGGAAATAAAGTGTCTACTTAGTTAAAAGATTCTATCAGTAAAATCTCTTAATAGTATATCTTCTCATCAACACGTAGGTTTATTTTAGCCCATGTAAAAAGTTGTATCAAACATTATTAATTAATGTATTAATTCATGTATTAATTCATGTATTAATTAATTCAATCCTAATCATCAGTAGCTTTCACTATAGTACTTGTCATGGATTTTCTCTGCATTATAGTAATTTAATAATTGTTCTGCTGAAGGGCTGATTGGAGTAATGACTTTTGAATTTGGTTAGGTTCTGCTACAGTAGAAGAAAACAATAATTATCTGTATTTCTGCCCTGTTTTATAGGCCACATCCTTGTATTTGCTACAGCTACTTCTAGTGAAGTGGGTTTTAAAAATAAACGTGAAAGTAAGAATAAATTATTAAGCATTTATAATAGTAATTTAATACAATGACCAATTTGCAATAATAAAGATGAAGGACAAATTAAAAATTTTTAAAATAAGGTATGATTTGTAGTACAAGATGCTATTCAGGCATTTCTACATTTGAAATGGTAGCTAATGTCAGGGGGCATGTTGTTTTTGTGTCTTGTGATCTGCATGTGTAACAAGTGGGCAAAACGTGACAAGGAAAACATTTTGAGAATTCTGAAGTTTGTTGACTAGAATGACAATGGAGGAAGAGACAGAAGGTAAATATGCTACAATACTTTTTCAGGCACTTCAGATACAATATAACTACTGTGAAACAGAACAACCAAGATTTTTGGTACAATGTACTTATGAATTCTTTGTTAGCTAAACACACTTGCAAATCTATCAACATTATGATGACCTTTATGCTCTTTATGTCCCAGACATGATAGAAAAAGAGAAATATGAGACAACAGGTAAGTTTACTGATGATCAGATTGTTTTTTTCGTAAATGAAGTGTATACATCCAAGATTTAAAACAATGAATATTTGCATTATTCCTGAGTTCACTTGTGGCATTTCAATTAACATTGTGACAACAAAGTAAAAAATGACAAAATGATTCAAGGCGCTATAATTCCTATTCTATGACAAATGAACACACTCATCTAAGAAACCTTAACAACATCTCACTGATCTTTTCTGAAAACTAGTATCTACAGAGAGACTCAGGCAAATTAAGATACAAAATAATTAGGTATTTCCTCCAAAGTCTTTATCAGACTTCTGATAATATAAATCCAGAGCAGATCTCTGTTAAGAGTACAAAACCTATCCATCAATGTTGTACACAGGAGGCTTTTACCAAGGTAGCTATCATCTTCTGGTTTTCCTGAGTAGCTGTGCTGTCGAATATCAATGTTTGTTGCTCCTTTGGGAATATTCACTACAACATTGTAACCTGCAATGTAATTATTCACAAATTAATTATATATAAAAATAGTCAAATATTAGTAAATACCAAAGTACATTTTAACATGATTCACAAAACCCGACAGTGCTGAAAGCCTTCACGTTAGGAAGTGTAAGGTTCTATGTTCAGAAATGTGAATTCAATTTTTTACCACTACCATGAGTTCAATTTACTCAGAAAAATCCCTAGAGAGCAGCACTACTCTAGAAAAGCAGTCAAGTACATCAAGTGGGACTCACCGTGACTCCTCAAAATTTAATGACAAAACTTTTACAGAAATCTGAGTAAGTCACTTAACACTAAATATCTCCATTCCCTGTTTCTACAATTGAGGTAGCTTTTCTCTCACAAGAGTGTTTCAAGACAGCATGCTAAAGAATAAGCCTTAAATACTAAAATATTGCAGTGTTGCAGGCTATATGCATAGGTAGATATATTTGTTAAACTAGCCATGCTTGATCCACCTTCTCCTGCTTAAAAGGTTGAGTGCACTCCCTTCAAAATACAAATGCTTCACAAATGAGTCACCATTCCTTGTAATATCTCCAAGTATTATTAGAGGAACCTTGTCATCAGGTAACAAAATAAGGTGCATCAAGACCTATTTTTTAAAAAAGTTGCTCTGCACATAAACATAGGTTAAAAAATCCAAACCTGTTTCTCACACGTGCTAATCACAAATTCAAAAGGACACTTGCAGCTGAGAAAAACTGAGCATGGCAAACATTGGAAACAAATAATAAATACAAACATGTAATCTGGAGTATTAACATAAACTACAATTTTCCCACCTATTTCACTGTCTTTAACAATATAGCTGTGCCTGAACTTTAGTCGATGCACCTCTTTGGGTAAAAATTTAAATGGCAATGTACTTTTCATTTTGTACTGGATTTGGTTGGGATAGAGTTAATTTTCTTCACAGTAGTTGGTGTGAGGCTGTGTTTTGGATTTGTGCTAGAAAATGTTGATAATTCAGGGATGTTCTAGTTACTGCTGTGCAGAGCTTACACAGCATCAAGGCCCTTTCTGCTTCTCACCCAACCCCACCAGAGAGGAGGCTGGGGGCACACAAGGAGATGGGAAGGGACACAGACAGACCCCAGCTGACCACAGGGATACCCCAGATCATACAGCATCATGCTGGGCATGGAAAGCTAGGGAAAGAAGGAAGGGTGGGGTGTTCAGAGGGATGGTGTTTGTCTTCCCAATTCCCTGTTATGCATGATGGAGTCTTGCTTTCCTGGCTGGACACCTACCTGCCCACGGGAAGTGGTGAATGAATTCTTGCTTTGCTTTGCTTTGTATGTGTGGCTTTTCCTTTACATATTAAAATGTCTTTATCTGAACCCATAAGTTTTCTCACTTTTACTCTTTCAATTCTCTCCCTCATCCCACCAGGAGGCAGTGAGTGAGTGGCTATGTGGTTCCAGCTGGGGTTAAGTCATGACAAATTTCTTAATCCATTAATTTCGAAGTGCTCTTAACCTATCAAAACTATGCCATGCATTTAAATGAAGATTTAATCTAATTACAGGTCCATCACATTTACCAGCTGGGGGCAGCACTGCAATTGCAAATCGACATGCTGCGTGCTCTGGATAAATACACAGTTTGGTCATACTGGGAAGAAAACCAAAACACAGTTTAAAAAGCCCCTCATCTCACACACTAAAGACCTTATGGTAATAGAATGAAAGAAGACAAAATGTGGCAGGAAACTATAAACAAAACTGTATATCATGTTGTCAAGGATACACAAAGAGGACAGATCACATACTAGGACACTGAGAATGACCATTGTACAGGAAATCCTCAGATACTCTATTTGATGCAATAATAATAGCCAACATAGTAATAATGTGTACATAATTGGATTACCCTCTCCTAAAATGGAAGCCAAGTAAATTAGTATTTTGCTGTAATGGATTTCTGATGATTGCTTTGCTACTGTTTAAGCAGTTACTGACATCATAACTGCGTGAATATAAGCACATACCACAGGCTGCTACTGTCAATTCCAAATTCTGCCATAGTCAAATGACTCATTTTAGTATGAAAAGGAACCAAATGAAGTTCAAAGTAAAAGGCCACACATTGCACACGGCATATTTAGCTTGTGATCCTAATTCAGACTTTCTTTAGAAAAGAATATTCCTTTAGACAACGTCTTCAGTCATTAGCCTAACGATGTCTTAGGCCTCCCATGGACACTGGAGTTTTAGTGATCAGCTAAGTACAACATCTTGTTTCATTGCTGTATTCTTACTTGAGCACACCTGAGTGATAACCCCAAATGTTTAGAATACTGTCCAGTAGTGTAACTCAGTATCATCTTTTATATGTTATAATTTCAAGAAGTTGAACATAATTTAAAACATTCAATGAACTATAAAACCAAACTCAAGGTTTTCCTCATCCCAAAACATTGGTTTTTTTCCCCCTTCAACTTCAGTTTGATGCAAATAATTCTGTGACAATGGGAAGTTGTTAAACAGCAAGGAGTGACACTCTTGACCATATTTGCATAATGGCAGTTTCATGCAATGGTCATTTGACTTGTAACATGTATTTGTGACAAAATTTATGTGCTACCTATAAGCAACTCCTTAGGAAAGACACAAGGAAAAATAAATGTATTTGTATGGGAATGGTATCTGTATCCCACCTTTAAGATTTTTGCTAATTTTTGATTGGTGTGAGCCCTCTGCCAGGGGAAAAGAAAATCCAACAGGACACTTGGCATACTTTCCTCTTCAGCAGCAATCCCTTTGTTCTATGAAGATCCTATTTGGCAGCTCTCCAGGTATCAGTTTCACTTCGCCTGTGGTCTCTTTCAACCAGTGAAGCAGCATGAAGGAGCCTCTAGGCTGATATTAACCTGGAGACTTCTGTCCTCATGTTCTATGCTCTAACTACTTATACTGCACTGCCATACACATACAGTAGTCTCTCCATACTTCCCAGAACAAACTACATATAGAAGAACTATCAGTAGCTCCATTAGAGAAACTAAATCAAATAAATAGGAAATACCAGTGTTATTCAGAAGTTTCTCGTTCACTACCTGCCAATGAGGAAAAAAAAGTTATTATTGTTCTCCCTGTTCTCTGGAAGGAGAAGGCTCACATTTCACAGGCTATTTTTTTCACTCTAGTAGAACAGGAACCTCATCAGCTGCTAACAACACAGACTTCTTGCTATCTCTTTACACAACCGAGACATTGAAATATGTCCTTCAGCTGCATGGTTTCAGATTGGAGAATGCAAAGTACTAAGCAGGAAGAATTCTTCCTTTTAAAGTACTTTTACCTTCATTGTTTCTTTTATTCGTGTCTTTTGTTTTGACCTTTGGGTAGATTGATTTTTTTTTTCTCTTGAATGGGTTAGTATGTCACAATGTTTGCCTCTGCATCCTTGAGAGGGAATGTGATTGAAAATCATAGATATTTTTTGTTGATAGAGGCCCTAAAGAACATACATGGAAATCCCATTTCCTTAAATGTAAAGAATAATTTTTAAGCTATACTGAACTGTGCATTAAGATTTTAAAAGAAGCAAAACCAACATACCATAATGAGCACTGTTGAAAGTACCTGCAAGTGTCTTACATGAAGAATTATCACCACCACAGATGCCACATTTGTCTCTCCTTGCCTTAGAATTCAAAACATGATCACAGCCTGCTTGCTACAAAAATAAAAATAATAAAAATAATACAAATATAAAGCCCTGTATCACTCAGTTTAGTGGAAGACAACAAAAATAAACCATATAAGCTTCCCACTACCCCAAAATATTATTGTTCATTTTATATATCTAGTCCTCCTTGGCAATTCCTGAAAAGCCTTTAATGGGTTTGGATTTCATAATGTAAGGGCAAAATGTAATAGTGCAATCCAAATACACTTAATGTCAAGAACTGTACAAGAATGCATTATACTACACAAAGATTTTGTATAAAAAATCAATATAGTGTAAAAATTTTAATTTATATTTACATTAAAAATCTTGGAATCCTAAAAGCAGTATGTATGTGTACATGGTCACCAAGTCTGTCATTACTGCAAAAGAAGCAAAGGAATACACATAGACTGTGCTGGTCAAACTAACACATGCAAAATTTTTGTTTATGTATCTTTACTTAAACTTCCACGGGTTTTTTTAACTGTGGTAAACAGGAAAATTCTCTAGCATTTCCTCTTTATTCAACAGTATAAAAATAAGCCATATTTTCTCCTCATCCTGAATTTACTCAGTTTCAGCGCAATCAGCATAACTCCAACAAGGCTTGACAAGAAAGTCTTGAATTGTTACAATATAGCACCTTGCTTCTCCCAACAAAATCTTGTGGCAATGCCACAGTTGCTATTAAGCAAAGAGTGCCGAATTGATTCAAGGGTCAGTTCCTCCTGATATTACATATGAAATAATAATTACATAATCTATCCACCCTTGGATTCTTTACTACTTACTTCTTTAGTAGCAGATATACAGTGTTAATAAAGACATTGCATGCTTCTTTCTTCCCTTTATTCCAATTTTGGATCAGTTTCTCACTGCTCACTTGGACAATATTAACTCTCACACACAAGGCTTAATGAGGCAAGACTGTAGGTCCTGGATTCAACTGTATGTTCTTCACTTAATTGCCTCCATTTCCAAATTTTTAATTTGATAGATAATAAAATTAGCTTAAGTGAATTCAGAACATCATATTTTCAGTAATGTTTATTTGTATTAATATTTAATATCTACTTTACCACCTGTTAAAATTGATTTTAATAATTAGTAAGTTTAGATTTAAATACCCTGCATAAGCCTTGAACACAAAGGTCATTGGTTTCTGGTCCACAGGGAGTACCATCAGCAACTCTGTCCTTCAGCTGATAGTAGGAAGTTGTTCCAGAAACTCGGCAAAAAAGTTTACAGCGATCTTTCATAGAAACTGGAAAGAAAATCCAAGAGGTTTCTTGTCTGTTTTCAAGTGTTATTTAAAGTAACATTTCCACTTTGTTAATTGAAATGATGCATAATTACTTACTGCCACTGTATTTTGGAAGCCAGCGAACAGCAGATGTAAGGCCGTTGATATTGAAGTGTTTGCCGTCAAATTCAGAGCACTGTTGCTCCCGAAAATCTTTTTTGCCTTTTGGACACGAATCGGTATTACATGACCGAAATTTCATCCTGCGACCAACACAGTACTTTCCTCCATTTCTTGGCCTAAAAAAAAAGGTAAATGTAAACAAACTCATTTTCTAAAATTGCTGTTTTCCATGAAAAGTGCTCCAGCCACTGATCTAAAGGGGAAAATCTCACATAGTGTTCTGTCAGCTGTTACTGACTTGCACACACACACACACACACACACACCCCACTCTCTTAATTTCTATTACACTGTGCATTCATTTATACCCAAAATAAAAACAATCCTTGTAAAATACTATTGCTGATGTGGGTGGTAATCTTGCTACTGATGTTTATTAATGTATTATTATTTTTACTTCTCTTACAGCTGTAACTGTTTTGCCTGGGAAAAAGCATTATTAATTTTAATGCTTTAATCAATTCAGCTGAGATTACAGTCCTATTTTTACACAAGCAGCACCTCCCTCAGTAATTTGAAATTATTATTTTACAGAGTGACAAAGAAAGAAGACAATTAAGAGCCGACACACTCTTTTCTGTAGTCCTAATATGATTTCACTTTGGGGATCAAAAGAATAAAAAGGAAAAATTGTGGAAAATACCCCATTTATTGTAAAGCCTAAAATACATTTTAACAGTTATAAACCATGACACAAAATAATTCAGTATTAGTATGTGTTTGGGAAAGAAAAAAAGAATAAACCAACAGCATATTGATATTATCAGTTGATACTATCAATTATTACAGACTGAAAGAGGCATATATAATGGCAATCTAGTCTACTGCCTCTTACTCATCAGAGAAAATAAAATAACCTAGGGCCATCTGATTGAAGTTCATTTATCCCACTGATAATAACAAGCTGACATGGCTTCCTAGAAAAACCCTGAAACTACTCAGGCAGCAGCCGTGGTTCTGCTTGGAGACAAGCTAAGGGTAAAGTTTTCCTTGACTTTTGTTATGGAGAACAAACCCCACATGGAATTATTCAGCCAATATAAGTTTCTCATTATAACAGTAAGTTGTAAATGACTCTGCTATAACCAGTGTTCCTTGTGGGACTTCCTGGTGGTGATGTTGTGGAAAAGCCTTAAATCAGAGCAAATCAGTTTCACTAAGATTAGAAGGAAATACATACATTTATTTTTGCAGTTCTTACTCCAAAGAAAGCATGTAATGTTTAAAGAAACCTCAACAGTTAAGAGTAAACCTAGAAAAAAAGACCTTGCCAAAATATGATTTTAGAAACAACTATAAGAATAAATCATATTGTTGAAAGACAAGAATAATCTAAAAGTCCTCTGTATATTAGAATCAGTAGACTTATCTGTTTCCAAACATGGCTGAAACAAACATTTTTTTACTGGTGCTGCAAACTAATTTGCATAGCACAAAGTACCTCCATTTTATTTCAAACCAATCCACAATTTCTTAATATCTTCATTATGCACTAAAGAAAAATCAATAAAAAACATACTCTGGTCGGTTACACAGCCTGGTGGCACTCTTGATTCCACCTCCACAGGTTCTTGAACATGAGCTATAAGGTCCCCATGGTCCCCATTCTCCATCTACAGGACGCAGCTCCATTTCTCTGCTCACACAGATTCCATGGCGGCAGTGCTGCACAGTTGACAAACAAAATAAAATCCACAATTCAAGCAAAAGCTTTATATTTTAGGCACAAAAAGACCAAAATTTAAGAGCTCACTACTCTTATCTGGATCTGGATGTTTCCTAAAATGTTCAGTTTCCTTTAAGACAACTTTTCCAGTAGTCATGTTTTTAAAAATGCTGTCTATAGAGTTCTTTGATCACTAGGAAATCTACTGTCTGCTGAATATATATTTAAGTCTTGTCACTTTATAGAATGTCTCTGAAAGAACCTTAGCATCTTGAATTCCTACTACGTTTCCATGCTTAAACTTCAACAATAGATTTACAACTGTCTTTTATGCAGAAGATTTTCCAGTTTAATTTGGAATTCATGCTGATACAAAAAGTGAAAAGTCATAACAAATCACCAAGAAAATCAGGGCGTTTTGAACATCTCAAAAGCTAACCATCTGGTGGGATTGTTTGGGAAAAGCAGCCAAGCATTTAAGACCTTGATTATGTAAAGCAAGATGATGCTATACATTCATTCTTAAACTCAGATTTTCACACCTACAAAAAAACCTGTAAACTATTTTAGTTTATTTATATTTTATTTTTTTTTAATTTACTACTAGTTTAATGAAGTTATTACCATTAAAATTAATAGTTAAGGAAATAATAATTCTTAGAGCAAGATACTACATTGCAATGCCTGTTACTTTAGATCTTATTCCTGGTAAAGAACTACTTATTTCCAACTAAAAATTTACATAATAGAGGAATTTTCATTTCATCTGCTGGGATTTACTTTATTAAGAAGACAAAGATTACAAGACTATTTTGTTGCAGTCATGTCAGTTATGAGACTTCACCACACCATAATTATAAACTATTATTATTTATAGAAAGTTGTAATTATTTTTTTTTTCAGAAGCATCAATCTCTTGCTTCTAAAGTTTTACTATCCCTTTTACTGACTGCAAATATGTATTCACTTCAGCAGTTAATCAAGAAGTACATGACTAAAAAGTCTAAATGAGAATCTCATTATTGGTGTATGTGTGACTTTTTCCAAAGAACCCGCAGGAATTACCAGCACTAATCCTATTGATGACTTACAGCAGTTGGAATTCTAATTCACTTGTATTCTTTAGAAAATCCCAAGTAGTATATTTGATCACAATATAGTGGAATAGTTTACATACTAAAATAGAATATTTACAAGACACTATAATTCCAGCACTATATATCCTGCTGTCTTCCATGTGGATAACGCGTCAACTTTGTCCTACTCCAAACACCTTTTGAGGTATCAAAGACTGCCCACATCTGGAGACAAGACACTGGCCAGGACTGAATACATGGGGTCAGTGCTCATACATAATAGAGAGAATTCTTTATTTCAGATGCCTGTTTGCAGACTCAGGATTAGACTGATCATTAATTAGGTTTGTTGTCAGGAGGGATTCTCCTAGTCGTATTGACAGGGAATGAGTGGCTCATTCCATCTTTCCCTGCAGTATACACGTTATATGGATCAGTCAGTAGAATCATCAGAGCAGGTTATATCGACTCAACTGCTTGTTATTTATGAAGTTTAGGCTTTGCCTCTATGCAAGACAAAACAGTCTCAAATTACCTTAAAGGCTAGAAGGATTTTGATAAATAAAGTCTCTGGCACATAAAACAATTGAAGAACCTCTGATACACAAAAGATAAAATCATTCAAGGATCACAGCCCCTTTTTAAACAATCTAAATGTTACACAGAATTTCTTAAATTTACAAATTTATTGTAGAAACTATCAATTAACATAAATTTTGCTGAACTCACAAAAATTGTGTGCTATCTTTCTGAATATAGCTGACTGGCACAAAACTCAAATCCTTTTCAGTGGTTTTATCACCGCCTAAAATAATTCCTACAAGCTTTTTTTCTCTAATTAGTATATGCTTTCATGATACTGATACTTATGTTCATATACTATTAACCATTTTGCTCTCAAAATGGGAATTTGTCACAGAATCAGATTCTCTTTTCAGGCTTCTGCCTGAATTTCTAATGCAACTTGATGATAAAATTGCCTGCCTGCATAATTCCTCACACCAGCTCTTGCACATAGGCTATGTCTTTTAAGCCCTGAATGCCTTCCCCTAAGAATATGACCATTCCAGGTGATTCTCTAACCCAAAGCAAACACAGCTAGATCTTGGCATATGACTGTTTAAATGATCCAGTCAATTGGTCAGATCATCACTTACTTGATGCTAAGACTAATATTTAACTTATAACCAAAAAGTCATTATTATTTCACCTCATATTCACTGGAGTGCTTACAGTTAGATTGTTTGGTTTTTGTTTGTTTTTTTTTTTTCAAAATGGCCTTAGGTACCTTTACATCCAAACCTTCTAGTGCCTACCATCAAGTCCCTAGCAATGAAAGGTAGACTTTATACACAGTGTAGCCATCAGGTAAATGAGGAACATTAAAAACTTGCCTTTGCAAGAACTGAACTTAGCATCACAGGAAATAATTTTTTACACTATAGGCTGAAGAGTCTAAATTCCCCTTCACAAAATGAATACTACATTTTAGTATCAGACAGTCATCTAGCATTTAGGCTCTTCTTCCATCCAGAAAAATATTTACAATTATTTGAAGGGAGATTTCAAGGGAAGAGTTGTAAAATGAAATTTTACACCCACAAAAGTATTATTTTGATCCATAAAAATGTAAAGCATATGTTCACATCTGGGATTTTAATAGCTTATTCAACAAACTTGTCTCAGCTATTATTCTGCTGCATTCCTACAGAAGCAACATGGTGAAGTCATGGTAGAAAACTCCAGCACCAGACACGTTCCAGATGTTCCTCTGTGCTTGCTTGAATCATTGTTTCACTGAGAATACTATGATATACAGAGCTTTCATAAACTTAAATATAATTGCTAACAATTTTTTCCTGCATTTTTATGTCAAATGTAACGTATGCATCATGTAAAGTGGGTATCACACGGAACTCCAAACATATGGATTGCAGTAAGCGACAACGTTTCTCCAGTCAAGATCAACAGTTGGGTTTCTGCCAAAAAGCCTAAAAGTTCTGACCCAAATCCACATCAAATTATTGTACCTTCAGAAATGAGAGAAAGGCTTCAAATGTGGAATCAATAAACCTCTGGGTACCCAAATTTGTTTTTATTAATAATCTGCTTATAATAAGCACTTTGAATCTTACCTATGGATTAATCTATGACTTGATAAATTGATTTGGAGTGCTTCCAATTTATTCCTTACTGAATTTGCTAAAGTTCCAGGAAAACAACCTTGAAAGAAATTATTAAAACGATACTTGCCAGGCTATGCTCAATTTCGACTGAATCAAAGAGAGTGGCAGATGCATGCAAAACAGGACTAGAGCTCCTCTGAAATCAAACACTTCCCATACAGCCTGGACGAGGACTCCAAGTTCACTCTTATCGCTTATATTTTCCAGGCAGCTCCCAGAGATACACATGGTTTTTGAAGATCTTGACGCAAAGACTGACACACTGATGCTCAGTGTCTGAGGACATAATTCCATGCATTGGAGCCCCACATAGCCTTGCAGAAAGAGATTAACAGCTTTTCCTGAGCCAGTTTCCAGATATCAACATGTTTCCATGAATATTACTGGTACCTGCTGGTGCTTCTAAAAGTAAACAAGATGACTGAACACTGCAACGTGAGGAGAAAATGAGAAGGACAAAGAATTGCAAAACTGGACACGATGGTCTGTAGTTTGCCTGCCAAACATCGTTTTACTGTTCTGACTTTTTTTTTATTTTGCATTATAAAATGCAATCCAAACAGGGCCCTGAGAATGACTGTGAATTGCACAGGAAGTGAAATTTCTATTGGCTTGAAAGCAGAAAAGGAAAATAGGAACTACAAAACAGAAAAACACTAAACAGTGCTGCAGCACAAGATTCACTGTAACGCATCTGGCCTGTAGTGAAGTCTGACCATGAACCATCTCAAAGCAGATTCCAAGCACAGAGAGCTGGGAAAGGAATATGAGTCTTAGAAGTCACACAGATTCAGCACATAACCCCATAAGCAGGGAGCAAAGATAAGAATGTCCACTCAGATGAATGTCAAACACCTGCTGTTGCTGGCTGTATCTATGTCTACGGAGTTCCCATTCACTCCCTTGAATGAATACAGGACTCTGTCTCGCCTGCTGCAAATGGAGGTAAGGCAACATTTTGCTGTACATCAAACCTATGCCTGCTCTCCATCTCCCTCCTATAATACATAATCCAGAAAGCACATTGCTCAAAGAATCCAGATGAGAAGTGGGACCCCAGAGTATATAAAAGGAGCAAAACTGAAGCAATTAATGAGTATGCAAGGCAGAAGAATAGGAGCTTGAAAAGATATCTAACTGAAGGTGTAACCATAGCATCTCAGGTCTTTATCTCTGTAGCATGCATTCTCAGACAAGTCTACATTTATTACTCAAATGTCATTCTCTACAAAATACACAGTGGTTTGGGGTTTTTTTTCAATGTTTTCAAATTTTTCTTGCAAAATATCCGCATACTTTATTTTTCCCTTGAAACTTTCAATTTTTCTGAAATTATATCTCATCAGAAAAGTATTTCACAGAAATCCCAGTTTACAGAATAAAATTGTGGTTTGAGCCCATACTTTACTCTATTCTTACAGTTCAAAAGATCTGCTGCTGCTTTCCAGATGGTCAACATATTCCCCTATCGCCCAACTCTGATAATATCCAATTTTCTTATACTTACTTTACATATATAGACATAAAATGATTTATTCTTTCAGATTAAATACCTTCATGTATTACATTCATCAGGTAGTTAAGCTATGCAACAATTTTTAATAGAAATCAATAAATGGGTAGTAACCTACAACTGAAGAACAGCAAACACCAGAATTAGATGGGTACTTCTTTTACTGTTCAAAACAATTCTTTGTTGCTCTGCATCCCCATTCTCAATTGTCCCTGTATCCCTATCTTTTATGTTAAAAGGACTAGGATGAAATCTTAATTCACTCAATAGCTATTCTAGATATTTTTAGACATTAGTTCAATATATGTTATATATCTACAGCGAATAGAAGTGATAAACATGTATCTAAAACACACAAAGGCACATGCTTTCCAATCAAACTGTTACTTGTATCACGTGAATTTCTCCTTGTTGTTAAACAGATTTTTCCAAAGTTGTGTGACATTCGGTTTTCTCAATGTTTAAATAGCAAACTGCCATTATGTAGAACACTGGGATATCCCCAGAACATGGAAAAGTTTGGGTCAGAATCATATAGTTACCTCTTACCTCTCCATTCCAATGCTCAAGGAAACAATGGAATATGGGCATATTTCTGTATTCCTTAGGAAACCATGAAGGATCAGAGTGCAACCCTTTGAAGTGCCTCAAAAAACATTTAGAAACCACTCACACTTGATTGGGTATTTTTGCTGTTATTTTCATAGCAAAAAAGACTTGTTCTGAAAAGGCCTCTCCTAGAAGATGATGGTTTCAACTGCTTTTCTTCTTCGAAGGTGGGGGTTTTTTTGGCTCAGATGTGCATCACTAACTCCAACTGTTAGAGCAGTCCATAGAATAAGATCCACTAATCAGACACATGATGTTTGAAATCTGAGCTTAAAAAGTTCATACTAAAATAATAAATGCCTTAAATGAATCTTTTCTGTATCCGTCACAGGAATAATTTCACAAATGCCAAATATAAATCGATTTAGCTTACTGGCAAGTATTAATTACAATTACTAGTCACCATGTCTTATGCCCATTAACATCAGCAGCAACTTTCAGACTGAACTTGAAAAGAGCTGTCCCTTAGTCAGGAACAGAAGACAATTTGTCAGATTAATTAATTGCTGTTTTTCTTACATCTTTCAGAGGCAATGACTGTAAATTAGCTCTTTGCTTCCTAAAGAAAAATGGTTTCACTGCACTAATTGCATAAAATAGGTTTTTGTATTCTTATGTAAAAGAAATCCTCTGATCTTGGCAAATTAGTCAATTTAACTGACGATTACACATTAAGTTTACATAAAAGATGAACTCCTTTCTGATGAGTGACTGACTAAAAATGGGTTAAACATTGTAACACCAATAGCATGCATAGGCTATAATCAAGCAAAGCTTCCACTGCAACCTTTAAGTAACTTTTCCTAATCTTGCAAGACAGAAAAAAATAGTTTTAGATAGTTTGCCTCCTACATTTCGTATCCATTTAGACACTATTTTCAAATTCCTCACTAATACTGTCTCACCAAACACAGAATCTGTTAAGATCCAGAGTTATTGGGGAAAACTTAGAAATAACTGAGTGAAATGTAGCTTATTATACACAGAAATCAAACTAGTATTTTTAATCATCTTTGAATATATAAAATTTAAAAAAAAACCTTAACATTGCTCCCACAGCCCCTGAAGCTGCTGAAGTACACTACTATATAAAAGCAGCTCAACACAATAAACCACCCATACTTAGATAATCACTGTCATACCTGAGCATGTGAAAAATCTCCAAAATATTTATTCTCACAATACCCTGACAGGTAAGAAAACACTTCTGTTTACTGGTGGTGAAGTGAGACATGAAGAAGCCAAAGACTAGACCAGTAAAGTACTTAAGCACCTAATTTCTGTTTAGTTCCGAAACTACATACAAATCCAGAACTAAAAGCCTCAAATCTTCACTAGAAACTGGATAAAACTACCCTACACCACTACTTCTGTTTCTGTCTTTCTTGACTATATTTACTAATTAGATATTCATGACCCTTAAGGACAGTCCAAGGAAGGTTATATTGTCCAAGTTTGCAGATAAAGATGTGCAACTTGCAAATGAGGAAGCAGTGAGCTGCACCCTCATCACCCAAACACTCTTTACCAAAAACACCAATGAGCAGAATATAGGAAATGCAACTTCCACTTTCTTTTTTTATCTGTCAAAGCATTCAGTCCATACTTCATGCAGACAGGCAGTCTTACATATTAGGGTATAAGTGAGAAAACAGTTTCTGGTTTTAGCACTGAACAGATCCAGTTATCCTGAATTATGTTACAATAGGCAAGACAGAAAATGAACGTAAGTTATGTGTGGTTAAGGCACTTCCTGGAGTGGTACTGAAGAGATACTGACACCTGCTTCCATATTTTCTTTGAAACAGATAAAATGCAAATACAAATAACTACTGAAACCAGAAGCTAATCCTAAGACTCCCTCTTTCTAAAAAAGCACACACTTGCACCTAAGTGACTCATACTTAATTTGTTCTGGTTCAATAAACATCCTTAACAAGACAAACTGGGGGAAACATGCTTTAGAGATGTCATATTTCATATAATTCAACTTTGGGCACTACTGATCAGGAAAAAACAACTTATTATGCATCATCTGAGTTTTTCAAACAGAGGGAAAGATGTCAAATTTCCCCTGAGTTCTTTCACCTAAATTTAACTGATGTGGCATCTGTAAACTTTAATAATTACTCTGAACAGACAATCTGTGGTTTTTATGTCATAAAATTACAGAACTAAGAGAAACTGCAGGTAAAGTCAGGCAGACACTCTTCATGCAATCAGTATTCTACAGACACAGTATTGCCACACAGCAAGCACTGATCTTTCATACCTACTCCCAAAACTGCAAGTACTGAGAAACAAATCCAGGCTTACCATTCCTACACCACAAGCTGTTCCATCAGCCAAAGGCATGTGCTGAGTACGACAACCCTTGTGAACACCTTCGGTGCTTGTGCACCATAAACGTTTGCATTGTTTCTAAAAAGAGAAACAGATTACTTTTGTAGCATCTGCAATACCATTTTAGACATTAACTGTGATATCTGTATTTTGTCACACTGTGCGGGCTTAGTGTTTGCTATTAGTACTACAATTTTTCACAGATAAACCCCATAAAACCAAAAGAGATTTTTCTTAACGCTAGTCAGGAATGTGGAATATTTGAAACTGATCCCATCAGAGTAATAGATAACTCAATTTCTATTTCAGTAGAAAATTTCATTTAAAAATACATAAGAGGTTACGGTTAATACTGCACAGCACAGTTTCCATTTAATCCCCCAGAAAAAGACTCTAACTGAGTTTAACAACACTTAAATACACTGACTAGAAAATTAAGCAGAAAGCCTCATTTTCAAATTGCTAAAAGACTCTTAACAGACAAATAATCCTTAAGGATTACAAAATTTACAAAGCAGTCTTCAGAAACACCCTCTTCAGGCCTTTGAAGCCCCCCTTTCCTATCCTATAATATTTCCATAAACTCCTCCAAAACAACATTTTATGTCACTGAAAGCTCCACTTAACTCAGTCTGAATCTGAGCTTAAATTCTCTTCTTTAAACAGCTCCAACAAGACATACAATACTGGCAGACATATTTTACAAGTTGGTCCAAAATCTAACTGTACATGACATCCTGATGACAACGAATAGTCATAATGTTGTATTTGTGTTCATATTGCAATGGCCACATTAAGTTTTCAAAATACAACTTAAGATTCAATATTAATTCTAGTCAAATTTTCTTTCCATATCTCAGTTTTGTATACAAAATATACACTATTTCAGGCACGAAAATATTTTCTGACTCTGACAAAGTAGAAGGAATCTACATTGTAGAACCAATATTGAGAACAAATGTTTGAGATAATATATTAATTTTAAAGTTATAAGTTTCTAAAAGGTATTAAAAGAAGCAGAGAAGCAAGACCTGCTAATGTAAATATGATCTATAATGTGAAAAAATTTGCAAGAAGTGTTGAAATAATTCCTTTTCAGTTGTTCCAGGAAATTTTAACTTATGCAGCTTTGGATATTTCAAAGGAATTACCACATTCACAGACAGGCAAATCAAATGAATGCATCCTTCTTTTTATTGCTATATATTTCTCACACGTGAAATTGCAATGCTGTCTACTGAATTCTTATCCTTTCAAAAGAATATAACCTGAAATTTTATTTATTTCAGGATAAAATTCTTCCCAAACCAGTAATTTTCAGTGGTTTTTTTAGTATAGATTGTGCATGACTTTGTTTGGTTTTCACTCACCAGATAAGGGCATACTTGTGACCCAATACCAAATGTAAGTTCACACTGCTTGTTGACATCATACACTGACCCAGGCAGCTGAGAGGAAAGATCATATATTCCTCCACTAGGTTTGTCCAGGAGGCATTCACCATAACCAGTACTGTTGTAAAACAGGAACAAAATGTGAACAAATCACTTTTAATTCATTGGGAACCTTCTCACTACTCATGCAACACTTACACATGCATATCTCTGTGGAGTTATGGTTTGCATGCCTACTTGCCTAGGTAATGACTTTAATTAAAATTATTGAATAATGAAATGTACCAGGTCACTTGATTTTCTTTTTCTGTATTTTGCATTTGGATCCACCAAACAAAATTAAGTGGTTTTTTTCTGACTGTAATTCGTCGCTTTTAAAAAAAGGAAAAAAAAATGGTACTGCCTCAATTATACCCAAGACTTATTTTTTACATAAAATCTTTAGAAAATAAAGGGTGCCTATTCTAACCCATTAAAATCATACTAAAGTTATTTTCAATAAGCAATACCACTACATTAAAAAAAAAATCTTCTAAGCTTTGCACATTCAGTGCAATGAAGTCATAAATCATCAAAAGAGTTAAATACATTTATTTTTCTGGAGGACTGAGGGCCTACAAAACAGTGGTTAAACCTAAGAACAACAAAAAAACCCTATTTAAGCAATGCCTTTAAAACAGTTATCAAATATAAATGAAATTGGAAAAAAGAAACCAACACTCCAAATCATAGCACTATATTGACACTCACTCAAGAAATTCAGTGATGTATTTTTGACTGCATTTTGACCAGGTCCATGGACTTGTATGATAATTTAAAGTTGGAGCCATCACATGATATTGATGTTTAATTCCAGCTTCTTTACATTTAAAACTGTCATCATGAGGCACATTAAACCTAAAAAGCAAAACAAACAAACTCCAAAACAAATTCAGCAATAATTAACTGAAACTCTCTTTGCTGTAGCAGCAAATGCATGAGTTTGAAAATGAGTTAAAATTTAGTGGGACTCAGTCAATACATCTACTGACATTATGGCAACAGGTATCTTTAAAATGCCTTACATAATTATCTCCTTATCCAAATGCTCCTAGTTATATAACGTTTGGTACAGGAAGAATTTTACAATTAACATAATTCTTTAGCTTACCAGAACAATTCCAGTGTTTAAGGAGCATGCCACTTTAAAGGAACAACCCATCTCCTCAACTGAATATACAGGCCATGGCTGGACTGTCCACAACATGCAATCCCAATACTCACATCGTAACTCTTACTATTCAGTAACAAACACTACAGAGCACATCAATATCATACTTAATGCAACTAACACATCATCTTATTTTATTATCTCTGTTCAAGCACCATGACAAACAGCATGTGTCTAAGTGAACTTGCAGGCACAAGAAAATGAACAAGCTAGCTACTGAGCTCTGTAACGTTGTCGTTACCTACACTGTGGCATGCTCATGGAGCTAGAGTATAGCACCTTTCTGCCATCACTGATGAGGTATGCTTCATAAAATAAAATGCTGTCATCTCCTCTTATTTTTCAGTGTAAAGTATTTCTCTTTGTGTTACTCTACTGTATTCTGAAAGGATCAAACACAAGGAAGAATATTTCTGTGTTATATTAACAATTGTCTTTTCTTAATAACAGGGCTAGAATGCAGTTGAAGTTAACAGGACCATGTTGGATATCTAGGATATCTAGGATATGTCCCAGTGTCCCAACCAGTTCATTTGACAAAAGGACAGAATTCATCTGTTTGGCCAGATTTACCTGACATTCAGCATACAAACCAGGTTATAAAATTCACAATTTCTTTACCTCTATGTGGTGGGCAGAGCTGGCTCACTGCAAGAGGCAAAAATAATGACTCTTCTAAAAGGACATATCAGACTGCACCCTCTTGGTCATATTTAAAAGGAAATAATAAAAAGAAAATTACCTGCTGAGAAATAGGTACTTACACATGTCCAAGCTCATGTGCTATAGTAAAAGCAGCACTCAATCCATTTTCTTCACTTACAGAACAGCTGCGTAGTGGGTCGCACATTGTACCTAGCTCTGCTAAACCTGCAAAATTGAATCCTTATATAAAAGCTTAACAGAATGAATTTTCATGTCGTGCCATGTAGTACAGCGAACACTATGGCACTCAAGTTGAATGTTGTGCCTCAAGTATGCAGCAAATTTACACAAAATGAGCAACCACCTTGGCACCAAAGCGCATGCCAGGAGAGAACAGCAGTAAGTGATGAGAAACCATTACTTTTGTCTGTGTGGCTTGAATTCTGTGTCTCTTTTCTGACTTATTGCTAACAGATTTTACTCCCTACAGTGATATTCTCATATATTTTCTGTTATAAAATCATACTGATTAAAAAAGAATAACTCACCAAGAGTATCACACTTCTCTCTAGCTCTGCAGATATCTTCCCTTGAAGGAAAAGATTTATTTAAAATTATTACAGCATATAAAATAATATTTTGAAAGTATTTCACTGTTGCTACACTAGATACAGCACTTGCAAATCTGATTCTCAATTTTTAATGTTACAGGCCATTCAAACAATTTGTATCCTAGTGAAAGAAGTAATTTAAATTCACCAGACTAAGCTCACAGTACTGCTTTTTATCTAGCGTGCAAGGAATAAAATTTAAAATATTATGTTCTTTCTCTACAATGTAGAAGGTAGATCAAGTATGAATGTTGCTGAAAAACATGTAGTATAAGTGAAACCACCTTATATTGTGGATCATATCCCAAACTAACAATATAAAATTCAGTACAAAAATCAGACTGTAATATACTGGAGTGTGTCCAACTTGAACACCGTGGGGAAAAATCAGTGAAAAAGAAGAGTGAGAAAGAGACTCTATTCCAATGAATGAACATCAGAACCCTCACTGAGGTTAGTGGTGTACAGGAAGAATACATACTAATATTTAAAAGCTTTCCATTTTGAGCTTTTGATAGGTCTGATTACATCAGGTCTATCATGAGCTGACTGTCATTGCATCCTTCAGCTGATGTACAACACTCCTCCCCTATCACATATACGTACAATAGCTAAAGACTTAATTTCTGTGTAATAATTTCAGGTCTAAACAATTTCTACCACCTGTGGAAAAGATGGAAAGATCATCAGATGCTTATCTATCAACATAGGACTGTCAGACTAATTGCTCACGTATTGATAATCAGTGGTTTGGGAAGTGCAAGATAGTCTTTATTAACTTCAGTTACCTATGAACAATGTCAGTGAATGGTTAAAAGATGATATTGAAAAAACAGAACTGAAGCATTTGTCTCACCTAGCTGAGTAATTGTGGCTATTTTAGATACTGTACCTAGTGATGAGAACAGCAGTATCGTGATGAGAAGGGTGAGTATCATCCAAAGTGTTTTGTGCTTGCTGCCATAAGCAAAAATTACGAAGAGTGGTAGCTGCATTAAAAGTGATAGCTGGTCCTTCCTAAGCAAGAAATGGCCAAAAACATCAAATAAGGGCTTTAATAGTCATGCACTTGCACTTACTGCATTGTCATTTGTGCTGCTAATCTGCAGTAATGAGACTGAGCATGGAAAGTAAGTCAGCAGGACTCCACATATGAATTCCCTCAGCAGATTTGTTTGAAGGGTCAGATGTGAATTTAGCTATAAATCATCAGTCATAAGAACCATTATTCTAAACAATGTATGCAAGCATTTACCATGTGTTAAATATTAGAAAAACATAGTGACAAGGTATTTATGATAAATAAATATAAAACCCATGTATTTGAAAAGCATATACTTCTTTTAATCTTAAAATATTACAGCTGCTAGGGCAAAAAGCCTTCTATCAAAATGCGCTGTAAAAGCTGTCATTTTCCTGTCATGTTTTCATAAGCATAACCACACCATAGGTAGTTATGCCATAAGTTTTCATATACTATCTGATTTATGTCAATATAGGTCAACTGGAAGTGCTAATAGAAAGACAGGGAAATACAAGCATTAAATACAGGCCCAGAAGTTAACCTTGCATTTGACATTTAGCTTCCTATTTTAAAACAAAATTATATAGTTAAAGAAAATATTTTGTATTTAAAATGAAAAAAAATTAAACTTTGCAGGTACGATGCAAATTCACGCATTTTGTTTCTTATATTAGAATCAAGTATTTTAAACACTGCTTTTTCTTACCTGTTCATTGTGAATTACAATCAATTTGACAATTACTATATTTATAAGATTCCCGATAGTTGAGTCTTTATAGATTGCTGCAACCTAAAGAGAAAAAAAGGCAGAAGATTAGAATATTAAACTCATCTGGTAAGCCATATCTCTTTTAATGAAACAAACAAATTACCAAAGAAAAACATTCCACTACACAACAGGTATCTCATGCATCCACTTGTATCTTCTACCCAAGGACATGGTGACAAATAAGAGTTTCCCAGTTTTTAATACCCAAATAGCTACAATTTTATGTCCATTTCGAAGCACATAGATACCACGTTGAAATGCTAATGTAAAAAATACACTTATTGTGCACTGTTTATTGATAAAATATCAAAGAATGCAAAAAAGTAATGTTACTGTGACTGTAAGGCATAAACTGCTTTACGTGGATGGGTTTCAAAAAACTATTTTGAACAAATAAGTTTTTACCTTGCTTTTAATGGAAGCTGGAATGAGTTGTAAAACTGTACTAAAAATACCCATGACACATCCAAAGGTATCTTTCCTCACTCATAAAATCTGTATTTATATACCGAACAGGCACTTTTACACATAGTCTTGTAGATAGTAACAACCATGCGTCAATTCCACACACCAAAGTGAATGACTTTGAAAGTTATTCTTCACCAAAGCAGTAAAAAAGTTTGCAAACTCTCAATAACAGCTTCAGATATCTCATCCATATGTAAACAAGAGTTACCACCAAACACAGAAGTACTGGCTTGTCTCCCTTCAAGCTTGTTCTAAGGTTGCAAGGCTATAAAAATGATCAAGGAACTGATCCCGCTACAATTTTTTTTTTTTTAAATCGTGTTACACTGATCAGTATGATTTCATTTGTGGTGCAGTCTCCAACACAGGTGTTGATAGAGGGAAAGAAGAATAGACTTCTTTCAAAAGTCTTTTGAGCCACTTGAATGGGCTCAAATTGCTTCTGAAACCACAGCCTTCTAATATATGAATTCTATTTACCTGAGATCAAGTAATCCTGCTAAAACTTGGAATTGACAGAGCACTGGCTCCCAACTCCTGCCCCACCTTTCTCTAAACTGGAGAGAATACAATGTGCAGCATTGTCCTTCATTATTTTGTTGACTAACAAGCTGGAAATAGAGGATTCAATAAGGGTAGGGAAGGAGCCAGAGTTTCAGAACCCATGTGGAGAACACATTTCAGAGCAGTACAGCTATTGTTTCCTTCTTTCCATATGGACTCCTTTCTTGGTTACTAACCAGTAAGTATCCAATTATTCTTAGGTGGGAATAAGGAACATCTCTCAAATACTCACTAAGACACTGAATCCATTGGGCATGGACAAACTCAGAATTCTTTATCAAAGAAAAGGTATCTGAAATGCTCAAGTACAATTTAGGCAGAACTTGAGTGGAATAAAGTACCATTTTTCTAATGTCAAAATTACCACAATCAAGCTCATAATGAGTTCTTATACTTTGAGATCCACTTTGATAAACTTAGAAAGGACATTTCTAGATATTTATGATCCTCACAGTCAAATTATGTTCCTGTATGAACCGCTGGCTTACAATAACATCACATAATTATCACAATCATCTCAGCTCATGTAACTAACAGCAAGCAAATTCCTTCAACACTCAATTGAGTTCTGTAGACACGACTATCTAAAGATAACTATTTAAATATATATTGTATGTATGACATATTTTCATACAAGACAGTAAGAGAAGCTATTTCATTTCTTCATCCCTTTACTATGAAAGGAGACAAGATGTCTAATTTTCAGATATATGAGGCTAAGGTAGATTAATTCCAGCCCAGGTCTTCCAAGTTTTATTTCTCTTAAGCAAAGAAGATGGGTTCGTATGGCTTTCCAAAATCATGTCAAAGAGGAACCTGAAATGAGATCTGTGAGGATCATTGGCTTTTAACGTGAAGCTGCTTGTTCCAGTGACTGATTCTCATACCACTTAAGCTGATATAAGAGCCACTTACAACTGAGAATTTGTTACAGCATAAACCTATACAAGAAGATGATGTGTATAGTGTTAATACAGACATCTTTCACTAGATATGGACGTTGCATTTGGCCTTCTAGTCCTTCATGAGATCCACATGGGCCTACTACTCAAGCCTGTCAAGGTCACTCTGGGTGGCATCCCTCAAGCAACTCAACTCAATCACTAAGCTTGGTATCATCTGCAAACTTGCTGAGGGTGCATACAATTCCACTGCTGGTGTCATTGATGAAGATATTAAAAAGTACTGGTCCTAATATGGACCCATGAGGGACACCACTCATTACTGGTTTCCATTTGGACACCGAACCATTTACAATAACTCTTTGGACTGGCCATCCAGTCACTTCCTTGTCCACCTAACAGTCCCTGCATCAAACCCATATCGTTCCAATTTACTGGCCAGATTGTTTTGGGAGACTGTATCAAAGGTTTTACAAATGTCCAGGTAGAGCTCTTTCCTTGTCTCTGATGCAGTCATTCCACCATAGAACACCACTAGACTAGTCAGAAAGACATTTTAATTAACTTGTAAATCAGTCTAGTTAATGTCTGGTTTTGAAACAGAAAGCTCTGAAACTCGGGAAACATGTATTTCACTGGCTGTCAAGTAAAAAGCATGCAGGTCATCTGAGGTAGTGACAGAATCAACAAAAACCAATTTGTCCAAGTACTACAAGGCTACGTATAAAGTAGAATAGGCAAAGGGATTGAGAACTGGATGGGGGAATTACCTAGGTTCAGCTAATACCACATAATACCTGAGTGCCTAAAATGTGACTATGAACCTTCAACGCAAAATTAGCCCTAAGTTTCTTAAATTACTTCCTCTGCAATAGTGGAGATAATTTCTGCTCCTGAGTGATTAGAATGATTCAGGCAAGGAGTCCATGCTAGAGCCTTCTTGTGATTAAAACTTAGCAGTTCTTGTTCATGGTTGTAGCAGTAGTTGCACTGTAGTTGATGGATGTTCTCTCATGTACATTAATAGTTCCTAGACAAAAATCTTCTACTGCCATGCAAATGCTGTCTGTTGAGGTTATCCTGCCAACAAAATCTGGAAACATAGAGCAGGCAAAGAAGCCAACACAAAACACAGAGTCAAGAGTCCTCCTTCCTTCCTTTGACCCAATGTCCATTTAAAATATTTGAGTAAAAGTGTGTCTTCAAAACCCAATACAAGTTACTCATACCTCAGAGCAGATGCATTAGACTGTGTAAGTATATGAGAGAAGAATATCTCATTGCACTTCCGAAGAGAGTCTGTTGCAAGACTATCAACACCGTATCTACACGTATCTACTACCATCTGAATTACCTACTGGTTATCTCTCTGGAGAATAGCTGAGGAATGAAATCATGTCATGTAGATGCCAGAGGTCAGCAGTTCCTGCCAACATCTGAAACATACATTCTCTCATACTGGAAACAGGTAAGTTCATGCTAAATATAAAATAACACTGCTCTCATTAACCCTATGTTTGAGTCAAAGTATGGATCCTTTGTCTCATGACCACTTTTATGACCTCCAAACATTTAGTTATTACCACTGCTTTCAAAAGATCAAAGAGCAAGCCTCTGTGCTGATAACAAGATGCCCTTACCAGCAAAGTACAGTATATTCTCAGGCTGGCTGAACACATGTGAAGAGAAAAATCCTTAGAGCTGATAACCACAAATCAAACTTGAAGATTTACCTAAAGAACTGTGCAGATTAAAATAATCAACTGAGATTTGAAATGACAGATTGATGCAGGGAACTATCAAAGATCTGGAATATAAGATTCTTATTTTTAGTGAAAAAAAATTAAGGGATATGCACTCCTTGCTCCTGTATTCTAAGGATGCCTCCCTCAATCATCTCTTATTGGAAGCATTCATGAAAAAGCATGATGAAATAGGATAGGAATTTAACAGAATACACTATTTCTTTACAATTTCCAGATCTACTTCCTTTACAGTGATTGAAATACAGGCTTTACAGAAGAAGGTAATAGCCAAGACAAAATGAAATTAATTCCAAGAGATTTTTCAGATTCTTAAAACCAGCATCCACACCACACTTTAGCAACAAAGAAGGGGGGAAAATTATAAATAAAACTAGTTACCCTTTAGTGGAAGCTTTTATTTTCATGGAATTCTCGAAGATTGTCAGACCTTGTTATTACAGCCAGTTGTGGCTTCCAGTTGACTGGAAGCAACTTGGTCACAAAGTTTAATTTCTCTTGACATCCCTGTTGCAACTGTCCTTTAAAGTGTGACCATGAATAGTGGCAAAATGCCCTGTTTAGAACAGGTGCTAATAAAAAAGCAACTGCACCTAAAGGCTGGAAGGTAACTGACATACCCAAATCCAATTGGATTTATTTTCTTCAGCTCTTTTTTCCCTGCTTTTTTTTCCCCCTAAACATTGTATCACAAGACCCCTTTTTCTTTTCTCTTGTCTGTTACACACAATCATGGTACCAAGAAAATACAAACATTCATATCCCCTGAAAGAAACATGGCATCACTTCATAGCTTGCATGTCTTTTGCTGGCTCCAATAATCTCTTATTTATCACTGTAGTGCTGAAAGGATGCAAGTTATCCAGGATCTGGGAGATTTCTCCTTCACCTTTTCCACTGTCATATTGTGATTGTGTCATATATTTCGTAAGACCCAAAAATTGTCTGAAATCATGGATATATGAGCAGTTACTGCTTCACTGAATGAGAAAGAACCATATTATTTCTGTTGGTGTTACTGCTATTGCATGCATATTGCTGTACAAAACTGGCTTCCATGAGTGGATCCTAATGGCAGCAGAGACTTCTCATACAAACTTGTGCAAATATACCTATGTCTCAGACTTACCTTTTTTTTTTCCCCTATAAATTTTTAGGTCATCTGCTGTCCCCTTATCCAAGTCCTCTTTAACCTACTATTCCCCTGAGTAACCAAGAAGAGGTTCCACAGGACACTCAGCGAAGTGCTTTAGTGGAGGCAAAAGGAAAGAATACATCCCTTTTAAAGGCTGAGTAGCTCTGTGTGCTGGTTTTGGCTGGGGTAGAATTAATTGTCTTCATAGTGTTGGTGTGGGGCTGTGTTTTGGATTTGTGCTGAACAGAGGGTTGATAATATAGAGATAATTTTGCCCTGAGCAGGGCTTACACAGAGCCAAGGTATTTTCTGCTTATCGTACTGCCATACTGGTGAGGGAACTGAGGATGCCTGGGAGGTTGTGAGGAGACAGAGCTGGGACAGGTGACCCAAACTGACCAAAGGGAGAGAAGGGAAGAAGGAAGAAGAAGGGGACATTTGGAGTGATGGTGCTTATCTTCTCCAGTAACCACTACATGTGATGGGGCGCTGCTCTCCTGAGGATGGCTGAACACCTGCCTGCTCATGGGAAGTAGTGAATTAATTCTTTGCTTGCCCTATTAAGCTGTCTTTATTTCAACCCATGAGTTTTACCCTTCCAGTTCTCTCACTGATCCTAGTAGTAGGGAGGTGAGCAAGTGGTTGTGTGGGGCTTGGTTGCCAGCTGGGCTGAAACCATGACACCTTGTCAGGAATGCCTGTGCTCTTTCTTATCTCTGACTTGTGACTTAGAAGGGTGTAAAGATATCCCTTTAATATGGCAATAACTCAGTAAATGGTAAGTCATGATCATCACTATCTACAACTGTTCAGTGAAAATATGCACCACAGATATAATCAGATCATATCAAATGCTATCTTGCACAGCACAATGTTAATGCATTCTTCCTTTCAGAATCTAAAAGAAACTACCTTAAAAGATCATTTCACAAGACACAGCTATATCCAGGCTTCTCTAGCTATTAGAAGCTACTCAGAGAAAGACATGAGTGTTGCTTGGCAAGATGTGTCCTTATTCTTTATTTTCCTTGTTCCTGTTCTTATTATATGAGATGCGTCCTAGGTAGCTTAAAGCAAGGCCTTTAATTACAATAATTAAATACTACCAAGACTTCACCTTAGGAACAGCCCTTTAACCATGTAGAAAAAAGTCAGAGACAAGTACTCATCTAATCATCAAATATCTAATTGACAACAAACACCACCTAGATAAAAACACTAGCAAATAGTACCAACAGCAGTGAGTGTAAAAATAGGCAATTATGTGCCTGCATACATACTACAAAATAGAAACACTTAGGTAGGAAAAGACTCTTAAAATCACTGAGTTCAACCTACCACTGCCAAGTCCACCATGAAACCCTATCCCTAAGCACAACATCTGCACATCTTTTAATTACCTCCAGGGATGGTGTCTCCACCACTTCCCCGGATAACCTGTTCCAATGCTTCACAACCCTTTCCATGATGTAATTCTTTCTCAACCTTCCTGTTGCAGCTTGAGACCAATTTCTCTGGTCCTTCACCTGTTACTTGGGAGACAAAACAGAGCCCAAACTCACTACAGTCTCCAGACAGGGAGTTGTAGAAAGTGATAAGGTTCCATCTGAGCCTCCTTTTTTCTAGGCTAAACACCTCCAGCTCCCTCAGCCACCCCTCCTATGACTTGCGCTCCAGACCCTTCATCAGCCTCATTATCCTTCTCTGGACACACTCCAGCACCTCGGTGTCTTTCTTGTAGTGAGGGGCCCAGACCTGAACACAATGCTTGAGGTGCAGCCTCACCAGTGCAGAGTACAAGGGGACAATCACTGCCCTGGACCTGCTGGCCACACTATTTCTAATACAAGACAGAATGTTATTGGCTTTCTTGGCTATCTGGGCACATGAATACCTCTGCATTAGCTGGTGGACCTCAAGGTGCAGTGAGGTATCATTATGACATTTAATATCTACTCACCCCGGAGTTGCAATACAAGGACCGTCACAATTTAAATAGTACACTTTTAACCCCCTGCAGATAGCCATATGTCAAGATAAGTAAGAAGTCTAGCTCAGAGAATTTATGCATGATACTTTGAAAATAATTTTTTCCAGCTACGTATATTCACTGCTGCATAAACAAACACCCAATTTCATTTTAACCATGTGAAATGCGAAAGATGATGTGGTTTTATACACACAGAAGAAACATAGTAAGGTATATTCTTGGCTTACGCCAAGAAACAAATGTCTTGTGCAGGTTTTCTAGATTTTACTGGATGAGAGATAAAAAGCACTGAACATTCCTCTAGCATTAGTACTAATATACTGATCTGAATGAAACACAGGCAAAATAGAACTTTAGTAGTCTAAGTAATAGATACAAGGAACAATATATTCATCTCTAAATTTTGAAAGCAACAATAATCATTGCCTTTCAGATGCTAGTCATACAAACCAAATTAACCTACAAATTATTAAGTCTACTGCCTATTTTTAAATGATGACTATAGGCAAAATCAGTAATGCCAAATAATCTTATAGGCAGTATGCATCTATGTTTTCCCAGTGTGTTACTGAAAGACGAACTGCAAAGAAAGTATAAAAACATTCTTTAAATTCACCCCATACATATTAGGATAAAATAATTTGTCTGGTTTTAATGACAGGGGCAGCACATTGGTGCACGCAATCTTTCCATATAGAAAATATTTTATGATCAATGCTGATGATGACCTGTCACAATGGGAAAAAAAGTATAAACAAGACTACAACTAGAAAATTTTTTTGCTTTTAAGATCTATTACTCACTACTTTCCATTTTACATCTCAGTAAATGATGGTAGCCACAAAACATTACTGAAGTGACAGTAACTGTTTCAAGGTACTTGATGACAGCTTGATTCGCACAGATCTGAAAGACTACCCAATGAGCAAAACAACAGAGAGTCAAAGCCATTTATGAGTAGTCCAAGTCAGGAACCTGCCTTGATGAAAATCAAAACCACTAGCTTTTAATGCCGTATTATAATAGTACTATTTTACCATGATACAACACCACTTTATGGTTTCACAGTCCCACTGCAAATTAAATAATGTCTCAATCCTCTCCTTGAACGCATGGCTACTCCCCTCCCATGCTGCAGCTTTAGCATTCACATGACTAGGCCGTCAGCCAAACCACAATCTGAGCTGACCATCATAGCCCTGCCACAGGTGGTTTTACATGTCATGATTTCTTTTCAGAAAGCCAAGACTACAAAGTTCTTGCTGCAAGCAGACTAAGAACAGGCCAAGTAGCTTTTTTACTACCAAACTAAGTATACAAGCAGTACAGGGCTTAAAAAGGTGTCAATAATCAGGTACTTGATTCAGAAAATAAGAATAGTACCTCTAAATGTCTCATGGAATCAAATTTGAGGTGGTTTTGAATTTTATAGCAAACTCCAGTGTCTTAACGAATTATTTCAGTTTTTAAGATCAAGCCTTCACGGTCAGAGCTTTGAACTTTCAGAACATAGTCTAAGCTGAAGTCCTCCAGTTACTAAGTCTATTAAGGCAGCACCTACTGCCTGCTCTGCTGATACAAAGCTTGGAGGAACAACAAGAAACAGTCCAAGTTAAGCAATTACAGAATTCTTTATTATTTTATTTATCATTTCACATTAAATAATGCCACTCTTCTTTGTATTTCAACACAAAATTTCTCATACAAACCTATGGCAAAGGTATTCCTTGTATCTTAAAGTACATCTTTCAATCTGAAAGAGTAAGTATTTCTAAGACATAATGTAAATAATGTGAATACTTATATTGCCAATATTTATGCAATTTTAAAGAAATGAGAAAATGCATTCCAGTTCCAGTTCAATGGGATTACTTGCATGCTGAGAGCTAAGCCTTTTCAGGTAGAATTGGATGAGTAACAAGACACTTAGAACTCTAAAAATATTTAGTAATATATTTCAGTTCTTATTTTCCACTCATAAAACAGCAGCAAGTTTACTTTGGTGGCTTTGTTGATGCTAAAAAAAGCCCCAAAGAAAATAAAAGAAAAATGGGTCAGGATTTCAAAGGTTCTTCTGGGAGCTACATGTCTAAGTTTCATTGAAATTTAATGCAATTTATATGCCTAAAGTTTTAGGTTTCCTTAAAATCCAAACCAGAACTGAATAACCCTAAAAGTTTCAGAACTATTACAAGAGCAATGTATAATGCTTTATTCACTTAAAATAACAGCAACCTGACAATTTCCCATTACAGGAGAAGCTGCTTGACCAGACACAAGTACCAGTTAAATTTCATAATCAAAGCTATCTGTATAATGGCAGAAAGGATAAAATTTAATACTTTCATTTCTTTTCATTATGGGTAATTAAACAAGACTAATAGTTGTTCTATTTCAAATACTAAGAAGCGGTGGGTCAAGAAATGACCCACCTGCACACTGATAAATTCTAATACAGATCACATAGCAAAGAGTGGTAGTCATTTGTTTTCCTATCCTTCACTTTTCTTTTTACTAGTCTACTGAAAAATAACTATTATGGAGAATAAGAGACTAAAGGCTGCATATTCATATGCATTATTTGTTTTGTTTGACAAATCAATATATATGTCAGGAGAAGGTTGGACCACATGACTTCCAACGGTTCTGTCATTCCAAGACGTTGAAATGCTTCTAAGAATGGATATGACCTGGGATATGTATTTTTGGGGGGAAAATGGAGGGGGGAGGGAGAGAGCACACTGAATTAAATGAACTGTAAAGAAAATCCTTTAAAATTAAGATCTGAATTTATATTTTTTACATCTGCATTTACAAAATTTCAACATTGCTAGAAATAATGTCCCAAGAAACTTTTGTTCCTAGATTACCTTCTGCGTATATATCTATGTGGAATAAGAGCTGCCTAAAGATGCAAGCTATACATCTTACCACCTACAGTGGTATTCAAAGATATCAAACTCACATTAAAGATGTAGTGGTTTATTGCATGCAATTTCCACAAAGCCAGCAATAAGTGCAAAACCCTAGTTTTACAGTACAGATAGGAAAGCACAAGAATGAAATCACAAGTTTTTTAGCAAACAACTGGTATTCTTTCACTCATACAGTATCTGTTAAATACTAGATCTTAAAAACAGTTCATATATAGGTCCTCCTTAACAGCAGTTATACAATGCATCTCTTAGTTAACTAGAAGTCCAATTATGAAAGTAAAAGACAAACATTGCACTGTAAGAAACAGCAGTTGAATGTACAACATCTACAGATGCAGGATTAATGTTTTGTTCTTAAAAAAGAACATCAGGAATTACATTACCTATAAACACAGCAACGCCTCGTGAAAATGGTATAACACGTTCTATTTCATCTTATGGTGAAATTCTGTTAAAAAAAAGCTTCTATTTTAAAATAATGTTTTTACCACTTCACTTTGTTTCTTAGTACAGCTCCTTCTTAAAAAAAGGAACTACAATAAAATGGCATCTTTGGGATCAATTGTTTCCAAAGAAATTCCAAATTGAGTCTGTACTATAAATTAAAGAGAAAAAACAACTTTTGGTCCTAATTTTTTTTGTAATACATGAACTTTCAGATCTTCACACCACTAGAAGTAGAAAAATTCAGAAGACTTAAATTAATATATGCTAATCTTCCCTGAAACATCATTATTTTATTATAAACTAATTAAATGAAACTCCATGTTCTAAATTTAGGTGCCTACATCATCTGTGTAATAGGTGACAGCACCTCTACTGTCATCAGTTGGAGATGTAGATACTAAACAGAATTCAGTTCAGTTGTCTAACTGCATAATAGCCAGCATCCCCGCACATGCTATAGGTTATCAGAAACCTAAGCACAACTGGCAGATACAACACATGATTTACAGATGATTTGCACAGCCTTGTGAAGCAGCAGCTGAGGCCAAGTTGTTCTATGGCATCTTAAATGGCACTTCTGTGAAACAAGTTAATTTGTCACAGTGAAAACTGTCCATCCAAAAGTAGTTGTCTATAAGTGGTCAAGTTAACAGCCGTCTAAAAAGCAGATGTCTCTATAGATACCTATATGGTAGGTGCTTTAATTTGTTAGCCCCTAAGCTAGATGCAGTTTCATATAAATTAAACTTGAATAGATGTACGGACAGAAATCTAGGAAAAATTACAATAGAGAATATGTTTGCATGCCTTTTCCTAACAGATGGTTCAACAGATGTCATGCTAAACTTTTATTTTAGACCTTATTGTACTAGATTGTGAATCAACACAAATAGTGACTTTTGGTTCAAGAAAGAATTTACCACATAAAGATCACGAACAAATGATGCCAATTCAAAGTCTGACCCATATTAATCTGAAATTTCTTCAAAACTTGAAAAACTAGGATTACTATAACCAAGCATTTTTTTTTCACAATGCCATTTAACATCTGTCTGTTGTAATTAATCCATATGTTTAACTCACTGAAGCTTAAGAATTCTTCTAAAGCAACAGAAGATCACAAAATGGGTCACACCATTTCACCTACACGCCTTACACTGCATTAAACTGAAAAGATCCATAATCCGAAATTTTGGCCCGAATTTCTATTCATCTTTATGGAATCTCTTTCTTTTTATACAGAACTTGATCAAACCAGAAGACAGGAAAGTTGCAGAACAGAAAACAACAGAACTGAAATAACTGAAATTGCTAACACTTAAGAACTTACTATTGACATCAGTGTTAGTACGTAGTGCTGTAAATTCTGCCCATGGTGATGAACCATTTTGGTGTCAGCTGTGACCATCACTTCTACATATCTTGGATAGGAAAGAAAACGTTTTTTCCTGGAACGTGGATTCCCACCATCCTCTATAGAGAGGTTATTTAAAGCATAGTCTAAACTGAGAGGCTTCTGTAAAACACTGCTCTCTTCATTTAAACTGCTGAAGGTTGGATGTAATAAAGTGCTCTTCAACTCTTTCTCTGTAAAGTAAGAAAAAGATTTACTGTTGAGTGCAGTTTCTAAATGTAAAAAGAGGCAAAAGGCTGCCCAAAATAGATAAAACAAACTTACATTTTTTATCTTATTTCCAAGAGAAACAGTGCAAAAACAAACAAAAAGTAATATGAGACACAGAAGACTGTAATAGGAACACCAAATTAGATGTCTTGTATATTATTATGTAGTTCTATAATAAATGGATTCTTTGTCACAAATTAGTTAAGAGACAGCAATATTACACAGTTCCTAGAATGCAGTATAATCCAAACAGGAAGGCTGGAAGGAGATAAACAATACAGCTTAATCAGTCCAAACAAAGGAAGCTAGTTAGTTAAACAAAACACATTTTTACATGCAAACTTTTGGTGCCAGAAGAACAAATAAAAACAAACTAGGCCCGACTCCCAAATTCAAGTCCCTACTGGCTTTTAAATTTACATAACATTATACTTAAATAAATATGGAGTTTAACTTCATAAGCACGCAGACATCAAAAACCTGAAGTGACTTCCTTGACAGTCTTGTTAATATTAATTATGTAGGTTCTAAAGAAAATATACAATTTACTCAGATATCTCCAAAATGAGTACTGTAATACTTGTAATTATGTTGTATAGTTCAAGCACCAGAAGCTTCTGATGCCTGATACATAAGAACCAATGTCTTTATCAGAGTCACCTTAGCAACAGCTCACATAGAAATACTTAACTGAGAAGTACATCTGAATTCTCACTACTCCCTAGAACTTAAGCAGCTAATCAGACACTTCAGCTCCTTCAGAACAAACCTCTACTGTCTTTCTGGAAGCTAGACTTCCCTCTTAAAAAGTAACTGCCAAAGGATATGTCTCCTAATCATTTTATTCTAATGATTTAGTGACTACAGCACTGACCCAAGAATTTGGAGATCACAATTCTGTCACCCTCAGCTTGAGGGGATCTAAATCTTTGCATTCAAAGGAAGGGCCATCATGTAAATTTTAATCTACTTTTGACAGATCATCGTCTGTCCACCTTAAAGTTACGGCACAATACAGCCAGAAAGGAAAAATAGTAGAGACAACAGCAAGCACTTTAAAGTTTACTGTGCAGTTGTTTAAAAGTCAGTCACAAAATAAAGCTGTACTAATTGTGAAACCATTAGCACTAACAATAATGAGGGGAGAATGCAGGGACTGTCTTTGAAATGGAACTAGCTCAAGAGTATCCACATATACTCTATGTGTTCAGACTGACTGAGTTGGATGCACTGAACAGAACTGGCTGAAGCAATTTCATATATACAATCTTTCCTAGGATGCAGAAAGAGTCAGATTCCAGAGTACTGGGAAAATGGGAAACAGCATTTATCTTTAAATGGAGAGTTTTAAGATAATCTAAATTTATGGACCAGTCAAGAATAAATCAAATTAATTTTGTTTACAAATACCAAAAATCAACAAATGAATTAGTAATAGCTATCTAGCAAACTCTGATGAGCTTCCACATATTAAGAAAACAGGATTTATGGACTGAGGAAATGCAATAAATATCCTGTCCTGATTTGAGTCAGGCATATATCAGGGTTTCAAAACAATTACAAAGAGAAGAAAAGATCAGGTAGACAATTTTAGAACTATTGCAGTCCAATTTCAAACTAAAAACACGTACTGAATGCCCCTCCATATCCTCTGTCAAGATTCCCTTACTAGAGAAAGAGAACCTCTCACGATCACCAGCATTGATACACAAACCTTGTTCTTTTGTGAAGTAAGGATATGAATAACCAGTCAAGACTACCATTAAAGGAAACACAGCTCTTCTTCAGAAGAACATAAATATAAAAATACATAGTTTTTCTTCACAAACATTTCTGCAACTTCACTCCCACCAAAATGGCAGTAAGCCTTTGCTTACAGTCACTTGTAATTGCTCAGAAAAGAAAAAGGGAGAAGTGCTCAGAGCCTTTTTCTCACACTAACTTGTTTATATTAAGGAAAAAAAAAACACAAAACAAACTGAAAGACCTCTGATTTGGTTCAGTACATATTACCAATCATTGGGGAAAAAAAAGGCACAGGAATAAGAACATTTGCTTGACATAATGGTTGTTTTCTGGCCTTAGTATCTATGGAAAAGCAGAATTCTCAAAATAATGTTTCAAAGTATAAAACGTTTAAAAAAATTTCCAAAATTAAAATCGCTAGTCACCCAAGCTACACCTTTTTTTTTTTCCCCTTATGTTTTTAGCCATCTGGATAGATATTCCTTAAGAAGAGTTCCAGCAAAAGTTCCCTGTTCAGCCAGGGAACTGATCCGGGAGATGGTCTCCCTGCTGCCTCATCTTTCAGCAGATAAGCATGGCTTACTCCTGCACCTTTAAAACTTCTTTCTTAAATTATATCCAGCCTTCCTGGACCCCTTTATTATTAAGGACTGTTTCCCAATAGACACTTTGAACCAGTGTCCCAAACAGGCCAAAGGCCTCCCTCTGAAAGTCCAAGGTAGAGATTTTGTTGATCCCTTTCCTTTAACCTTAAATAAAATTTAATATTATGAATATGTAGCATGAATAAATTATTAAAATACTCATAAGGACAAAAATCCACATTAATGGGTAATATTACATTATAATAAATTAATGGGTATATTAGACACTTCCATTATTAAGGAAGACAGCTGTCCTGTATTATCTGCTAGACTTGCAATAACTTCATTATCTTTTGTGAATATAAGCAACAATTTCTTTGGATCTACTCTTTCAGCGTTTACGTATGGGACAATGTAGGTGTAAAAGCAAACCCACACAGTTCTTGCAATATCATGGATTATTTTTTTTACATGCACATTTTGTCCTACTTATGAATTTGCCAGTGCCACAAAACAAAAGCAACATCTGACAAGCCCATGTGAAAGAAATGTGTAGGTTCTACTGGAACAATGTGGAGAAAAATTATTTATTAAACTAAATCTTGCTGGGTTTTTATTAGAACATCTGAGATTTGAAAAAGTCACAATGAAATTAAAAGTATGACTATACCTGAAACTTCACAAGGTTGATGGGATTTCTGATACTTTTTTATAAATTCGTCATGCCTGTATATAAGATGTGGCTTGTTATGTTCATCTTCGTGTTCACCTCCATCCGCTTTCATCAGAGGTTCTAAAATGTATTCACCATCGTGTGCCTTAAAGGTGCCCATCTGAAAGTAAGAGAAGTAACTGATTTACTTTCTACTAAAAATACTGATATAAAAACAATTTTCATTGAAATAAAAACTATGATAATATTTTGAAGATAATGATTGCATATTTGCACAAGACAAGGGAAACTTCAGTAGAAATTGGAAGATAAGGCAAGAGAAGTTTGCTTTCAGAGACTTGTTGCACCAGAAAAACTCAGATTACCTCGCATATTAACAATGTATCAAAGGTAATCACTATCACAGTTAATGAAACAAAAGAGATCACAAAAATAAAGAGAAACTAGATATAACCAAGCAGGACCATTGGGAACTGCGCAAAGGAGAGCAGAGGCCATCAAGAACTTCAAAATTTGAGTGCTGTCCGAATTCTGGACTGAATGGTTGCCTTCTGTTCTTAGCATAATTTATATAAGATTTTCCTTCTAAAATATCGTTTTTTCCCATCGATTAGAGACAATGTTGACCTGATATTATTTTTAAAGATTTTGAAATAATTATCAGGAATTCAAAGTTGACAATGTCATTACAGTGTTTTTGTCCTTCATTCCCCCAACACACCCCTCATCCCCAGCCACCAGACACACATGGGTAACCATGTAATGGGAACCAAAGTAACTTAATTACTAACAAAAGCACTGGCACATACACAAAGAACAAAAATTAAGCTCTTTTCCCTCAGTCCCCTGCCCCATAATCCTTTCAATTATGAAATCCTAACACATACTCTCTTCTTTCTCACTGCACTTCTAAACAAATTTATAATTTCCTATGGCTTAAGTACTTTACCTCAGGAGACTATGAGGAGGAAAAAACATGTAAGAATGTAATCAAATTATTTTCAAACTTTATAGCAACTTTCTCACTTCAGCAAATTAAGCACCTCAAGGGGGTAGATACACTGCATCCTGATAGAAGTATTGCCAGTAATGCTTAAGATTGGCCAATAAAATAATAGCGATAATCTACATAATATGGTTTAAGAGATTAAGTGTTCATGTCAACCTTGAAACTCAGGGTTATAGAGAGAGAGGCAGAGCAGGATAAATGAGAACAGAAGCAAGAATAGGGCTTTCTCAAACAGCCTACTAAGTCCTAAAAACTGCTGCACACTACCTTAGTGTTCAAGGTATTGTACTGGAATTATAATATCCCCTTGAATCTGGGATCCTTCTAACCAGTTATCAGTTGTCTACATTTAAGAGTCTGTTAGTCTGACACATTCCTGAAGCCTGTCTATAATCTTGCCTGATACATACCATTATTGAAGCTATTGTCAACACCATGTAAGTGGATCCATTGTACCACCTTTGTTGCAGAATGAAAAAAGGCACAGCTAAATAGTATTTTAATTTCAAGACTGTTTAACTCACAGAAGCACTTTTCCCCCTCATTTTCATTTAAATTCTTTGCAAGTAGTCTTCATGCTGGATCCTTTACACATTCAGTTTAGCCTTCTCTCATCCAGTGTTTCCAGGGCAAGTAATTTGTAGAGGACAGCAGATTGAGCATACCAAGAACACTATGTGTCTCCCTGGAAAGGGCCTCAGGAAAACAGACATGCCACAGCTTGTCAGTCAGTCTTACGGTACAGCCTTTTGGGTAAATGACAAGGACAGACAAGAGCTTTCACTCAGGGACAAAGCTTATTGCAAGTTTTATGGCATATATTATTAAAGTCCTAGGTAACAAACTTCATAAATCTGACCCAATGGTATTTGTCAACACTAACATGCTAATTAATTCTTTCCTCCTGATATACCACAAACCCTATTTCTAGATAACAGACTTTTAAGGCATGTTCTAGATTTAAGCAAGAACTGTTTTGTTCCTGCTTTATTTGACACGTACATTTTATTTCCCCCCTATCCCTTCCTCCTATACAGGTGGAGCAGATATTCTGAATATGTTTCTTCAATGGCTTTTCCAACAAACAGACGTTCAGATTTTACAAAGGAATGGTTTCAGCTAAAACACACAAACTGAGAGAATATTATCCCAGAACTAATAAGAAAAGAGTTCTTACTATATTTTATTTATATTTTACTAAACAACTTCCAGAATATCAGACTTCCACTGGGAAAGATTAACTGCAAGATCAAGGTTATATTACTTTTCTATTATTTCATTCCCAAAAAAAAAAAAAAAAGAAAAAAAAAGAAAAAGGTAAAAACTCCCAAGCACTAAGACACTTCTGACTGAGTCTCCTCACTTCAAAAATTCACAATGACACACCACAAACTTACAGGCCAAAAAGTTAGGACAGACAGCTGGAAGGGAAGAATCTTATGTTATGATTGATGGCCTCAGAATTACTCGTAACTTTTTGTTTTAAATCAAAAAGATTAACACAAGATGGTACAATCATATTCTGAAGACTGGAGAGTCCACCTTTACAGATACTTGGGATAACCATTTTAGAGAAATGGAATCAAGCTTCCTCTAACATACTCCCACAGATTCAGTGGCCTGTTTAGATACGGAAGAAATAGCTGGGCAAAAATCTATAATGCAACCAGCTTTCATTCTTTCCTCAATTAATTCTCTCCTCTACAACAATGTATGGGTAAAGAAGGAATTACTACCATTGAGTACTTACGAAGGCCTCCCACCAGTAGGTTATGAAAAACTTTTGCACATCTATCCAAGCTGACAAGAACTCATTATGTTGCATGTGAGAAAGAGCAAAATTTCAGATATGCAAGCAGTGTTCTATCTTAAGAAAGGTATTTGCTATTTGTCATTCAAAACCCAAAAGGCATTGAACTTGAAGTCACCAATTCCAATCCTTTAAATTCTCTATGAAAACACATGGTCAGCTCCTCATTTTCCTGACACATACCTCTACAAAAATTGAGTCACCAGTTACACTGGCTGTTTATATTCATCCAGTCAGGAAAGTGATACTTCATGTGGTGACAGATTCTGCTGATACAAATGGAGCTATTACTGCATCTTGGACGCACAAGGAAAAAAGCTGTGAGATCCAAATGAAAAATACTTTTGGTAAAACGAAATAAAGAGAAGTCACTTAGATGTACAGAGGCAGGTTGCTGAAACAGGAGCCTAAGCAATTGCAGGAAATTAAATCAGAAATGAACAGGATTTAATTATCATCTACAGACACCTCTCAAATCATCTAACAAAAAATCTGCCTGAAACATTCTATTTCTGTTCTCAGATAAAGAGATAAAAGTACATTCAAATTATCTCTTCAGTAGAAGTGGAGTACAAAATTGAAAACAGTCTCTTGCACATCATAAATAAGTGATCCAAAGAAGGCATGCTACCCAGGACTATACATATTCATAGATTTGAGGAAATTTATGAGAAAACCCACATGAAAATGATCATTTGTTTTTTGGATTTAAAATATTACAGATGATCTAGACACTTTATATTAAATGAAGGTTCAGTGGATCAACACAGCTACTCACTATATTGTCGCAGTAACGACACAAAAGGAAGAGCCAGAGACACCTGTTACCAGGATGGGAGAGAAGGAAGGAAGGGGAGCAAGACCCGCCTTCTCTATTTTTTATACCCATTTAGAAATCACTATTCATTGGAGGAAATCAGTTCTTCCTCCCTCAATTACAGTGGTCAAAGGAATTGTCCATCAAAGTTTTGTGTCCATGAGAAAGAAATGCGAGTGATAAGATACAGTTACAATAACATGGCCATGTTTACAGAGAAAACTGTGAGAAACTAGCTACAGAAAATAATAACATCCAGAACTGCAAAAATCAGGGCAACACTATATGGTATGACTTAGTCATTTAAAGTGGCTTAAAACTGTATAGTCTTCAGCAGTGTTAACTCTAATGCAAGAGTTATAGGAATAAATATTGCAGAATTATGGTTAAAGAATGTACCATGTCCATATACAAATTTCATCTTTGTCTATAAATTTTGTAGAACACATGGAAAACATAAGGAATATACAGCAGGTTTCAGAAACAAGGAATTAATCTTAATGTGTCCAACAACATAATTGGAATGCTTTAATGAAAACTCTAGAAGAACAACTTAAGTTCTGGAAAACATGACTCTATTCTGGAAGACTCCCTCCCAGGTAAGCTCCACTCCTGTGCTCAAGCACTTTTCATGTCCTTCAGGTATGGCTTCTTAATTCAACTTAACCCTGTAAGGAGTTTATAGCAAGAGCACTTTAATGCTCAAAGTAAATTACAAAACCCTGTCCTTTTATATTATTCTCTTCACCTCCCCTATCCCTCCCTTTTTGTGTATTCAAATCTCTTGAATCATGTGAGAAGCGCTTCACCTTTTTATTCCTGCTTCACTGTTACAATATTTTATAATGAAAGCAGCATTGCTTAATTAGTTCACTAAAGAAAGAAGTATTAGAGGCTATCTGATCACGGGACACTGCCAACATCTGGAAAAAGTATTTCTACTAGAAGACAGTTCAGCTAGAAACACAATAAGAGGTAGTGGTTGCAAGCTAAGGTCTTAAGACCAGAGCTAATATAATAGAAATATGAAAATACTTATAAAATAATAAGGAATAGCAGCTTCCAGCAGCTAAGCAGCAGGGAAGAAATATCTAACAATTAATGTTTTCTGGTACAGCACCTTTTTAGAAGTGATTGAAAGCAACAATACATTTGAAGTTCTCAGAAAGACAATAAAATGCTAAAAGTTTGTTATAGGCAAAACAAATCTCATTGTAAGTTTGACTATGATCTAACTATACCTCCTTACAAATTCTGTGATGCTAAGATTCCATGAGCTGACAGTAATCACACTGTTAGCAAGCTTAATTACACCATTAAAAGAATTGATGGGGTATTCACCTATGCTTGGAAGCATCGTGGTCTGCAGACACCTAATCATTGGTTAGATAAAATTACTTAGTTCCAGATTGAAATTTAAGTTCCATGTAAATGCTTAAAGGGATTTTACCTATTTGGATGTTTCTCTCACACCTTACCAATCACTGCATGACAACCATAGCACTGGATTGTGTCCTTATTGCTAAACTACTTTCACTCAGGAACAAGGAACATATAGGGTAAAGATTACTCTTGCAGAAAGTATAAAACCTGGCACTAGGTACCGTGAGAATCACTTTGTGAAGCTATTCTAGGCAAGAAAGTCTGGCTGAAACCTGGTGAAAACTGTATTCCAGGAATTTCTAAATAAAATTCATAAAAAAATCAAGAGGGGCTAAATAGTAGAGAACTTCTTGTTAAAAAAAAAAAAAACAACAAATCTCAAAGCCATCAGGAAAGAGCAGAGATTTTGTGGAAATTAACACGATTCATTGGAATGGAAGGAAAAGAAAGGGGTAATTTATTTATTTTTACCTTTATATATAATACACAGTGAACAAGCTAGACAAGTCAACTAAAAATGTGCATAAACACTTTTTGTATAGATATATACATGGAGATGCCATTACATAAAGGTGGGGCTATCCCACAACACCTGTTGAGACTGGCAAAACAAAATGTATATATACATAAAAGGATCTTCTTTTTTATTTGGGGGCTATTTTGAGAGGGAGTGGGTTGCTGGATTTGATTTTTGGTTTTAACACTTAAACTATCATCAAGCCAAGTATTCTGACAGAATACAGACCTAGGGGACCCAGAACACTTTATCTTGGAGGAAAGTCCATCATATCATTTTGTCTGTCTCAGAAAATATCAAGCAAATTCACATTAGCAACTTACCTCCATTTAAAGAGAACTTCCTAGTTTTGATGTTTTTAAGTACATGCAGAACTACCTTTTTCTCTCACTGTGAGATGAATAGCTCCATTTAGTCCTTTCAACCTCCTAAGCACCATCAGGCAGTTATCACTCAAGAGCACACAAGGTATGGTTGGATTTTCACCTTAGTCAGCCACACAGTAAGCTACCTTGAGTACTTCTGTCAATATGTGCATTCCCAGAAGGTATTAAATGTTCTCAGTGTCTGGCTTTGCCACCATAATCTTGCCTTTTTCTACATGAGAGTACCTCTGAAATAGAATGAGAATTGAGACTGTTGCAGAAAGGCTTCTCACATGAGATAATGTATCTATTCCTCAAGACTACAGTTTCCTGAGATCCATGACATCTAACCGCTGACTGCCACCTGGAGCTGGAAGCATTAACTTCAGATTAAAAAAAAAACAACAAACAAACAAAAACACCAAAAACCCCCACCCATCTGTTTGCACATCAGTAATTTAGCTTACCTAGTGACAGCAAAGGGCCATATGTTGTGTAGTCTGCCCTCCCCTGACACTCCTATCATATTCATGCACAGAACCTTCTGTGTACTTCCTTGAAGTGCAATGAATGTGTGTGTATGTATATACATATACACACAAATAAAAGTAAATCAAAGCTCCTTTGGCTGCCCACAGCATTCCAGCAAATTCACCTGTGTCACATAGATCCAAACAATAAAGGCAGCAGTTAAGAACAAGCTTCAGTCATCAGAACAATTTATTTGTCAAAAAGAATGTGCCCAAGTAGCCACCCAGGAGGAAGGCCATCAGCCACAGAATGTGGGCAAAAGGCAGGCCGACAATGGCTAAGCACCCTTGACATAAAACGTTACACAGGCAGGTCCCAGTTTGTCTAAAAGACAATTCCTGCAGAATTGGTGGCAAACAGGTAGACACATATTCAGGTCCTACTGCTTTTTACAAAACATTTTATGTGACAGACCTTCAGCTGCACAATCTGCAACTCCATTTATTTTCTCAGTTTACAATTGCAATTACCACCTGTCTTTGCAGATCTGTGCTGGCCCATGTGTGAAGGTATAGCATCTGTGGAAATATTTTCAGGAAAAGCAGAGATGTAAAGAGCCTGAGGAAAACATGTGGGAGAAGTTTCAGGGGTTTTATAACAGCTGTACAGGGGACCTAAGTTGTCTTACTATTTTATAACAAGCCAAAAAGCAAACATTTTATCTCTAACTTTCAAAGTAAATTCTTTTACTTAAAACCACTTTGTTCAGATCAGAGACAAAGCAAATGCACAGGGTTGTAATGCAAGCATTGAATTTTTTCCTGTTTTGCAGCTTCAAAGCTGGTCTCTCACCTTGTACACCTATATGACACGAGAAACCAGAACTACTAAGTACAAGTCTTCACATCACCCACCAGCAGTAATAAGACTTAGTTTGTTCCAACAAGAATCAATTGCCTTAAGATGGCATTTTAATGGGATTTTTTCCTAGCTTATAATGGAATTGGTACATTAAGATAAAAAACTATAAAACCCAGTATGTACCTTATGGATGCTCATAGCTTTATAAGTGTAACCTGAATGCTGAAAACTATCCTGCCTTTCAGCTTTAGAAAGTAACTTTTTTGAAGTGACAGATTGTAAGTTAAAGCATTAAGTTACATCGAGGTAAGCATATTTTCCCATTACAAGTGTTAAAGTCTTTTGGAAAAAACAATGTAGTTTCACTCATTGAAGTTGTAAGTACTAAGGAGCATAAAACCAGGAAGCAAATATCTGGAGCCTGTTACCTGCACTAGATCTCCACATGAAACCAGACGCTGGCTATACTAGCAGTAGCTTCTAGCAAGTTGTTGGGCTTTGGATTGTTCGGGGTTTTTTAACCAAACAATTAAAAATCACCTTTTTTTTAAGATGAATTCCAGGACTGCCTACTTTTCTTTAAAAGGAACCGCTGTACCCATCCATACCAGCGGACAGAGCTGTTTTCAAAACCTGTCAGAAAGGTGATTCACTGACCCGTACTAATAAAAAATAGTTCTTGTACTGAGGATCGTGAAGATCCACGCTTAGGTTCATACTCCTGCCATTCTCCAGACAAAAGTAATTCTGATGTGCAGTAAAGGAATGCTACCAAAGGGCTTCCTTGAGCTGCTAAAGAAGGAGCTTGTCACACTCCAAAGCTACATTAGAACAAACCCATCCTGCCTTCCTGGACTGCAGAAAGCTGACAGCTGGCAAATCCATGCAAAAGAGATTCATGTTTACTTTTCTACTCCTAACTTCTGCCAGTCAGCGAGCATGTGAAATTGCCCTACACACCAGAGCCCACACACCCAAAAGAATGTATTTTTTTCCTTCTTTCTTACCTTTCCCTCTCTCATAGTAGTCATATAAAAAAACCTTTGACACTTAGGCATTCTCCTAGCTCACAAAAACTGATTTTAACTATCCTCAGCATCAATCAACACACCCTAAGAAACCCTAAGAAAGAATACACCACACAACACACCACAACAAACCCTAAGAAAGAATACCAGGCTTCTCAAAAGACTAAATATACTGTTTTGATTGTATTCATTCAGGATTAAAAAAATAATAAAGCTCATTTCTTTACATGGGGACCTGCAAGGAATTGAAGGTGCATTCTAGTTATAAATGGTGATAGATCCCCTATTTTAAGACACTTCATTCACTGGTATTTGCTTCTATTTGTCATTAAACTCATAAGGCATATGAACTCAAAATTTAAACGATTAAGTATTTGGGGTTTTACCTCTTTGATTTTGCTGTCTGGATAACATTTGAAAGGTCTCTTTAGTCTACATGCATCCAGGGACATCCTCAGCAGATCTTGTTCCCTGTGTTTGTAGGGCTGTAGGTTATAACTTACTAATGCAGTAATAGTAAAAGAAGATACAGAACTTGATAAAACAGTGAAGTAAAGCAACAAATCTCAAAAATTATTGTAAAGATGCAAGAAATACGCTGAATGTGATCAGATGTTCAACTGGGCACCCAGGCCATCACTCCAAATGACCTTCTGCCTTTGATGGATCCCCAAGTTCCCTAATTACACACTCCCTCCTTGCAATTACTACAGACTCCCTGCTGACCTTCTAACCTCCCTGTGCCATTTGCACCCCTGAACCCAGGGCATGCTCTGAAATGTAACACAACAAAACTGCATACAGGGTGTCATGAACCATTAAGCAATGCTCCATGGGTACTCTGGGTTGTACATGCTCTTAGCACACGCAGGAAAAGGTTTAACTGAGGGTGAAAAGGCAAAGTAGAGTGGAGGGAGAAAACACACTCAACTTGAGAATGCAAAAAAGAAGAGAAGTAACTTGAGAAGGAAGACTAAAGCTGTGAATTAAGGCAGTGCAGATCTTGGAGATAGATGCCTACAGGATAAAGTGAACACAAGCTCCTGGTTTCACTTCAAATGACTCACACATATGCAGAGCAATTTTTAAAATTCTATTGCTACACTTCCTATACCTTTATAACCAAGCACAATTTTTTCTCTCTAGCTTTTACAGCATTGGTCAAATAAAAGCAATTGCCTTATATATGCAAAGCTGGAAGATAAAATTATACCTAAGAGTTCAGAGCAGTATCTTTTTAACTTACATACACTAAGCTCAATTTCAGCAATCCTACAAAGAGAAGGGATTTTACTTAAAATAAATACAATACAAGGCTACCGAATCACTAGTCTGTTTTATACTGTCTTGCTCACAATAAATAGTATCTTACCTCAGCAGCAGTCAGACTTTAATGTTTGGATTTACACATGAAGCATGGCACTGTTCACCAAAAGAGCAATAACTGACTAATGCACTTTTGCAAGTACATTTCTTGAATGCACAAACATAAGAAATTTTAAAAATCTTGAGAATAAAAACATCTTTTTACTAATTTTTGAGAGTAGTCCCATCTAGGAATGGGGAATGCATTCAGGGAGGACAAGCTCTCACAGGCCAGTTCCACTTGGTCTGTAGTTCCCTCTTTGTACATGAACCTTCTCTAAACTCCAAAACAGTTTTCTCCTTTGGCAGTCACACAAAGGAGAAAATACTTGCTTTGAAGCCATGAGGATAAGGAAGAATGTCCTTAAGCTTGAAGATTCTGAGTCAGGCTGGAGGACACTGTGCAGTTACAGGCAACCAGCTAGCCATGACCACCACACAATCCCTCCCTGGGAAACTCTACGCATGTCCCAACGGCATCTATGGAGGCTCTGCTTCTTCTTCTGAAAACCTTCACCACCGAAGAGAAAGCAGACACAACACTGGGTATGCTACATACCCTTCAAGGCTGGGCCTGCCTGGGCAGAAGGTGAGAGGTGAGAGAAGGTCCTGAGAGCACCAGGTGTTTGCTGGTGGCTCAGACTGGGCACTGTCAGCCAGGCAATGACTGAGGACCTGACGTCCAGCTGGAAGCTGCAATGAAAGTTCACAAAGCTCATCTAGAAGACAAAGGGCTTAATTGAAAGGCACTCGGGGATTTGTGACCATACACATACATGATGATACTGTAATGTATCAATAAGGGGGAAGAGAAACAAGAAGAGAGACATTCAGCTTGTTACAGGGAAAAAGATGGTCTTGTGATGAAGAGTTTGAGAACTGCTAAATAAGGTAGTTGAGACAACTTCTAACAGAAGTAGGTACACGTTTTGCAGAAATTATTTTCAGTGCACATGGTCCCTTCAAGAAATGAAAAGTAATGGTTTACAGGAATAGAATTCAAACAGGCAGTAAAAGTTATGAAAATAGAAATTTTTAAAACTTCTCATATTTACTCAGTATGAAGTATGACACTATTCTTAATGGTATTCTCGTGGTATTTGAGCATCTATTAAAACACGAAACATGGAAGAAATAAGACAAAACTAACTATGTTTGTGATCCTTTCTCTTTCCTATTCCCTCTGTTAGCAAACATATCAAGGTATTTGGTAGTTTTGAACTGGGTTTTGTTGAATGTAATCAAGAAGCAATGACAGTTGTTTGTAAAGCAAGATATATAGACAAAACTTAAGATGAATACAGAATTACTGTTTTCAAATGCTTGCTTCTCCAGTGATTTCCAAGGACTATCCAAAGTCTATACACCTCAACCGAAAGACAAGATGGTATATATCCAAATACCCAAGAAACACAAGAAAGAGGTATCTCTCTCAAGCACCAGTTATTGCTGATTCTCTCTTCCATCATGTGTATCACCTTGTTTTTAATACACATTTAACCGCCCTACATGCATCCAACTTCATTGTATTTTCTATAGGCTACTCAAAAGAGCCTAGTATATGAAGTGGGATTTTTTTGAGGTTCCAAAAATGAGAGTCTTGCACTTTTACTTTCCTGAGTGACTGCAAAGAAAAAAAAAATGGAACAACCTCAACTTAAATTCACAGTAATATTTACAATGCCGTATTTCTACAGTGGGCCTGTCACACAACCTGTCCTCGCAATTTCAATATGCAGCAATGTGGTAAAACACTAGCTATCAGTCTTCACGTTTCTAGGCACAAAATGATAAAATTTAGCAACACAGTATGACTGTTTTCATAGACAGTTGTGCGATACTATTTCTCCATTATCACTTTGGAAGATATAATAAATGCTCTCAAGGGATAAGTACAGAGTGCACATCATTGGACTTTTGATTAGTTACTTCAATTCAGTTCTTAAGAAGCATTTCATAGACACACTCCCACTGAAGTGAGGAAGCGTCCCATTCCCTTTTAACAGAAATGTGTTTAGAGAGCACTGCTGCGTACTTGTTAGGATACAATACACCTCTACAGCACGGCTGAAAGCTGAGGAAGAAACAGATCAACACCAGCTCCTCTCTCATCATCTCAACCACCATTATTCCTCACTCACAACCACAGTATCTGTTAAGCTACAAACATGTAACTGATGCCAACTGACAGCATCATTTTGTCAAATCAATAGCTTACTGTGTTTCTAAGGCATGCTCTGTAATGCTCTTGGTGTCAGGAGTTGCATCAACCAACTATATTACTGGCCAGCAACAGATCCTTTGAAAGCGGCATTTGTACCCCACCAGAAAAGTATCATCATGACCGCACACTGCTGATGCCAAGACATTTCATGACCAACTACTTGGAATGACGCCCAAGAATTTCCAGCTTAGCTCTCCAGCAAAGGCATCCCACTACATTTCTTTCAGAGGAGAACATGAATGGCGACAGGAAGCAGCCACCAACACGCTTACCAAGCCACCACAGATGCTGAAGACAGCCATGTGCGTCTCCTGGGCATTGACATGCCCGCGGTAGAAACAGTGGCGCAAGTCAGGGGAGGACTGCTCCTGCGGGGCCCCGACGTGCACCACCGTGTACTGAGCGGCGACGAAGCCTGCATCAGCACTCAGGTTGAGCTGGAAGACCTGCCCGTATGCACTGAGCTGATAATGTGTTCGGAAAGCAGCGGGCTCCAGCGGTGCCTCCAAGCTCCTTTTCCTCCTTCTGAAGTAATGCGTATGCGGGAAAACTTCTCCAAACTCATTCACTCGGACAGGTGTGATGATTTCATAGGAAGAGAGCTGCTTCACTAAGGTCTCTGCAACAGAAGGCAGGAGGCTCACCCTGACGCAGCAGCGCAGTAGCAACCCCTCGCTGGCACCCGCACGGCTCCTGGCACGGCACTCGTGGCGCCAGCCCGCGGTCCGGTGACAGGCGGGGCCGGGGG
>VZRZ01004779.1:879620-916556 GCA_013398175.1 Climacteris rufus | reverse complement strand
GGGTGCAGGCGGCGTTACCGCCCGCGAGAGGTGGCGCTCCAGCAAAAAGATGGACTTCTTGGAAGGCTGGCAACGCCGCCTTCCCATCGGGAATGGCAGAGGCCGCGCGGTGAAATCCAGGGGTTGTCAGTGTCCCACAGGTTCGATGTCATCCCTAGGCACCCCTCGCCGATCGTCGTCCCCTGCACCTCAGCGCTGGGGTGAAGCCGGTTCCCCACGCAGCCTCGAAGGAAAGGGATGTCCATGCAGAGCCTGACACTACGGTGTCCGCAGACGGGACTCGTTCTAGCTCTGGGTCCCCTGCTTAGGTTGTCCTGTCTGGGCAAAGTCTTCATAAAGCTGCTTGTCCCAGCACTCAGGGAGCCCAGCATCCGTCGCACGAGGCGTGTGGGTTATCTGTCTTACTTGAAGCAGGTTTTTAGAAGACGGTACTTTTCTCCTGAAATGAGGCAATGGCGTGAACAGGATTTAAGTGAAGGTGTGTAGTACTGGAAGAACCTTCACTGCTAGAGTAAAATCATGTCCTGTCAGAGTCCAGGATTGTAGAAGGGATATCTGGGTTGTTCCAATGTACATCGGTGTGCAGCATGATCCTGAGAATATTAAGTCTTGTCAGGAATACCGAATTTCTTCTGAATATTCAGAAGATGGAAGCTCTCAGGTGCATATTAAACTGTTTACTCTCTTTGGGGTCACGGATAAACACTGTCATATGAAAAAAAATATTTGCAATCTGAAGAGTTCTGTGAAGTGAGAGCAAACAGAAAGCTTATGTCTCCAAATACCATGAATATCAAAGAAATCCAAGAAGCAGCAAGAATTTCAAACTATTTCTTTGAAACTGCTTACGCCGGAGAAGACTGATCATGATATGCAAAGAGAACTTCAGTTCTGAGAATTGGGTGTGAGAAAGAATAGGAGGTGGGAGGAGAGAGTTCTGTTCTTCCCACCACAGAAGCATGAAGATACAACACTCATTTCAGTACCTTGAAATGTCCTGTTGCAGAAAACACGGGGGCAAAGCAGACAGCAAAAGTAGAGCAAAGGTTGAGTGCTTTGACTTTATTGACATAAAATGTACAAACAATAGTAAGACATTAAATTGAGAGGAGCAACAGTTGCACATGCCTCAGATTTCTCCAGCAAATGAGAATTTTCCCCTTTCTTGGATCTTACTTGTTGAAGCAGTGATCAGAGTGCAGCAAGTTATCTCCTTCCAAGTCGACTTAAATGGTTGTCAGTGATGAAGAAAATGGGCACTACTTCATTAAATGTAAGCTAATATCCACTGATTCAGACATGATGTTTCACTTTTTCATGATTTGCAAAATTATTTGTTCTAGAAATAAACAGAAGCACTAAGCATCAGGAAAATCAAAGGTTCAGTGTTCCCAATTTAGGCACAAAGCTTTGTTGTAGACCACTTCAAAGCAAACATAAGAAGATGACTCAATTTTTTTAACAACGTATGTATTTTCAGTATTTTAGGAAAGACAACATTTACTTCAAATGTGAATATTTTAAAAGCAATAAGATTACTTTTCCTAAATCTCATTTTAATGTGCTTAACTGTCCCTGTATTCTTCAAAAGAATGGAATGCCAGCTCTTCTATAGTAAACTTTGAAGGTCTCTCTCTCCCTAAAGATTGACTGATTAGAACAATTTAAAATTGACAACCCTCATTTAGATTGACATTTGTTCCACTAGCCCCTGGCAGTGCCATGTATGAAACCCGGTGCCAGCTAAGCCACTTTTTTTCCCCAAATTTTCAACTGAATCAAAAAGTAAATTTCCAAACATGGATCTGGTGATTCAGTCAATGTGAGACCTGACAGTTGAACATCCTTTTATACTTAGCAGCCATTATACTTTACAAAACCACTGTAGCTCCAGAGGTATGAAGCACAAGTCTGATTTTCAAGATGGGTTAGCTGTGCAGGAGCAAAGGACAACAAGGCAGGGGCTTAAGGCAGTTCTAGTAGTATTCATGTTACCTGAATGGCTTTGGGCAATAAGCTGCGGTCATTCACTTGACCTCTACCCATATGGCATCAGTTTGAATCTTGTGAGGAGCAAATACAACCCTGTATATCAAAGCAAGAGGTGTGTTTCTATTACAAAGGATGTAAGTATATCAGAAAATTCAGAAACCATGGAAATAGTATGTTTGTTATAACTTTTAGAGGTAGAAGGGTAGAGACAGGCATAAGGATGAAATGAAGATGAATAATTATGGAAGATATTCAGAGGAGCATAACTGCAAAAAAACATAAGGAAATAGTAAAAGTTAAATTTTTAAAAAAAGAGGGAGGGGGGATTAAGTACAGGAACAAAGACACAGAGAGCTTGTGCAGACTCTGTCCTTGTAGACACTCAAAACTCATCTGGTCAGGAAGCCCTGAGAAACCTGAATTAACTTTGAAATTAGTCCTGCTTTGAACAGGAACTAGGTAAACTCCAGAGCTTCCTTCCAGCCCAGACTATTCTATGATTCTATGAAACAAAGGAAAAAAAAAGGGTTCCTGGAGAAAGCTGAAAAGACTGGAGAGGAAAAAGGAAAGGAAAAAGGTCTATTAAAAGAACAGAGAGGTAGGGGAAAAAATCAGGAGAAAATAGTCTTCAGCTACAAAGAAAGAGAAGAAGAAGAAAGGAGACACAAATGAGAATATTTAATAAGATTTTTCAAGACTAGAAGTTATAGACTGGTACAGCTCCAGCTAAGTCAGTGGACTATGCTGGTTTGCATCTGCAAATGCAGTCCTCAAAGATGTAACGTATTGACTTCATTAAATCTGTATTGACAATAAAGCTTTCTATTGAATAGTTGTCTTTAAAATGCCTCCTACATTAGTGAAATAAATCCATCTATTTACAGCATTTATTCTTCTCACTTATCTCTTTCAGTGGATATGTTTGGAATGAAGTATGTTGCACCAGTTACTTTGCAAGTGAATGACATAGAGGGATAGTCTGTGCTTGCTGGAATTACTTGTCCTCCTTGGGGTTTCTCTAGGATTTCATGAATAAAATGAATTGCAATTATGTCATGATTACTCAAATATTTGTATTTTGTACTTAACATGCTGCAGTAAATGAGGCTTACCACATAAAACAGTAGGATTTGTAAAAATGCATACTGAAAAATTAATGAATTTCTTCCTTAAGACCACAGATGAGCTATAAATCCTTTCACCTGTTTTTGCCTCCATTTTTTTATTTAAGTGGTCTTTTGTAAGTGGTTTTGGCTGAACATCACAAAGTGGAAAACAGTAGAGTTATAAAAGTCAGTTGTTCAGAAAAGACAAAGAAAATATTTCACAAGTAAGTGACATTGTTATAAAAAGTAAGACTTAAGAACAATTCTATTTTAAAAAGGAGACCGTATGAAATATGTATTTTACTTCTTTATTATGATATCTTGGCATTTTTCTGTCTTATGGAATACAATTTAAATCAGACCTTCAGTGTTCTTGTCAGGACACTAAGTACATCCATCTGCCCAGTTTGCAGTCACTTCTCTTATTGATCCACTTGTCTCACACTTCCCCTGAGATATTTATACTTATATATATATATATATATATACACACAACATGGAGCCACCTGACCTCCAGCACTGGCTCAAGAGTGGCCTGAGTCCTGTTGCTCAAGGCTCCCGCTGTCAGGAGCAGGCTGGCCTTGTGCAGACACCGAGCCTTGCAGTGAGCCTGGCTCCATGCCTGTCCCACAGCCCTCCCCATCTGTGCCCCACCGTGCCTTCTGCTCAGCTCCATCTGCACTGAGCCACGGGAGCTGCGCGTCTTGGAGAGAGGGGTCTGCCTGGGTTAGTCACTATTCTGTGTGTGTTGGCAGCTGGGCTGTTCCTGCATGACCAGCCAAGTGATTTGGATACATACTACTGGGGAAAAAGAAGTTAATTTTTTCCCCCACAGTGTGTATACATTTCAGCTTCTATCTGCATTCACACTGTAGTAGTTTTTCAACAATGGTGACTCACTCTAAGGTTAATGTCTGTACTTTTACTCGTTCCTTAATCAAAAGTAATAGCAGGTTCTTTACTTTCATATTATTTAACATGAAGTTGTTTGTGAAGTTTTATCCTGTGAAATACAGGTTTACACAGAGATTAAAATATACTGAATACCATATGATGTAATTGAAACTTGCTTCACTTAGTTTTTATTGAGATCCTGAACTCTTTTTATATGAATAATTTTGCAGAACTGTCTATTAAATACTAACTTACTGGTAAAAAGTATTATTTGCAAACAAATAAATACCAGGCAGTCATAACTACTAATTTAAGAAGCTTATGATTGATAATATTATTTCTTTGTGTTGTAAGTGAAGACAGGCACTTTGATATCCTTACAAATGCCCTGGGAGGGAAAGGCAAGAGGTATGTGCCAGCTACAAGGTATCTCATCCAGAATTCTGCAAGCTAGTACCATGGATGTACTGGGGCTCAGTGTCCCAGGACAGAAGCAGACTGATTTGTGCCTTCTGCTAACACTGGATCAGGAATCCTACTCTGAACTTCACCCTGTTTGTGTGCTCCATCAGCACAGAGCACCTGTTGTATTGGATGGGGGAATTTTAAGGAGAGGCAAATATATGTTGCCACAAACTCTTAGAGAAGTGTGCACAAGGGAAAAAACCTCTAACCTGAGACATAGAAGTGATTCCATACAAATAATTCAGAAAAATAAGAATTACTGTAGTGTGAAGTCAAAGGCATGTGCACTCACTGCCAAAAAGCATGCTTTTTTTTGTTTTTTTTCAAGTCACAAGCACACTGCAGCTGTTACTCTGGCTGGAGAGAAAGTATTCCCTAGAGTAAAGAGACATAGGGCTTGATTCATGTCTCCTATCAACGCAGTTAGTTATGCCGAGGATAGTTTGGCTCATATAGCACTCTCCTAGCTACCAGCCTTTTCCAGAGTCCCACTCTGGGTAGTACCTATAATTAGTCCACAAGAGAATATAAATTTAACATTCCAAGACACTAACAGCAGTCATAAAATTGGGTATCAAATTATTAATAGCAAGTGAAATGGTTCCTTATAGCACAACTCAAATCTGTGTTTGCCCAGTGGTACACTGTGCCATTTAGAAATGCTGGCTTTAGAAAGAATTAAACTCCTCAAAACGAGAGATTTGTATTAAAAGTGTATGTCCATGTGGTGAACTGCACAAAGACTAGGAGGATATAGGGTCATCTGAACTCCAACCACTCTGCTAGGTGTGGCTCTATAGTGTGATGAAAAGCATTACTTAGAGCACATCATCATGAGACATCCTCATATCCCAGTGCTGTATTTCAAAAGAGATTTGAGCTTGTTTGCACTAATTTCAGTGTTCTGACATTATAGTCATATCATACAAATGTGGGAACATCACACAGTCATGGTTCATTTCCATATCTCACAGAACTAGATATTCTTGTTCATTGTTAGAATACCATTCTTGTGTTAAAATTCATAACTGAGTTTGAAGTTGCTGAAGACAAAAGGAGAGGGAAATCATAGTATGATTATGATTAGATTATGATTAAAATAGTATTAACAGGCTATTCCTGTAGAGAGTGTATGATTCATGTCTTGCAAGAAACTTCTAGGAAAAGAGTTGTCAGCTTTCTGCCAGCTGATCATCACTGAATTAGTATACCAGAAACTACCATCTTCATTCTGGGTTTTTCTCAGATACAGGATTTTTTTATCTTCCTTCAGACACTATTTTTCCCAGCTGAGAGACTCACAAGAAAAGTATTGAACTGATCACCAATGCAATTGGTGGCTGAGGGCTTCCATGGCAAAGCAATACAAAGCTGTATGTAAAGAAAAGCTGTATGTTATGTCTCCATCTTTAATTATTCTGAAATGTTATCTCCTGATAGCCAAATTGAACAAGCTGACTTTGCAGAAAGTAGTGATCCCTAACTAGGCAATTACCAGGAGATACAGAGAAAATGTTATTCTGATAAATAAATACAAGCTCAGGACATGATTTCATCTGAATTTAGTTTTAAATTTATAAAATTAATTAAGGAGAGTTGTTTTATCTCATCCATCAGTTGCAGAATTAATTCAGGAGAAAATCCATGTTTAATTCTATTTCTTCCAAAGGAAATTTGATTTTGTGTTTCCATCAACCATTCAATAGAGTAAACTGGGCATTCTTGTTACTGATTTTCTTGGTGATGTTCCTCTGTACACTACATACTTGCCATTTCTCTATCAGAAAATCTGTATAACAGATACATACTGTATAGCAGTTAGATCAGCTTTCTGTTGCATAGTTTCATATCTCAATAAATATCAAAATAAATAATATCAAATTAAATAATATCAAAATAAAATGAATGCAAGGACCACACTTCATTCTTCTTGAGGGCTCTACATCAGAGTTATTGGGCAAGACTCTTTTTTCATGAGTTTGAAAGAAACGACATCAAGCTGAAATCTTTTCCAATTCTTTTACATATTCTAGTCAAAAATTTTGAGAAAAAAAAATATTTAGATTAGGTTTGAACAAAGGAAGTAAGATAAAAAAACTGTTCAGCCACTGAAGAAAAAAGTAGTAAGTTATACAATGCCAAGCAGAATACAAAATATATGTCTTGAGTACTTACTGTCCTGAACAGATCTAAAGTTCAAACTGAATGGACAGGTCACCAAGTCATTTTCAAGTTGTGGGGATTCAGATACTTTCCTCAGTGCTTCAAAAACTGATTTAATAAGAGTTTACAATATTTTCCTAGATGCCACTGTTCCGCTTCCTTTAAGACTCATAAAGCAACTTCCAGCAAGCGAAAGGTACAAAAACAGGCATTTGCCTAAAAGCATTATTGAGAGAGCATGTGTGTGCTTTCTGTAACGTAGGACACAAAGTTTAATGTTGCTAGCAAAATCCAAATAACTGTCATTAACAATCCTAATACTTTCCTGCCAAGCAAAGGGTGTAGTGTTGTAGATCTTGTTTGCTAAGCACTGAAGCAAAATCATCAGGTCATTTAATTTCAGACCTTGGAGAAGTCACAAGATGGACAGTGTCTGAATAACAGTAATTTGAACAAAAGTACTTTGAATTGAAGTCAACAAGACAGTTTCATTCCCTCTTTTATCTTTACAAGACTAGTTTCCTCTTCTTTTAAGTGTTTTCATTTCTAAAACCAGGGAAGTATTAAACTTCTGTACTCAATAATGCATTTACTACTAAAGAATGAGGAACTCTTAGTTCCACTGTAATTTTAATGTCTCCCACACATGCATAAAGACAAGCTCTCTCATTACTCTTTGAGACAATAATGAGCACTTTTATTTGGTACTTAATAAATTTGTAAGACTGTTACCTAGGCACAGAATTACCTAGAGGCCTCAAAGGGACTTAAGTGGCTGTCAGACCTCTTAAGGGGAAATGTACTTTGCTCACGTGCACATTTCCTCCTGAAAAGTGCTGCTATAAAGCAAGAAACTGCAGATAAATGTATATAGAGAGTTACCCGGAAATCAGCCATTCTTTAAAACTGGCAACATCAAATCAGGGCTCAAATCAGGCAGGAATTACACATGGCTCTGTCATATTTGCATTCCTGTGAAACTGTTTAGGCAAAAACAGTGTTTATGATAATTTCTGAATGGCTGCCTCTTTCTGTTTCTAGAAGACAGGGAGAATCTATATCCTAATTTATACATAATGAGATATTATTACAGATACTATGCCATCCTCCGTGGACTTGGCATCTTACTGGTAATTAACCCTATAAAAACAACTACAAATTGAGTAAAAATAGAAAAGATCTAAAGTAAATTCATTATTTGGATGTAGTATGGAACCAAACTGAATTACAAGTAAGAAAAGCATAATTCTTAAAAACGGTCATCAGATTCTGATTTTTTTAATTCATAATTGTGGCATTTTGAACCAACTAAAATTAGCAGAATATTTCAGGGGAAATGCCTAGATTAAAACACAGACAACAGAAACAGTTACATGCTTGTCACCCGTATGTCAAAACATCAGCTGAATTCCATCTCTATTCTGTACAGCAGGTGGTAGAAGGAAATCATCTGATACAATGATCCCAAGTTAGCAGGTGGTGGCATCAGTCAGGCTTTTCATGAAAAGCAAATTGTCCTCATCAGAAAACTTAACGCTAACAGAGAAAAATACCGTTCTTCCTTAGCCTGTGTTTTAGTAAGTAATTTCACAAATAATTTAACTAGATATGGTGGCTCAAAAATATACAGGTGAGAGAGAGAGATCTTAATTCATAAGGTTGTCACTATACATAGCGGTGTTGTTTACCTACTTTCCTTAAGGGTTTTTTCTAATATTCAATCTATAATTTGCTCTTTAAAATTAGTGTAAAGAATGCCTAATGACCACTCCTCCATGATCATTCTCTCATTAGACTTAGTGGATCTGTGTGTAGACGCTGTCTGTGCCTGCAAATTTCTCTGCTCTCAGATTGCCATGAAAGACCATGAAGGAGGATGTAACTCTTCTCTTCCTACATGCCTTGCAACAAGACAATTTTCCTTTAAAATATCCAATCATATTTCTTCAATGAAGTATTGTATCTTCTCTGTAATACTGATGTCCTTTTGCTAAACAGTCTTTTTCTTTATATTGTTTATGTTTATATAGATTTATATTATGTTTATAATTTTTTCTTCTTTATTGTAGTTCATGTACTAAGATATATATTCAGTAAATATACAAATAAGCAGATTTTTAAAATGCAACAGATATACCTCTATGAGTTCTTTTTATATAATGCATTTTTTTTATAAATGTAACTGGTTTGAATCATGGATTTTCTTTAAACTTCTGTTTCTAAGGGATTTTGCTGATAAATATACTCTTTTGTTTTTAGCAAATACACACAAACACATTGATCTTATAGCTGACTCAAAGCTGTACACTATGTTTAGTATTTGATTTTCTTTTGCTCTTAAATCGTGTCCATTAGTTACAGTCATTCTGATTTTTGAAACATTTTGCATCCAACGTTCTCAGAAGCATACCGTGCAGAACTATGTTCTCCAGTTGCTAAAAGGTCATTTTTGATAATGTATGGAAACATTTCCAAGAGATTTTAGCAGTCTGCTTGGACATAGATAGCTACCTTGAAGTAGAAAGTAACCTGTGTTTCTTGCATAATACTACTATTATTACTGCGTCTTATTCCTTATTTGGAAATTATCTCCTTCCACATTTAGAGAATGTCCAGGATTAAACCTTTCTGTGAATTGCACCCTACCTACTTAGTAAGCTCAGCAACCTTTGTCTAATATAATTTTCATTTACAGACAGCTACCTAATACCTTACAGAGGAAGACTTAAATATAATTATCTGTAACCTTATTACAGTGTCTTAGAGGTGGAAATTATTAGCTGCCAAGACTTACTGTGACGGATGGTTAGACAATCAGAAATCTATCTTACTTGTGTCATTCCTTTTAGTAAGCAATAAAATAGCTAGAACTTGATCTCTGTAACCATGGGAAAAAGCCTTCAGGGCAGCAAATACATCCCTGCTTGAACTACTAAATCTGGATATATTAGGAAGATTTCTAATGGTGTAGTAATTATCAATAAGAACTTTTCCTCATACACATAGCAGTATAGTATTATGGATCATGTTGCTCCAGCTTTGCTCAACTTATTCCCTGTAGTTTTCCATTTTCTGTTATAAAATCTTCCAGTTTCTGAAAATGCCTCTGCCTATACACTGGCAAGTTACATTCACCACGTTATATCCATTTTTTTATATTTTAATGTTTTTAGATTTGTATAAAACATTGAAATATAAAATAATAAAAAACTTCATGAAAATTAATTATGTAAAATTTCTTTTTAAACTAGAGTATATCCTGGGTAGCATTATTGTACTAAATACGCTAAACCTCAGTTATAAAGTCATAAAAATACAGGTTGCAGCAGAAAGCTTCAAATTTGAATGGATCAGAAAGGTCCTAAAGTTAGATAATTAGAAAGCGATGTCCTTTTACAAGCACATCAAAAGTAAAAGTAGACCAAATGTCATGTATCCAACATGGGTTCTTGCCAAGAAAATAGCCTGGCAGGAGATTAGAGGGATAAGCAGTTACCCCAGTGACCTGACAGAAGGCTGGTAAGGTGGATTGAAATCAGGGTGGAGGTGAAAATCAGGCACAGAGCCACTGGCCATCTATGTCAAAGACAAGAGGGCAGGAGGCCAGGCAGGACCACAAGTTCTTGCCTTATTAGAAGGCACAGCAGGCTGAATGCAGCAAACATTTATTTCGAAATTCCCAGATACTTGAAATCAATGGGTGCCCTTTCTTCTTTGGAACTTACTTGATTTGCTGTAGGAAAATATGCAGAAAGGTAAGCTTCTCGTACAAAATCTTTCGTGCAAACGAAGGAGCAATGAGCACCCATCAAAAAAAAATATTCAGCGTTATTTTTGCCCTGAAAAACTCCCACTGGCACTTTGAAAGCTCTCTCTTTAGATATCAAGATAGAGGAGTGACATGCAACTGTCTCTACTGGGAGCAGTTAATTCCAACAGTTATGCCAAACTGAAGGACTTTGTTCTCCTCTAAAATATCCTCCTGGATGCAGAAAAATGGAGGGGGAAAACACTCATGCTCGAGGATCTCCAGTCTGGTGCCACCAAAGAGAGCAGCAGACAGAAGGATCAAGTGTGGCATATTCCTCTCATCCCCTCAGTGCACAGAAAGGCAAGACAGACAGCAAGCTGTAGTGCCAACCAAAAGCAGTGATAGTGAGCAACAGCCATGAGATCCCGCCAGAAGGGAATATGTTGTTTAATCAAGTCAGTTTTAGGTGGTGTATAGAGTCATGACTCACAGCAGGACTAAAGAACATGCCTTACAAATCCCTCAGATACTCTACCAGACTAGTAGAGCAATGACAGCAGATTTCTCCCAGCACCTGTGGAAGAAATATTGATGAGATGATCTTCATATAGAGTGAAGAAGTGGGGGGCAGTGGAGGTGAATTGTAAGGAGTCCCCACCTCATTTCTGTTGGTCTGTTGGAGACTCAAGAACTGTGTCCCTCTCTCAGTAGCCCAGGCAATGCTCACTTTTTGTCTCCTCTAAAGGTTCCCAGCCACCAAACTGGACAGATGTATCTCATTTCACTCTCTGCTTGCCCTCTCACAGAGCAAACATGAGCTATAAATAGGTATTACTGTAAGCCTCACCCCTTGCTCTGTGCTTTGGGTAGTGGGACAGATCCACAAAAGAAGCCACAAAAAAAGAAATTTTATGGGCTCAGTGCTGCTCTTGGCACAGGAGCAGCAGTTCTACAAATAATATAATGGACTATGGGATTGAATTAAGTGAAAAAAAATCCTAAAATACTCACATTTTTCAGAGTGATAATGTATTTTTGCTTGAACAGAAATTGTATTGAATTTACCAGTTAACATAAGTAGGTATAGTTTCACTGAAGCAGTAAATTTTGATCATTGTTTAAAAATTAACTCTGTTGTTACTAACTATACTAAGCTTACTTCTACCATAACTTTTCAAAATACAATTGTTTAGGCTCTGACAAAGATGTTAAATTGTTATCAAGATGTAAATGTAACTATCAAAATTGTACATGAAGAACTCTTTAAAATCATACTACTGGCTTAAATATTAAATATTAAAAAATAGCTTTATTACTTCAAGGTTTTTTGAAGGAATGGATATTTATATGAGTTTCTAAAAGTTAGTATTTTAATATATTTTAAAATATATATTTTAACAAATTTTAAACTTCTTTGAAATTGATATATTACTTCTTTGAATGCCATTAAACTGACCACAAAGTCAAAAATATTACTGATGAATATGATTAATTTTAGTCTTATTTAGTTATCTGTATTGAATGAATAGTAAATTACTTTTTACACATGATAATATATAGACATTACCATACATTTCATCTGTGATGATGTGTATGACATTCTTAGTAAGAGAGTTTAGGGTTTTTTAATAAAAAATACCTCCAGAGGAAGATTATCTGTGATACAGAGAATGTTGTGGTAATGGAGAATGTGTGTTTGCCAACAAGATCCTAGACAACTATGTTCTTCTGTTCTCTTGATTTGAATATCATTGAAATATCAGCTAAGTATTTGAGCACGGTGACTTAAAATTCACCAAGTGCACCAGAGTGCATGAGAGGTTTGCATGAGACTTCCAAGTTCCTAGATATTCCTGGTTCAACTGACCTTCTGAGGTGCTGCTTACCTTGAAACCTACACATCCCAGAGTATCTGAGGATGCAACATTTTTCCATGAAAGCCATAGCACCTTGCAGTTCAAAGTGGGAACATTTCTGGTGCTCATAAATGTTAAAGTCATAAATGAGGTTAAACTACTTTTCAGATTTAATTAAACTTTTTAGGAGCAAGAGCCACCACTATAACTATTTGCTAAAATGGCGTACAGATGTTGCACAGGGCTTGTACAAACCTGTGCCTATGAACAAATGAAAAGCTTTTAAGATCACAGAGGAGTTTTTGAAGTTAGAAATTATCCATGATTATGTACACAATAACCTGTCACTTCTTTTATGCTTCTGTAAAATAAAACACTGTCAAGAAGAAACAGTGTCCTTAAGAAATGCCAGAACATAACCTTACACTTGCTTAAAATGTACTTCCAAAGCTGCTAAAACTTGAATTACTGAAGAATATCTCTGATTTTAAAAGATATATTTGTTTTCATTTTAATGGACACAAAAAAGCATGTGTAAGACACAAAATTACTTGCAACACTGTAGGAAAGATGAAATTATACAATCTATCATTTTTATTTGACCACCAAATATACTAAAACTAGGTTTCATTAACAACTAGAAGCATTGAAATATATTAAGATAAAAAACAGCATTCATTACAGGTATTCTGCTTTTTAAAATGTGATTAAGTATTTAATTATCACAAAATGCTGTATTCTAATCCTCTTTATTTTCCTGTTCTACTGGAACAAAGTCAAAAACAGCTGAATTGCTGTTTACAATTTTGAAGCAAAATTAAATTTTGCTGCCTAAAAAGACAAGAGAAAGTTCACTTGTGTCTCAGGAAAGGGCAAAAGAAGAAAGAACGTAGAATCTCAAAGCGGAGCCAGATGAAGAGCTACAGAGGGCCCCGGTTCCTGCATCAGGCACTGCCAGCAGTGAACAGGGACCCTCTGCCATGAGGGAACTGCTCCTCTAGTGCCTCAGGGCCACTGTCTCCTATGCTCCAGTGCCTGGTTTCAGACTCTCTAACACAGGCAGGGTGTATTTGTCTGCTTTTATAATCCCTGGATGCCAAATCACAGACCTGCTCTAACACTACTTCCTTTCCATTGCTAGAAAGCTGGAGCAAAAACAGTATAATGCCAAGACATCCACAGATTGAGAGATACTCACCCTCTAAGGAAAATCTTAAGGCAAGTGGACAGAGGATCAAGATTTAGAACTTCTGTCTCTCACAATGTCTGTAGTATTAAATCCACTGTATAAAAGATTTAGCAAGTCTTAATTTTACCAGATTTACTTCACTGTTACCTCTAAGTTTTTATTATATTTCCATAGCAGGTGCTCATGTATTTTCAGTTATTCAAATGCATGTGTACATTATATTTTCTGTGCCCCTAAGTAAAGAGAATATACTTCTTTATGAAAAAGATAACTGAATTTGGATCTTAAATTATTTTTAACAAAGCAGCCGTTCATGGTGACAATTACTGCACATGCATACTAGAAGCCAAGTGCTAAATACTCCTGCTCAATTTCTCTCACAGCTGGAAGAATTTTTCTTTTAAAAATCTGATAACAGCTGAATGGCATTCCTTCAAACTTCTGTGTTAAGGTAGATAGGGTTTGCAGTCCAAGACAGTCAGAAAAAGCCACTGCAAACAAAAGCTTTAGGTATAAAGTAGTATCTAAACTATAACTGTAGCATCCCAAGAGTAAATAAATTAGTAAGTAAATTACACAGTTACAACAGTAATCATACTGCATATTGATATATCAAGTTCCATCCAGAGATTCGAAAATGCTTCAGTGAAATGTTAATCATCACAACCTTCCTGATAAACAGTTGTCATTATCCTTATTGCAGAGATCAAGACACTGTAACACATCATGATTTAAATTACTCGCTTAGGTTCACTCAAGAAAACTGTAGCAGAGCCATGAAATGTGTCTAGATATGAGGACTTCACATTTTAAACTGTCAGTTTGAAGTCTTACACTTTAAATGCAACATGCTTTTGCATTTGGTCTTTGTCCAGAACTTAATTTAAACTCCCAGTTTGAAGCCTTACCATTTGTATGCTATGTGGCCTGCAAGAAAACTCTGTTCACGTGGTTGGACAGTTTATTTGAACATAAGATGAACATACCTTTCCCACAAATGTCTTTAGCTAAATCATCATCACCTTGTTATTATATCACTTACCACAGTGTGCATGGATCTCAGAAATGGTGTCAAAGTGAAGAGAGAGTGAAGAATGTGGCTTTACATTCTTTAGAGAGCTATACTAGTTTGTACTTCCAGCCTGGGCGAGGCCACTTTCACACCCCTCTTTGAATGTGCCAGAGGTTATGCGATGGTGAGGAATGTGCTACAGCGAGATCCAAACTCCTCACTTTTATGGTTTTAATTCTGTGTTCCAGTATGAAGTTAGGTTAGTTGTGTCTTCCAAATGTGCAAGATAAAAGCTGTAGAAAGACAGTTCTTTGAATCCTGAAGTGTTTCTGTTGAAAAATACCTGACTAGTCTAACTGTTGTGCACTCTAGACACACAGAAGGATCACCGTGTGCTGTTTTCTTTTTTTTTCCTGAATAACAATAAACTTCAGTTTGCCTAGAAATAGACATATGTAAAAGACATATTCTTCAGTTATCAGACCCTGGGATGTTGTGCTTTATTTTGTAACTTTCAAAACAAATATGAGTTTCCATTCCTGTAATATCATTGTCTGAATTCTGTTATCAGAATCCTAGAATGGCTTGGTTTTGAAGGAACCTTAAAGATAATCTAGTTCTAATCCCCCTGTCATGGGCAGGAGCACCTTTCAGTGGACCAGGTTGCTCAGAGTTCCATCCAGACTGGCCTTGAACACTTCCAGGGAAGGGGCATCATAATTTCTCTGTGCAATCTGTGCCTCACCACCCTCATAGCAAAGAATTTTTTCCTAATAGTTAACCTAAACTACTCTCTTTCAGTGTGAAGCTATTGCCCCTTGTCCTGTCACTACTGACTCTTGCAAATCGTCTCTCTTCCTCTTTCTTGTAGGATCCCTTCGGGTACTGGAAGGCTGCAATTTGGTCACCCCAAAGCCTTCTCTTTCTCGAGTAGCTGTTACTTTATCTGAGTAGCTGCTTCCATTAGGAAAGGGAAAACATTAGGAGAATCCGAAAAGCTGAGGGCTGAAATGCTGGAGACTAACACACTGGGAAAATACTTGGAACTCTGGTAGAACTTGCACGTTTTTGTAATGGCAATAATATAACCAGACTTACCTACATAAGCATGAGAAACCTTGTCGCGCCTTTTAAGTGACTGACAAGGAGACACCGGCATATGCTCATTTTTCCCCTTCTTGTCATGAGGCATCCATATAAGAGAAACCACCCTGCCCACATTGCGGCAGCAGAAAAATAAAAGGGAATATCCAAAGAATACTATATTGAATGGAAATTAATTATCCCACTCCAACAGCACTTAAGATATCTTGTCCTGGCAATGTTTCCAGAAGGAAACAGTAACAGCAAATAAACTCAGGAAGTTCCCATACTGAAGATATTTATATGTGTTTGATTCAGTCCCAATTTTATGAAAAAAAAGTAATTCTGTAAAATGTATCAGAAGGTATTCTTGATAGATGTGTACATCATTGAGTAGAAAGACAAAACCATTTCCTAAATTTTTCCTGCATGCAGACTCTGACAATTAATGAATAAATCTTCACAGGTAACTACAGAGAACCTGCTTACCATAGCCCATTAAAAACATCCCAGCTGAAAATAGTTTTATGTACAATTATATTCATACATACATACACACATACATACACCACAGGTGAAACCAGACCAGACCTAAAGAAGATAGGGATAATAGCCTTTTTCTGTAGGGCTTTCTTAGCAAGATTCTGAAGAATGGCTGCTGGGGATTACACAGTAACATACACAAATTTGCAAAAATTACTGTCAGAGAATTTCTTACATGTATTTCTCCCTATTCTGATTTGATTTCTTCTAAATAGCAAGCTCTCCCAAAGTCAACTGAGAGAAGAAATGAAGAATTGCCTAGCTGCACTTCTAAGTAGGTGACAGGTCTAGTTTTGCATACTATTTGTACCGAATTTGAGATTTCTCTGAGATGTGCTCTTTGGAAGAATTCAAACTCTCCAGTAATTTCTCCTGGGTAGAAATTACTCCAATACCAACACTGAGCAAGATCCCAAACTGCCTTTTGGATCCCTGCACTGCACAGTGCAGTGGATGCATGGATGGCTGATGTCATTGGACAATTACTCACTGGCAGTAACTGACACATCACCCCTTCTTTTGGGAAGAGAGGTTTGCTATTAGAGATTTATAACACAGAAATAAAGAATGCCTGCCTGCTACAACTCTTTCTTCAAGCTTAGCAGGATCCCTGAGAGGCCTTTGACACTGCCCCTTGCAAGCATCTCTGAAGAAGCTGCACACATCACTGTTTCTAGGCTCAACACAACAGCCCTGATTCTCTCTGGGGGTCTCTTTGGTTGAGCTAATAACATTGGACGGTCACTGAACTTCCTTCTTCCCCCTAAATGCAAGGAAGGGGAAATCCCAAAATCCTGTAGCTGAAAGAAAATAGCAAACCAATTCTGATATTCTCAAGAACACCAAAAGGCTCCTTGTCCGCCTGCCCCACAGTTCTTGTTATCCCCCTTTATGAGATGAAACTATGGGCCCTCTGTGGGCCCTACTATTTTGAATGAAATTTGTCTACAAGCATAACACTTTATTGTTACACTCAAGAGATTTCACCATGGCCATACAGAACAAGAACCCGTAACACTGCATGCCCTTTCTGGCTGGCAGTTGTTGGCAGAACAAAACTATTTGAAATTTTTTCCACAGATGCAAAGTAGTCTTTGTGTATTCATTTCTCCAGGATATAATGCTACTCAAACTGCAGAATTCATTTTTAATTTAAATGACTGATCTTTTGGACCATTAATGTGACTGTTGAAATATCCCATCAGTTACCTAAGCAATAAGATGTAGCAGGCATATCCATCATTTCAGGGGCTAATTTTCAGATTGTTTCAATTTATTCTTTACATGTACTGTTGTAGAAAGCATGCATGACATTTAAGTGATTTCAAGTGGCATAAAATTATTTGGCCATAACCTACGGAACTGTGTGCAAGCCAGAAAGGTTGTGATTTATTGGGAGAAAATTGGGGCCAGAAATATTTCTTGAAGACTGGAACATTTCAGTTTGAGACTGATTTCCTGCCTTTCTATTATCCCAGGACTGCAACATTTGGGAATTCAAAGTGCCTGACGTAGTGTTTAACACAATGCGGCATACAAGTATCCCTTGTGAAACAATCCCCCTATCATCAGCCTCTTTACTGCCACCCAGAGGCATTCATTAATTAACCAACTTTAATATCAATATTAATTACTTGTAAACACCACCTTAGAGACAGAAAAGGTTTGAAGAATAAAATCAGTCAAGGTTTTTCAGCCAATAAGAAAGCAAATAGAAATGATGGAATGTGTTGGACATGCGGAATTTTCATTCCAACAGAAAATGGCTAAAAAGGCAATGATAAGATTAAGGTGGTTTGACATTAAGATTTTACCAGCTCATGTAACAGAAATAAAAAAGGGCCTATGAAAGGTATTTCAATCATGTGCCAATAAGTGCTTCAGGTCATACATACCACTCGTATCTTTTTATTCCTTTATGTTTAAGTATTGCCATCAGTAACATCAGTGTATTACCGTAAGTATAATGTGTGCTGGTCAGCATCCCTGCAGAAACTTTAGCTTGGGGAGAAACACTCACTGACTTGAATTCCTGCCAAAGCAGAAGAAAGTTTTACAAAGTAGTAAGAAAGAGAAAATGCATCTTTGCCTTGGACAGATACTGGAAATCCATGCATTTGCAAGGGACTCAGCTACCGTGGCTTGATATATTTCAATGTAAGCTGAGCAACAACAATACACTGTGGGTGCTTTCTTGGACCATGGCAGGTAAAATGGTGATTTTATCAGCTCCTTCGCATTGTATTTTTAACCATCTGTTTTGAAAAACAACAGATTTTCAAAACTTTATGGAATTGTCCATACTTATTGTCTCTTCTCACTAAGACTGGAAGTTTGTTTGCACTTTACAATCAACCAAAAGGACAGCCATAGATAGCTTATAATATTTTTATATTTCTGTTTGTGGAACTAAAGTCACCTTTTGCTGTTTAGTAACGTGTTTACAAAAACTGCTTCTTCACCCTTACAATGCACCCCTGGCCTCTGCTTGTGTGGTCTAGTCAGCTGTGACAATTGCTTTTTAAATCTTTTCACCCTAAAAGAGTGACCAGCAATTTCTCTGTTCTTCCACAAGCAGGCCCCCCACAGATATAAAGGGATGAAAAGATAAAGTTAGCTTTCCACAGGCTTTTTCTACTGGGTCGATTCAGCTATTATTGATTTTACTGACCTTTCCAAGAATTTAATAAACTTTACTTATCCTTTCTAACCTACAATATAACATGGCATTAAAACAGCTTTCCTTGAAGAAGTATTTCAAATGCACTAACGTGACAATAAAAACAAGCAATGATATCATAAACGTGTTGGGATTAAAGCTAAAACATTGTACAGATGTTCAAGTAAGTAACTGCTGCTGTTAGCAAGAAGGTCATCCGTTTCATTTGATATTTCTAAGTTATGGGTTAATAATTTGGGTAAAAAGTGTATCTTAAAGCAGAAATTATACTCCATTTTGGTACTGATATTTTATATGGCATATTGCCATAGCTCAACCCCAGAAGTGCAAAATGCAATTCCAACAGTCTAAGGGCATCTAAACTTCAGTTTAAGAGTTTTGGCTCAGCTGGGGTCATCCACTTTGTGAGCCTGAAGCAGGGGCATGAGGGTGCCTGGGGATGGGCAGATGTGGTGGCCTTTACTCTTGCCATCAACACTCAACCGGTTTGGCAGAGATGCCAATTTCAAGGTAGCACTGACCAGTTGAGGACTGGGCTGACACCCCTTGCTGAAGGAAGCTGAGGACCCTGTAAGCAAGACAAACACAGCAAGAACATAACCAAACCCCCTTGGGAAATTTACAATGACAGAGGTGTTTTCAGTGCCAAGGCTCAATTTTGGCTACTGAGATCAACCTCAGCTGAAGCTGAACTGCTTGCAGTACCTAGGACCACAAATTTTAAACTGTCCTGTTCTTAAGATATCTCTCCTGTGAGTGCTGTGCAGGCACCCCTTATGTTGTGTACGGGAGTGTTTAAATTGCTGAAGTTACATGCACGCTTATACACTTGGGGGATTGTAGTCCGTGATAGTATCTCACTTTTAAAGATGTTGGCTTAAGGCATAGGAGTCAGTTGTAAAATAGTTTGCAAATAAATGGATAATGAAAATCATATGTACAAAATAAATATGTAAGAACCTGTTCTGCAAAGCTTCCGTGAGCATTAGTTTTTCTAATAGGTTAAAGAAAATACTATGGGCATATTGAGAGTTCAGAATTTAAATGGTTGACATATAGTGTTCAATACATAAAGTAACACTACTTTAAACTGCTGATAGTAAAAGTGTGAGGGGAAAATTACTTTTGTTTTTGACTTTTCCATACTCCTTGTGATAACAATATAAAGGTATAGGAAATGTATGCAGCTATGATAACGACATGGTGGAAAACTGTGTAAACAAAGAAAATGATATTACTGAAAAACTCTTTCAGCACACTCTGTGGAGCCTTAATAGTGGCAGCAAAGAGTTCTACACAAGGGTAATCTTTCTTTTCTGATTACTGCAATGCTTAGCTATAAGGAGATGAGTTAAGGGGTTTTTTGTCATCTTAGCCTTCATAACATCTACCTCTCCAAGGCTGAGTAAAACCTTTCAGATTTTCCAAAGACAGTTTTGATGCCTTAATTGCTATCTTTCTCTTTTTTTTCTGGCTAATTAACATCAGTTAGCAGTTTGTAAAAATCTCCTGCTAGACATTGTAAAACATCACTTGTTAAAGAGCTTGTGGGGCTTGCTCTTGACAAATGTGAAGTGACATTCTGCCTGTGTCTTTTGTAAGATCATATAAAGGAGCTGGTTCATCTACCAGAAAAAGAAAAAAATCTCACCAGGAACCAGTGAAAAAGACAATACTCATCATACAGAGTCGCAGGGCTAAGTAAATGGTTCACACGTCTTGCTCACATGAGATGAAAGGGAATGAATCTAAATTCATTTTACATTTGATCACAGACAAGGAATTCTCAAGATCAAAGTGTGCCATCATAATGAAGACTAACTAAATGCAACTAGATCCAAAAACATCTGTCAGGGGTTTGATGTCTAAAAATGGCAATCCTTAATATTCATATATTATTACATAACCACATGAGAACTGAAAGACTCTTGAAGTCTTATTTTGTTTTTGTGTATTGTGGTTGAGAAAATTCAACTAACATAAGCCCCCAAATAAACCTAACACATTGAGAGAAAAGAGTTAGGTATAATGATGAGTTTTCAACCTCTGTTCTCTTTGTCTCTGATCAGGCACTACTTTCAAAAAGACTAACAGCAGAAATGCTGGTAACCTGAATAAAATATATCAGCAGCGTAGGAAATGAGTTTGATGGTTGTGATCCAATTTTCAGTGGAGAAGGGTGCACATCGCACATGACACATCACAAAAACCTTCTCCACAATTAGCACTAATTGGCAACTTTTTTGGCAGTCTCTTTACAGAGGCCAAAAACTGAATGAACATGGAGATTAAACTGTCCTTTTGTTCCTAGAAGTACTCTGTTTGAACAGCAGCTGAAATTTATTGGTACAGCAATGCAGAAAAAAAATGCAGCATTTCTGACGGTGCTGTACCTGTTCTGGAGATGATCAGAATGCATTCTTCAGGGCTGCCAAGGCAACATGTATATGCTAATTAAGTTACAGCAGAAAAGTAAAAGCATTTCTTAACCCTCTAGATGAAAATGCTTAAAATGTGTATAAGATTTAATGTTGTAGTGAAAAAAGTGTGGAAATGTAAGATGTGCAGACATGAACAAAAATGGATTTGTCTTTTTTGAGGCATGTGTGTGCGGAAGGAACTGTTGTTTCCTTCCATTTTCCTTCTGCTTCTTTAGTGTAGTATAGCTGTCTGGATGCTCGGAAAGATTGATGCCCTTTCTGAACTCTATTTAACTTACCAAATTGCAGTCTGAGCTTGATCACAGAGCTGGACTCACTGTTCCACAGAGAAGAAGGCATGTTTTGCTGCAGCCAGCCTTGCTCCTGAAAAGCTTTTGGAAGTTGTCAGGCTTTATAGCAGCTCTTGGCTCTACAGTAGTTGGGACTTGTACTGGCATAGAAGTGCCCCTCACGTTTCTGGTTGAGTGAAGCTACAGTGCAGCAGAGACTTTGATCCATTATACTGCCACTCAGTTTGCAAAGAAAATCAAGGGACAGAGCAGAGTGTCATTTCTGATAGGTTACAAAATCTGTGGACTCTTGGCTGTAGCTCTCTTTACTGTTGCCATTTCCAAGAAATTGTCCTTCTTATCACCAGCCTTCACCAATTTCTGCAGTTTCTGAGAAATGCAGGCAGCTCTGCTTCTGGTGACATCAGTTTCAGTTCTGATAGTATTATTTTGATTTATTCTAGAGTCTCTTTTTACTGATGATCTACAGGAACTTAGATTGGTATGTTGGTGTAGTCTAATAGTATTCATTTCTGGGAACACCACTTCATAATTCCTGAGAACAGTTTATTTTCATTGTGGAGGGCTGTGAGCCCCTGGCACAGGAGCTCACAGCACGCCCCTGGAGGAGTGAGGCCTGAGGGCAAAAACAATCTCCCCAGGCATAAAGAAACCTTCCTCACACTCAGGATGAGTTCAGAGGCACTCCCAACATGCCTTGTTTCTTTATGGTAATAGCCCTTACCCCGTTGGCCAAAGGATTTCCACCCCACCTTCCCCATTAAAAGCCCCTGTTTGTGCCACCAGATCCAGGTGGTCTTGTTCCTAGCCGCCCCTTTGCAGGATAGCTTACAATAAAGGCTACCTGTGGAACTGCTATATGATACTCCTCTCTGTTTCTCCATCCCTGGAGTCTGCCATTTGGGTGATTTTACAAGAGTGGCATTATAAGAGCTGAAATCACAAGAGCTGAAATCACTTGCAGCTGAAATATTGCTGTTCTTGCTGAAATCACTGGTTGCTTAGGGGCATTGCCAGGGCTCCTGGAAGGGCTGTTCCCTGCAGGACACTCATTCCAGGAAGGCCACGGCACACCGGTGTTAATCAGCATCGGAACCCCACAGCAAAGTTTCTTGGTGCTTACTGAACTTCACTGCTGTTGTGTCATTCATTTACAGCTCAATCTTTCATTCCTCTGAAAGATTTAGATTCTCTTTTGTCCTTATCTGAAATTATTAAGCTCTAACTGCATATTCAAAGAAGGTGACAAACACTGTTTGTGCTTCTACTGCAAAAGTTTATTGTCTTCAAAAAATACAGAAAGAGGATATCGCAAGAATTCCTGTTTCTTGCTGTCAGCTGTCAATGTTACTATTGCATTTTTGTGGAAGAAACAACCCTTCTGAAATGTATTTTAAAGCACAGGAGGTGATGGTATGGCAGAAGCAATTGATTGTCTCTTGCAAGTCAGATGTACAGCTCTTTTTGAAGTGTTCACTCATTTCACTGGTTTGATATTCACTTACATACTGTGAAGAAATATATCTAAGATCATTATAGGCCAGAGTCAATGAGATAGCAAGCTAAAAAGTGCCAATGATAGCAAAATATTACATACTATTAATGTTTGCCAGTGTCTTAAGAGTTTCGTTATGAACTAAAACCTCTGTGAGGGATAGGATAACAGAGAGCTGTAACTTGAAAGACAGCAGCTCTCACTGAACAGGACACAGATCTTTTACATGAAGCAAAATGCAATAACGTCTAGTCTACCTTGACAATTTCACTTTTTACTCTTTTATGATTGCAGGTGTCTTTTAATTATGCTGTTTCAAGGCCTTATTTTTTTTTAATTGGAGATAGTATTTTTTATTTGTATTTTTACCAAGTTTTTCAAAGAAAAGTGAAGTATGTACAGCTGACTTCAGCAAAATGGCAAAATGTGCTGCATGTGCTGCACACAGTAACAAAAGTTTCCATATCTTTCACCCTAGTCGGTTTTCAAATACCGATCTGATTCTGCTCAAACCTGTTCACATTCAGCACTTCCTTCCTTCATAATTACTATAGGTAATGTAAATCAGTGTCAATCAGTTCTTCTTCCTGATCAGATCTGCTACAGCAAAAGAGAGCCAAATTATTAGCAAAGTTTGGCAGATAAAGAAGCCTTGAACAGTTTCCAAGCTTTAAACTCCAAGTACGACTGAAATGCCAGTTTTTGAAGGTGGTTGGTTTTATTTCTTAGTCCCTGAGTGAGCAAGTTTTTTATATGCACCGTGTCAATTTAGCACAAATTGTTAACTAAATTCTTTATTGCTCCATGGACAAGTATTACATACACTAAAACTTGGGCAAGTACAAAAATGTACTTTCACAAACAGAGCTTTGCATGCTAACAACAGTTTCCAGACTTCTGGAGGCTTGGGTCATTCCATTTGACAGACTTTGCAGTGTATTTTTAGTGTCTTCAGATGGTAAATTATTCTATTTATTATTAAAAAATTAGATGAGCTGTTATTTAAAACAGATTATTTTCTTAAATCAAAATTATCTGGCTTATTAAATTGCCAGTTCAGTTAAAAATGTAGGGAAAAAGAAAGAATTCATTTCCCTGTCTTTTAATAATTTTAACTTGTATCATGCTAAGACCTACTCCGAACTCTATGGCAGTAAATTAATTCTCCTTATATAATGCACTCATAAGAGAAACTAAGGATGAAAAATTCTGGCTTCATGAATTCACCGGGGATTTTGTCTTTTCAGAAAGACCAGGACTTGAACTAAAATATTTACTGGTACAGAGATTAATACATTTTTTGGGTGGAGGTTACACTGAGTAATGGCATGGCTTTGCATATGTTGGGCTCTATATGCATTTGGCCACCACACTCCACAACCTCCCTGCTCCTAGAAGGGCAGTCAGGGCCAGCTGTGAAAAGGAAGGTGAGTGGACCCAAGGAAGCAGCTCTTACAAGATCACAAGCCAAAATATTCTCCTTTCGGATATCCCTGTGCCTGAGGAAACAAATCTGAAGCAATTGTGGCTTTCACTCAGTGTCTTCAAAACCGGAAGGCAGAAATGTCCTGTGAATTGAAAGGGATCAAGACTGGATTTTGGCACAAAATGAACAAGAAGGACCCATCCTGAGGATAACTTTGGAATACACCTGAGACTTACAGCCACCTTCCAGGACAACAGTTTGAGGGTCATTTTGTTTGGTTGGAAATCTCCTGTGACTACCTCTTGGTGGTCTTCAGGAAGGGCTTTATTGGAACCATCTTGTTGAAGGGCTGACTGAAGAACAATGCCAAGACTCCCAGTCATTTCCTGCTATTCCAGCCATCTTCCTTCCAGCTTTGCTCTGAGAAATTCCTTCTCCAGTCCTTCTCCTTCTCCTTCATCTCCTGTATTTCACCCTTAGCTACTGGTTCTGTCTCAGACAGTTTGTTCCCAAACTCCCTTATTCCAGCACACAAGACTCTAGACTCTTCCTTCTACCATTCAGGTTCAGAAGATCCCTACCTCCAATTAATTCTCTCTGTTAATGCTTCTATAAATAGGTGATTAGTGGAACTTTTGCCTCCACATTGCTGTAATTTGGCATTTTAAAAATAGTAGCTTAGTGAATGAGATGTCAGAATACACAATGTTGCAATTATCAGCAAACTTCCTTGGAAAATTTGGTGATTATTGCCTGCAAAACACAATATTTGTTCAATATATGTAGTATTGCTGAGGTATGCCCTTTCCAAAGACATAGAAATAATGACTATTTCAGATAGAACAACAACATGACATCAGGAATAATTAGGAAGTGCATTATCTCATCAAGTGTCTCATCTCTCACTAATGTTCAAATTACATTTTCTGCAATAGCAAGCATGCAGGTAACCTTTCAAGTAAGTAACACTAACAATAACAATAATAAAGTTCAAATAAATCAAGGAAATCATACATGATACACTGAACTTGATTTTAATTCTGGGCTCCATGCATCTAGATAGCTCCGATGCTTGTTGAATTCGTGCAGGTTTTAGCCTCAATATGTTTCACATTACTGTCTAAGCTTGCACTCAAAGTGAAAAATTAGTATCATAGTAAACTCAAAGAGACACTACACAATATAAACCTCAGAATCTACTTTTATTCTGGTTGAACTTCTATGGAGTCAGATGGCAAGTCAGATACAACGGAACTTCAATTTCTGGAAATTGTTTAGGCTGGCTCTTTATTTATGGGGTCTTTGAAAGGCTTTGATGGATACTCAGATAGATATTTGCCCATTTATCTGTTACAGTACCCTTCACAGAGCAAACAATTATCATTTCATGGTCTTTTTCTTGACTTTCGTAATGCAGTTCTCTATGCTTAACTTTGCTTTTAAGGTGAACTAAAATTTTTCTAAGATAAAATCTCAACTGGCATCTGTTAGTGGCTGAAAATATAAATTGTGCTGTTCTGTTGGTGACTTGGGCAAAGGTAAGGAGCGTTACAGGTCATGTGTTCATAGTTCTCACTGGTCTACTTAGCCTCCATTATATTTTCATTAATTCTTCTATTATTTTCCAGCATAATCCATAATTTTAAAATACATCATATTGGTTTCGGCCACCCCAGCATCCTGGACCTCCCTACCTACAGGATGTCCACCTTAGCCACAAGACTGGAAGCCTTAGAGTGACTTGAAGGGAGAGGATGTAGAAATCGGGAGTTTTAAGCTTTTTTTTTTTCCCTTAAAACAGAAGAAAAGTAAAAGATGATCACTTCCCTTTGAAAAATGCTTCCACATATCCTTCAGCTATCTTTAAGGCATTATGGTGGTTCAGTATTCTGCAGGTGATTCCCTGATATTCTTTAGCTTTTTTGTGCATAGCAATCTGCAATTCTTTCATCAGCTTGGAAACTACTCTACAAACCTCTCTAGGAAGAGCAAGAAGAAAATCCACTTTCACTTATATTTCCTTCACAAACACAAGGTGCCTCTAGGTGAGAGGAGAAGAAGGGTCACACCATCTTTTGAATCTCTATTATGGCAACTAAGGAGAATGAAGGAAAGCACATTTTCCTACTTGGGTAGGATCCTCCCCTACTGTGTGAAAATAAGTGTTTCAAGTCCAGCTTCCTCGTGCACATCTTTAGTCAGACTCTAGACCCCCATCACCTCATATGAGAAAAGAAAACACTGGATCACATTTTGGCTTTATCTTGACATCTCATGGGCTTTTCTAGCCCTTTTTAAAATCTATTTAATCTCAGTAACAATATTTTTTCCTAGCCAGTGTGGACAACTTCCCTCTAGCCAAGTAGCTCCCAGGAGAGACAGTGTTTTCCTTGGTCTGCAGGTCAGACTCTGATCTCAGTCATGACTCTATAAAGGACAACACCAGTTTAATGATTCCACACCATCATCTTCTTAGACTGTCCTTCCAGAGCTTATAGTCAGCTGTTCTGACTCCACTCCTTCAAAGTGAGACTTCCCTCAACTTCAGAGAGAGTTGAAGGCTACCAGCACACTGCAGACATGGGCTCTTAAACTAAATTATATTTATATGAAAAAGAGAAACATTTAATCATAAAATTTGGGCACATTTTAGCTGTGACAGAATTTAAAAGTCAATATTTTGCAAAAACCTGTAAAGCAATAAGTTCTGTGTATCCTCAGCATAAACAGGATTCAGAAAAAATATCAGGCAGAACTAATACCTACGCAGGTATTTTTTTAATAGAACATTTCTAGGGGTACAGTTGAGTTCTATGACATGAGCACCTCAAAAATAGATCTGACATAATAACTCATTGCAGAAATATTTGTCAGTGTCAAATGCTTACTCATGACACTGAAAATTTTTCTGAGTCAAGTTGATACAATCACTAGGAGTATTCAAAAATAATTTTTAACATCACATTATAATTTGTATTATAGCATTGCATTTTAATTTAAGCTTTTCCCCTTAAAATCTGACTTTGTGCACCCTCAGCCTGTATGCAAGTTTGCAGTCTGCCTTTAGTTGCTGTTTCTTCCAGACAAAAGGAAACTGATGAGAAATGCTGAATGCAATTGCCCAACTGTGCTACAGCCAACTCATGAATAGATTTCATGCCTATAGGAAACTGAATTTAGTCAGGTATGATAAGAACAAGAGTGAAGAGATGTAAGGACACGGTAAGGCCAAGAAACTCTTTAATTTATGTTAAAAACACTTTTTCAAAAATTCTCTTCCAGTATAAGAAACCTGCAAATGGATTTATTTTTAATCTTAAGAAAGATAAAATTCATAATAACTGTAGACATGAAAATAGAGGATTCCAGTCATACATGAAATTAATTCTGACACAAAGTATCTTGTTCTCTAGATGATAATAGAATAAAGAAGAATCTAGACATGCCCATGGCTGGATTTGACTGCCAACCTCATTTAAACTATAAATATATTGTCTTTCAGAAAAGGATTTATACACCCTGCTGCCCTCAGCTTTTTAAGTACTTCTATTACCAAATATAAAAATAGATTTTGATCATTTTCCTATGGTCTCCTTTATTAGTTTTGGGGTTTTATTTTTAATAGATATATAGTAAGTTGGAAAATCCCTCACTTGAAGATTTTACAGTTAATGAATGTGATTTGTCACTGCTGTAAAAAGTCAAATCATCCCTCTGAGCAAAATCTGGAGAACAGCTGATTTCATCTTCTCTTACAGTAATAGAATCTGACATACACTAAATGGAACTTTTAATAGTCACATTGGAGGTATTTCATGTGCTTGCCATCGGCAAAATATTAAAGCCCACTGGTAAGTGAAATCTGCAACCCCACTTGAAAACTCCACTTTTGATAAATGGAAGAAAAACGCCTGCTATTCTTGTTGCCGTTTTTGATTCCTTCTTTTTAAAATCTTGCCTTTTTGCCCAATAAAGTTGCTCTGAGGGCTGGCCTTCAAGCTGATGGTGTTCTTTACAGCTCCAGCTGCAGTTTTGTGGCAATGTTTCAGCATTGTATGGGATAAAAAGAGTCCTCTGATTCAAGCATGTGGAAAGGACATACACAATGTAAACCCACAACGTATCTACCACGCACCAAAGGGGGTTGCCACATGATAGCAGCAGTCTGCCAAATCCTCTGAACTTTTGGCATCTAATAATAGGGACACCGCAATAAAAGAAAACCAAGGAAGGAAATTATTAGGGAGCTGGGAAAAGTGACTTATGTCACTTTTTTCAGGGCAATCTCTTTATCCCACTTCATTAATGCAATGATGATTGGATTGATAAAGGCTTAGTTCAGAGTACATCTGTTGGACAATAGCTGCTCTTTATTTTTCTCTGTTCTGTGTATCAAAGAGTATAAAGAGAAGTTTACACTCTTTCTACACTCCAGCCTCTCACCCCAAACCCAAAGCCTGGAATTTTCTTTCCCACTGTTTTGTTTCAATTAGAAAGGATATGCTCAAGTGTTGCCTTTGTTCCCACTTCAGAGGGATGGTCTCTAGGACCTGCAGCAACCTCCAGCAAGAAAGACAAATTGAGCATAGTAACCCTCAGGGCACTATTGATCCCAAAAGAAAATCATGGGAAAAGCACACATGAAAATCTGAGTAGTATTATTTTAAACTGTGAATTAAAAAGTAGCTTATATCTTCAAATATGAGGGTATGTAACTAGCTGAGTGAGAATTGATTCATAAATGTTTAGCTGCTAAGTGCATATTATATTGCTTTACTAACATAAGCAATAGAAATTGTCCGACTTTGGTTTATTTTTTGCAATTTTACAATTTTTTTCCAAAAAAAATATACATCTTAGGATGATGAAAGTAACACCGCAAAATAAGGTTTGAGTAAAGCTCATGTCTTTGTGAGACTAATCCCAAAACAGAAAATTATTATTACTGGCACTTACTCAACTCACTTTGCTAAATTCTGCTCTTAGTTTATGTGGCTGCACATCCCATGAATTCCAGGGGAGTCATCTGACTTTTCTGACTTTTTCTAATTTGAAAATTATTACATGGAAAGCTACTGATGTCAATGGAATCGGATCAGACTTATTTAAGTGAGGGCAGAGAGTGTTGTTATAAATAAAAGGTTTTCATCATGTTGCATGAAGCTATGATCTCAAAAAACCTCAAAACACGTGGTTCAATCTCCTTTATTCATTTGTATTTTTATTTTCCATATCTTCCCTCTGAAAAGTCTTTCAAAACATTTGCACATTACTTTTTATGTCCTGCTCTCCTTTTAGTTAATTCTCTTTGTTTCTTTCCTTTCTATGTCACTCTGCTCCTGAACAGCAGTGTTGATTTTTTCTCTATACTCTCTTTCTCCTAGTTCAATCTCTTTGTTTTGTTTTTTGTTTTTCTTCTTCCACATTATGAGGTGAAATGCTTTTTCCAGAGCTCTTCTTTTGTCAAAATTACTCTTTTTGCATCACCTGCAACATCATGAGCAAGCGTTTATTCCTGGAACAAAATTATCAGTCCACAGCATTTTACTTTTTGAGAGTGAAGTTTTAGGAGAGAAAGGACAACATCTGTTGTTGAGAGGAAGGCATATTATCTATCAAATCACACTGACCAACCTCTCTGCATGTTCTCACACACTAGTTCTACCAGGACTGGCCTACACCAATTCAACTCTGTTCTATAATGGAGGCAAACAGCAAAACTGTGTGAACTTCAGTAACTTCACTCTCTTAATTGTCTAGAAGTATTTTGAGTTATGCTTCATGCTCTCTCTTAGATGAGAGACAGTCAGATGGAATTAATTTATGTGATTTATTAATTTATGAATAGTGTCAAAGAAAAACCATTAACTGCAGTATTCCCTGGTTTTCTGTAAGGGAAAACGTAGACAGCAACAGACATATCACCAGGCAGTTTTGAACTATTTAGAAACCACCAGAGAGGAAAGAAAACAAAACTATTTTGACAAGAACTTCTGAGAAATTACATTAATTCCAACACTGGAGATTGGAAACAAGTCTTTCATAGGTTAATGGGAAAAATTATTAACTTGCAGCTGTACAAAACCACCAGAAAGCGATTAATATGTGTGTCATCTTATGGCACACGAACAAGACCTTAGAAAAGCAAAGTAGATATTTGTAAATATTTTGCCATAAACAAACTCTGCCAAAAAGGAAAATAATTACTGAAGAACTTTGGTTACCCATCAGAAGTGGTAGTGCATTTTCAGAGAGCTGGGCATGGATTACCTATGGCAAAAGGTAAGCTCATTTCAGCCAGGTAATTCTTCTACACTTTCAGTAACTGCATACTGGAAATCAAAACTCTAGTTTCAGCAACCACTTTCCAGTAATGTATTTGGTGTTAGATCAAATTTCTGAACTCAGAAAACCAAAGGGACAAAGATTTTTCTAATGAACTTTTAACGTTTCCAAAGGTTCAGTATGTAAATGTCTTCTGAGCCATAAGGATTGTTTTCTGGAGCCTTGTGATCTTTCCTGGTACCCTTTAACAATACTACAAATGTCTTTGTGGTGTATCATATTTGAAAATGTTATTTCCATTAAAGTCTGTGGCCATGGCATAGTATTTATATTTTTCAAGAAGGAAGAACCCTGCCTGAATCTATGTTTCCCCTCCACCCTCCAGCCATGGCAGGCACCACAATTCACATCATAAAACATTCATTTTTCCCCAATACAGTACTATTTGAAAACAAAAAAGCAAACAAAGAATAGAAGGGTACTATCATATTTTTTACAGACAGCACCAGAGAGATTTTAAGTAAGAGTCTTCACCGAAAGGTTTATTTTTAAGAGTCTGATGCTGGAGCAGGACCATGTCACCTTGGAGTCCCTCCATGAGGGATATAGGCTGTAGATAAATAAGCACTGTCACAAGGCAACTCAACTATTCTAACTGTCTGTTTAATGAGAAAACGAATCTGTACCTATAAAGAGCATCCAGTTCAGATTAGCAGCCTGACAGTGACTCACCCAGATTTAAAAGTCCATCTTTTGATGTCTGTTAGGGCCGATTACTTTTGCCACCAGTCCCTTGGCAGGCTCTACAGCTCATCTAACTCAGAGCTGCAAACTGAAAACAAATTTCTGTTGTGTCATGCCCAAGGCTTGACTGTGAGGGCAAATTCTGAAAGGCAATTTCTAAAGATAAATTAAATTCTCTGGGCTAGAAAAAGTGAATATCTAAACAGGCAAGGATAAGGAATTGCTTCCTGATTTATATCTTTCCATTTCAAAAAGCTCTTTTCCTTTTGTCAGCCTGGCATGTGCATTTCTTCTTTTGTGCCAAGCAAGAATTTTCAGAGAGTTCAGAACATAAAGGAAAGGTCACAGAAGTATAGTTTGCTTGCACTAAATCTTCAAAGGAAGGAGGCTGCTAATCACCACAGATGAAGTCTAGCATAGCAGAAAAGCTTGAAACAGCTTCTTCAGAGAATGTTTTAACAATCCAACCCTTTTGGGGAGGGGGGAGGAAAGTAAGCACACAATCGCAACCTTTATCTAGTAATTACAACCAGCAGCTGGAATACCACCTTTCCTCAGAGGCATGATATATCAACAGTTAAAGGCAGTATCAGAGGAAAAGAACATTAACATTACTCAAAACCGAGCCTGTTCTTTGATTTCCAATATTTTTCATTTGTTGAAATAATAAATTGCAATTTTTTACCCTTTCTTTTAAGATAATACAGTTCTTGGGGTTTTTTGGGGGGTTTTTTGGTGGTTTTTTTGTGTTTTTTTTGTTTTTTTTGGGTTTTTTTTTTTTGGTTTTTTTTTTTTTTTTTTTTGATGCTTCATATCTGGAACATTTACGAAAAGAGTTAAACATGGAGATAGTTCAAAAGGCATTAAGGCCAGGCAGCCTCCCACTCCCTATCCTTTGCTAAGCAGGATGCAAGACATACATCAAAGCTTCTGTGGATGAATGTGCTAACTGTTACCCTGCACTCTACATACTAAGAGAGAGCTAGATCCAGAAAGGAACTTGGGCACTGAACTATGTGAAAACTTCTCAGTTGTTAATTTTGCCATCACTAGGTTTCAGCTTCTGTTTCCCCGAGTGTAATTCAGGGTGGTGAGTTGAGCCCTTGGCCCTCTCAGAAGCAATGTAGAGCAACATCAAAACCTGCAAAATGGTGTCCTCATCCCACCACTGCCTGTCTTTCTGGCCCTTATCCCTGGCTGCACGATGGACACTCCAGAGCTACCACCCTGGTGCTCTGATATGTCTAAAGTAGGGGAGGGGAGCTGGCACTTTTTTAAAAATAAAAAAAATAAAGCCAGAAGGAGGATGTTCTGTATGGTATCCTGATGCAGAATCTTAAAAATGATGGGTTACAGCCTTTCAAGAAGGACATTGGAAAAATTATTTTCTATTCTGCTGAACTACAGAAAAAAAATATTTGGGATTTAATAATTTTTCTGCTATTGCATATTGTTTTACTGTATTAATTTTCTATTTTAATGCTAATTGCCAAATGTTATTGCAAAAAAGTAAAATACATAACTTGAAACATGGTAAAAGTAAATTATGATGTTTTATTGTTGGCAAGAGCTGACTTCCTCTGGAACAGATGACTGAGAAGCAGTTGTAAATACCAACTGGATATTTCTTTTACTGGTTAAAAAGCGACTAATTATTTTTTATAACAACACCAACAGCTGAATGCCTATATGGAAAGGCAGGAAAAGGGAGTAGATCTCCTTTCTTCTTAGATATTTAGATCTGCAGTGAATAACAACAGCTAATTTTTGTTTTTTTGATGAATCAAAGCCAGTCAAAGACAATTAGCTCTGCTCAGACTAGACTGAAATGAGAAAGGGTCATAGAAGAATAACAAAGATCTTCAAAGTTCCTGAGCTACTTTCCTATGGGAAACAACTAGGCAGACAAAAACTTTCAGACTGGACATGGCCAAGGAGTGACATGGACATGGACTACAAAACCTTAAGAGGCCTGGATAAGGTGAATAGGGAATGACTGCTGCTTTTTCTAGTACAGAACTATGAGGCCTCAAATGAGGGACAGAGGCTCACAGCAAACAAGGAGGTCATTCTTCACACTGCTCACAGCTCTGTGAAGATGTAGGAGTTGGTGCTACAAGATTTTGTTGCTGAGAAAAGTCTCCAGGTTCTCCAGGGAAAGGGAACAAAGGAAACACATCTTGACTGAGACAAATGAAGAAAAAGGTATCTTTGACAAGTGATATCCTGACCCACAAATTGTTTTCAGGCAGGAGAATATTCTGGGGGGTTATTACTGCATTCTTAGCCAGTTTCTAATCTCCTTGGGCACCTGCTCCTGTTGGGGGTAGGCTATGGGGCTAGATGAGCCCATGGTCTAATTTGTCATGGTTTCAGTGTTTTTGTGAATGACAGCTGTACATTGTTCTTGGTCATAAGAACAGAACACACCACTCCTTTATTGCCCTATGAATGTTCTAGATGCCAAGTGCAGAGCCTTGGTCACTCCTCCTGACCTTAAATGTATGCTGAATTATTGCCCTGACACCTTGAGTAAGCAAAGATGATTGATGAGTGATTATCTTTAACCACCCAATGTCACATATGGAAAAGAAGGCACATTCAAAAAAGTATCTTGCTCATGTCAGATCTTTTTCACTGTTTTTCTAAATAGAGTTTAAGATAAATGCAAAATTTCTAGATGACGTTGTTCCTAAATTGGAGAGAACTTTTGGGGCATTTCAGAAACTGATTTAATAGAACTGATAGATCTTCTAAGACTTAATATGCCAAGCTTAGAATGTATTAAAAAGTGGTTTTGCAAGAACTATATTACAGTGGAAAATGTATTTCCCATAAGATCATTTAATATAATTTCATCGTGAATATTAACTGTTGTTTTAGTCACTACCATAATAAGTCACAGTAGGGAAAACATAGATACTAGTTTTGTTTATCATCAAAATGACTGAAAACATTCTTCTGCTGATTTTGGCATCTTGAATATGCTAGTCATTGAAGAAAAAAATTCATAAGGTTTCTGATACAATTATGAAATATTTTTATCAAGAAGTCAGTATTATCAGTTTCTGGAACTTTGATTTCTGATATAATGTTCTTTCCACATACCATTTTACTAAAATTGACTATCAGGCTGGTATTCAATATTTTGTCTGTCTTTTCTCTCCTTTTTCTATCTTTTCACTGGAACTAGTTAGTTTGACTTTCTGTGGCAGTGTGCGTAGCAACAGCCACAGCCTCAAGGGCTCAAGACTGGTGGGACCAGCCTGAGCCTGCCACTGCCTGAGACACACCCTGTGGTTAGGGTGAGCTTTTGGTTCACCACCAGCATCCCTTTCGGTTTCACTTTGCATGTTGCAGTTCATTGGTTAGTTAGTATATGACTTCATGTTCTGTAAAAGGTTATGTTCTGGAAACTTCATGTCTGTTCGGTTAGCCATTGGTTACATGTAAATCTTTGTACCCCTATTGGTTACTTTCCCCTGCTCCTACCCCTATAAGTATCCCTTTGTATTCCATCCCTTTGCCTTTGGTCCCTGGACATGTTGAGCTCTTCCCGATCCTTGTGCTGCCTCTCCTGGATCCCTGGACCCTCTCCTGCCCTCCCTGCCGCTTTCCTTGGGAATAAAGAACTGGACTTCACACCAAGGCCCTTCTCTCGAGCCTTTGCTTTCGCCTGAGCCTGCGACATTGGCTTGGGGCTCTCTCCCCTCCAGAGGAGTCAGCACTAAAAGAGCTACTGGAGGAAGCCCTGTGTCTGGGGTGACTGCAAGCTGCAGCCCCCGCTCCACCAGCGTCACCCCCAGACTATCGCTGAGTGGCCTCGAGCAGGCCCCCGGAGCCAGCGATAACTTTCCTCTTCAAAATGACCACCTTATGCAGATCAGGGATTTGGTGGCTTGAGCACTTAATGCTAAATGTATTGAAGTTTCATGTTGATTCTATATCCCATATTTTCCTCATTGTGAAGAGTACAGGCTTTCTGTTACCTCCACAACACAGGTACTAAGAGATTAAATGCTGGGCACAGAGGGATATTTAGGAGAGCTGCCAAAGGTCCCAGCAGTAAAGCTCAGGAACATGCATCTTCTAGGTTCCAGTGCAAAGTCTGCTGTTTATCCTTTCTGTTTCTCACAGAACAGGATGGGTTTCAACGAAGGCTACATCAGAGCAATCTGACACCCTGCTGCAGGCTGGGTGCTGCACCCTGATGCCTGCCTTCCAGTGGTTCAACCACTTGAAATGATTCCTTTCTGGATATTTCAGAAAATCCTTTTGAAAGGAAGGTGATATAATCCCCAGAAATACCACAGGATATCAGTGCTACTGCTGATGTAAATGCAAACCATTGTACTGTCAATGCTTGGTTTATCACTTTGAGTGTTGGCCTTCCCTTTCCATTTGTATGAATATCTTTGATCTCAGTTAATAGCTTCATTTGGAGATTTAGACAGCTGTAGTGTACATACAAGGGATGCCATTGTTTTCATAATGATGGAGATGATTTCGTCACCTGCTGTTTCATTTTATCTTATAATTTAGTTAAATCAGGAGCTCTTATTTTCTTGAATCACCTTCTACTTGACAAAGACACAATTTGGATCAAAAGGGCAAGGGCAGAGTGTTTTTACCTTCAGAATTATGCATTTAGCTCCCATTGCTTTTGTCACTTTCATTCAATTATCTTTCACAATTTAAAGCACACCTAAACAGATACTGCAGGTGGCTACAAAATTACTGAACACTGGAAAAATACAGAAATTTCAATTTATTTGTTGGATTTTTTGCTCAAATTGGCAGCAAATGCATGTTATGATCTTATGACTGCATATTTCTTTGTCTGTGATAATTACTATATACATTCAGACAAATTAAACTGTGAACTGAGGCCCACATCATAGCTGTCAGCTCCATCACCTTTTGTGAACAAATATGATACTTAACACTGACATCAGTGGTGATGAGATCAGGTTCTCAGACTATTTCTGAATTACAAATGCTTGTTCAATCAAAATAAATTACTCCTTTGGGGTTACTTCTCAAAAGAGATCATATACTCAAAAGAGTTGCACTATTTAGATTCCTCAGGATGTTTTATTTATATGTTAAGGTACTGTGACTATCAAAGCTTGTTCAGAAGATGCATCAGAAATCTCGAGCTCAAGCATTCAGGTTTAGAAAATGCCACTAAACGCCATTGTGACACTGTGTTAGGAAATAACTTTAATAATATTGTTATATACTCTGTTCCCATGAGTCTGTAGTCTCACCTAAGGGATAGAATAGCGATTAACATCAGGCAGACAGCTATGGAAAGTGTCCTTTGACATTCAGCATTCAGTGCACAACTCCAGTCTCCATGCAAGAGTTAAAATCCTGCTCTGAAGAGATGTATTGATTTCCTCATGAACATTTCATTATATTATAGTACCATCTATGCCTCACAAACAGTAAATAATTCTTTCTCAAACACTTTAGAGAATTAAAGAATCGTTTATCTCCAAATGGGGGGGGGGGGGAA
>VZRZ01004779.1:853396-872252 GCA_013398175.1 Climacteris rufus | reverse complement strand
TCTCTTTGCTTCCCTGCTTTAATTAAACCGCTGTGCATGAACTAAGCCTAGACTCTGCGGGAGTTCGGATGCCCGGGTCGCCTCTGATCGGAGACTGGATGAAGCCAAAGTCACTTCTTTCAGGACACGAGACCGACGCAAAAGGCTCCGAGTTACTCACGCTTTCTACCCGCGGCAACACTTCTCTTAAACCAGTTGTTGAAAGTATCCACCCCAAAAGTTTCTATTTATCTAGAAAATTATCTCTTGCTCTACACATCCCAAGATGTACTTCCCAAGCTTTGCTTGAGAAGCTGGGTAAAGGAGAAGTAGAAGACTCTCGATCTTTAAGAGAGCTTTATAATTTGATGGAGTATATTGTTTTATCCCCTTGGGAAAAACAAATAGATGAGGTCGTTCACAGTAATATATTGCCACGGGTAAAAAGCATGAATAACTTGGAGCCTTCAGCAGCGGTCACGTGACCTGAGAGAAGTGATTCCAGCCTCACCCAGTCTCTGTAGCGTCGTGGCTGCATCAGAGCTTCCGCAGGGTGTTGGCTCAGTTCTCAGTTCACGCACAGGGGCTTAATTTAAGCACTGAAAGCAGAGACACGAGGAAGGGTTCTTTCCCGCTTATTATCAGCAGGTTTTAATACTGGTGATGCCTAAAAGGCTAGGCCAAAAACTGAGGCCAGGCAGGAGTAAGGGAATAAAAGGTGGGTATTTATTTGAAGGGCCTTCAAAGGTACATTTAGGGCAGACAAAGCCCCCTCCTTGGGGCATCACCCAAAATGGATGATGAGTCACAAGTTCTCCACACTTTTATAGACTTGGTCCATTCGCATATCAGCATAGATTTACCGATTAGAACTTTACAATTTCCNTGGGTCTGGGCAGCCCAAATGGCCTTGGGTGAGTACAGAGTGGTAGTGTTATGCCTATAGAAAACAGCAACCAATGAGATATAAAGCATATACGCCAGACTTTTGCATACACGCAGGATTTGAAAAATACAAGGGTTAAAACCTAAGGCAACACTGGAGCCGAAGAGGGTGTGGACAAAGACGGAGGGGGCTGGTGAGGGCCGTCGATTATATCAGGGACAGAGCCAATGGCTGCGGAGGATTACAATGACTGACAGGGGCGTTGGCCAGTCACGCGGCTGTGCGCACACAGCAGAGCAACCAATGGGCCGGGACCGCCCCCCTGCTGTGGCCGGGGAGCCCCCGTGGCGCCCGGGCCGTGCCACCCCCGGCTGCATCGGCGGGGGGGGCCCAGCCCTCACAGTACCGGCTCGGCAGGGCCGGGCTGGGCCGTTGGCTACCCCCAGAGGCACTGCAACAATATATCATATGTTATTCTGCGACAATAAGCAACTAACGGGCTGCTTGAGGTATTGCTAAAATGCCCGAGAGTGTGTTTACACGAAAATGTTGTGAAACTACTTTTTGCCTTGGACATGCTGGTAGGAGATAAGTACTATCTGTATCAGGTGTCTAGCCAAGATTTAAAGCTTATGGACAATGAGAGATGGTGAACTCTACCCTGTAGTTTTCAGGATTTTTTTAAGTAACACAGTTTAATAATTTGTCAACCATTTAGCTAACAAGTATTTGCAACCTGTAAAAGAAGGCAGCTTTACAAAGAAGTGTTGGCATTAATTATCTGGTCTGATTGCAGCATGTATCATAAGCAATGCATGCTGCAACTAGTTTCATGAAGGAAAAAATGTTTTGTCTGTCAGGCAGCCAAGCCACGGCCAGAGCCTGTTCCACTGCTCCAGACAGGTGCAGGGTGGCCAAGGGGCACCGGGCCAGCTCCAGCCTCAGGCATTCAGCAGTTGCTTTGGGAAACACCATGGGCAGCACAGGGGCAATCTGGCACAAGGAGTGTCAGGACTAATTAGAGTTGCAGGTACCCCCAGGACCCAGAAAAAATCAGTGCTGGATCTGAAGGACATTCTGACTCCTAGAAGAAGGACTCCATGCCTCCTTCCCAAAACTCCTTTCCTGCAGGAAAAAACCCACGTTTTTTTAGCTGCCTTCATGGGATAGCTGTCATTTGGACTATGTATCCCAGGGAAGATGCTAGATGACTTGACCAAAGGTGTCTGCCTTAATGCAGCACCTGAGGTATCCACTGGCAGGTGAGGGTAGGTATTTCCTTCTCTATTAATTTTAACCTGTGTTGAGGGAGGATGGAAGGTGTGCACATTGCTCCAAGGAACAATTTCACGTTTTGGCAAGTTTTATCAGACCTTTAGGAGCAAAACTAGGATTAAATTAAATACATTCTTAACTGTGTGTAGCTCTAGATCACTCATCTCCAAAGGGGTATATTAAAAACCAGTAAAAGCTAACAGAAGGGCAACAAACATTGTAAGTATGCAATAGCCTCCATAGGAGCAGAGACTGCCTAGCACAGTTGTGGTAAGCACCTCATTTAGGAGATACATATGTATCCATATAACATACAGCTGGATACCAAGGGGATGGATAGGGATGAACTCTGTACTATCCCCTGAATTGAAATGCAGGAGCCAAGGATCTCAAGAAATACTTGAGAAATAAANAAAAAAAAAAAAAAAAAGTGGATCTTAATACAACAGGTAGTAAACATGTAATCCCGGGAAGAGGTTGAACGTATTCAAGGGAAGATAAGAAATACTTGAGAAAGAAATGCATTGAGAGTTACTAAATAACACCACACAGGATCAGGAAATTGCCTGAACCAAAAATAATTAGACGATAAATATCATACATGCTTCCTTAGCTTTGCTCTTTCCTACATGTCCACTTAAAGAAATCATTGGAGACAGGCTAAGGTACAAGATTGAGCCTTGACCCAAAATATTGATGTTGTAGAGCACAAAATCCAAATTTAGTTTAATTCTATCTGTTTGTTTCTATATAACATCAACACACAATCACTAAATGAATCCTGTTGTGCGTTCACAAAAGAATGGTTTGGCCATGTATTATTAGAGTTCTTTTTATGCAGAGTTCTGAAACGTTGCTGATGAGCTCAACACAGATATTATGAAATTCAGTAGAAATGTGAAGGTAAAAAGACAGTGCCTTTAGCTGGGGGTGGGAGAGAGAGTCTTGGGTTTTTAAGTGCAGGAACATTCTGGAAGACAGAATCTATTTTTTAAATCAGTCACTTCTACAGCTAATTAAAAACCTAACTGTTCTAAGCAGGAAAAAGCACTTTTATATAAGCTGAAAATGCATTTAAACTGCTCTAATGTAAAGACTGACTTCTGTGAAGCAGAATAAAGTAACTTCAGGTAGTGTGAACATCTGACTTCATTGATTCTCTCTTCCTTGCAAACACAACATTCCCAGACAGTATCTACACGAGCAAGCTTTTTGGTGTGATAGAAACAGATGAACATATTGGAGCATTGAAACCCTTGTACTTACACAACATTCAGTTCAGTGGTTTTACTTTGGACTAAATGTTGTCCAGGCTCCTCAACAGAACATACCCATATGTAGGATTTGAGTCTCTCCAAATGACCAGCTTCTCATTTGGATCCCAGTTTCTCCACTTGGATGTGAATATGCTTGGTCTGCAGCTGGAGCTCACCTTCTGGTTTCATTTCCTCCAGAAGGAACCTAGATCTGAACCAATGCACTGAAAGGCATGACCTCAGACTGAAAGAAAAGAAAGTGCTAATAGTTTCTCAGCTTGATCCCTTGAGTACCTATTATGGGCAGAAGTTCTGCAAGAGAAAGGAGAGAAGGTCTGTGCTCATCAGCAGAATGTAAGAGGTCAAATCACCTGCTGACAGGAACTGGCATTAAGAAAGGAGCTAATGGAGTTTTAATGAGTGAGCTGGGCCAATAATCACACATCTACCTGGCTTCTGAGCTGCCTTTATGACAGGACTGTAATTTTAAGCCATCTCATTCTGAAAGATATGAAAATTTGTACATTCTTATTCAGGAGAATTGTGAAATTTGTAGATAATTAAAAGTAGCAGGATTTCACAGATTAAGAACATTTGCATTTCTCCCATTCAAATGCCCAATTATCTATCTTCTGTGCTGAAAAAAATAAACTGGTCACTGAACTTAAACCTCCTTTGGCTAGGAACAGAATCAGAAACCCATCCATTGGTATTAGCAAAGTGCTTTAAGGCTTATCAGAAAAGGACAGTAGCAATAGAAGTGCTTAGTAAAATGAGGGATGACAAACACATGAATCTTTTCCTCTAAATTCAGATCAGTGCACAGTGAAAATCTTCTTTTCTATGTGCAGGGACACAGATGTTTTGCTTATATAGATTATACTTAGGAAGCTGAGTACTGCCCTAATATAAAACTCTCTGAATTCAGCTGTTCATGTACACAATCCTGCAAAATAGCTGCAAGGATTAAGAGAATGAATTACAAATAAATGCCCACTGAAATAAGAAGGATGTTTATCATATAAACACCCTAACAGCTAACCTGACTTTTCCCTGGTAGAACATTTCTAGTATAGGAATTTAACCTATGGGTACACATAATTAGCTCTTTCACCTTAAAGTTGCTGAAAGACTGATTTGCTTAAGAAGATTAGTCCTTTTAGTGTTCAACAGAAGGACTTACAAATGAGACTAAAATGATTATAGGGGAACTCATTTAACACCATCTTCTGATCTTTTATTTTAAAATAGAATGCCTTTCAGTCAAAAATCTTCTAGTTTAACCTTTTGTGTTTTTCCAAATCAATGCTCAACTTTTAATACCTTCTCTATTCAAATTCTGTATGTGATGAGATGGTTTTCAAGGCTCTTTTTATCGCCATGGATGAGGACCACAGTAGTCTCCTTACATAGAACTTTAGTGCTACTTTATTTTTTCTAGTCATTTTAACTGCATGCGGCTTCCTGTCTGCACTGGACCACTTCACCACGCCTGTGCTGACAGGAAAACTCCTTCTGAACTGTACTGTACAAAATCACCTGAGTTAAAAATAATTTTCCAGAAGGGGGGAATTTTTAAGGGCAGGTGGAAGACAGAAGAGGTGATACTGAAAAGCAAAGACAGAAACAAAGCTGTCCCAGATGGGTCATGGCAGGAAAATGGATTTTTCCATCAGTTTGCCTGTATACCATAAACTGTAGGTGTAGAATAAGCACTGTAATAAGTAAGCATTGCAAGTCACCTGCAGTGGCTCTGTAGCTATTGTCTGCATGACAGTCTATTTCCTTATATAAAAGCCAAGGATCAAATTTTGAATTACTGATACAGAGCAATTATCTTTGTTAAGGTATAGAATTATTTGGAATTTTCATTGCTACACAGTTTTATACAAGAAATGAAATTATGTGAATTATATTTCTATTTTTCCTATTTGTATAATTCTCAAGCTTGGGAAAGCTGATAGCATCACCTGAAAAATTGATGTCATAAAAAGAAATCAATTTATATTATTAATTCCTGCTCAGTGAAAATGGGGAGACTTTCCCACTTTAGTTTTAAGTCATGCTGCCATCTACAGATTGAATAAGCACTTACAATACTCTGCTTAGGAGACAGGCAATCCAGCTTGGAAGAGGTCTCTGGCCCTTAGTTCAACTGCCTCCACAAGACAACAATAATACTAATGACAATAAAAAGGGGAAAAGTATGTGATGCTCCATGCAGTTGCTCACCACCCTCTGTTTGATGCCTCCCTTTGAACCCAGATCAGCTCCTCTTCCAGGTAACTCCCCTCAGTTTATACACTGGGCATGATGTTCTGTGGTGTGGAATATCTTTTTGGTCATTTGGGGTCACCTGTCCCAGCTATGCTCCCTCCCAGTTTCCTTTGTCTACCTTCCCACTGGCAAAGCATGAGAAAATAAAAAATTCCTTGACTTAGGATAAACTCCACTTAGCAAAAAACAAAACATCAGAGTGTTACCAACAGCATTCTCATTCTGAATCCAAAATGCAGCACTGTAACAGCTACAGAAGAAATTAATCCTACCCTATCTGAAACCAGGACAGTTGCTCAGAGCTTTATCCCATTTGGTCTTACAGACCTCCTCAGATGGAGGCTGCACAGCCTCTGAGCAACCTGTTCCACTGCCTGACTGTCCTTAGAGGGCAAAAGTCTTTCCTTTTAACCATTCTGAATCTCTCATTTCAATTTATGCTCCTTGTCTCTTGTTCTCCTATGAAGAGATGAAGATTCTGGCTATGAAGATTCTGGCTCCATATTCTTGCTAACCTCCTCACAGGTACTGGTGAGCTGCTGTTGATTCCCTCCCAAAGTATGTCTTCAGCCCAGTTCCTTCAGCATCTTCTCAAACAGCAAGGGCTCCAGCACCCTAAGGGCTTGGAGGCCCTTTGCTGAACTTGGTCCAATCCTTGTATGTTGGGGACCAAAACTGAATGTAAAAGTTAAATGTGGTCCAAGTGCTGAAAACTGAGATGTAATAAATCCCATGATCTATTGGTTGCACCCCTGCTAACACATTCCAGGAGGCTGTTGGTCATTCTTGTTGCCAGGGAACAGAGCTGGCTCATGTTCAGCTGCCCACCAGGTCCCTGGGGCCACTCCTGCAGAGCTGCTCCCCACACTGGACTGCAGCACAGGCATTTCCTTCGCACAGGTAGCATTTTGTAACAGTCCTTGCTGAATGGCATACAGTTCCTGTTGGCCTGGTCCTTCAGCATGTCTAGGCTGCCCTGCACAGCAGTCTGACCCTCCAGAATACCCATTCATTCCCTTAATTTGGGGAGTATCTGCAGATGCAACGAAGGTGAATTCCAACCCCTTCTCCAGGCCACTGACAAAGACACGAAGCAGGATGGGGCCCAGAAGATACTCCAGTGACACTCACTTCAAGGAGGGTGTGACCCACTAACCACTACCCTCTGATCCTCATCATCCAATCTACCTGGTTGTCCACCCTCCAAACCCCAATGTCCTAACTTGCTTTCACAAATATTGTCGTACAGTGTCAAACAGTCAACGTAAAGGGTGCTTTTTTGTTCTCCCCTTTTTCACAAATCAACTTATTTTATCACAGTTAACTGCCTTTTTTCCCTTAATCAACAAGAAAATTTAATTTTTTTTTTCCCTAAGTTGGTTCTATTAATACTTTCTTGAGTTACCATAAGGCTTCACAGTAACAGGAATAGAGTAAACAATGGACCATGGTTTTGGTTTTATTATAAATGCTTTTTCAGTGATGTCAAGTACTCGTCTCATCTTGAAGAGTTTACTGAAATAGGCACTACCAGCTATGCACTACTGAATCCTGGAATCACCAGCATTAACTTCAGTTGGGGCAACCACTGAATGTCTGATAAAGGATCAGATAACTTGTCGCTGTTGACTCAGTACTGTTAACACTAAGTGCCTGAATACAATGAAAACACAATATATTTAGCAAACCTAGTACAACTTTTCAGATAGGTACCTTTAGGATGTAAACCTGTAACATTATTGCTTGAATGGCATTTAGTATAAAACATTTTTAAAAAATACTATGGATTACAAGATACATTTGTTTGCTGCAAATACTTTTCCAAGACTTAACTTTGCAAATCAGGTATCCATGCAAATAGGAAATTCATGCTGGCTGCCCATGGTTTCTTTAAGTTCTCTTACACCAGTCTGGTGTAACACAGTTTTACTCCAAAGCATTCAAGGCTTTGCATGTAGAGCATGGAATCTTTTTGGAACATTCCCAAGGATTTTGGTAAGGTTTTTTTCCTAATCTGTATAACACTCAATCTACAAATTTTTCCTGTTAATGACTTGAACCTGTTATTGTCCCTTGTGTTCTTGGCATTACATGTAAAATATTAACATTGTACAATACTCCTGCAGTCTTTCATTAAGTGGAATCTTAAAAGTGACATTTCATCATTTCTCTCAGGCAGACTGTTGCATAACATGAAGGATCAAGGTCAAATGATATATGAAGAGAAACTTTTAAATCATTCAGATCGTTGTCCTCTATTTTGATCCCTTTTTCGCTACCTTCCAAAAAATATGAGAGATTCTGAACATTTTTCAAAATGAGTCTGTAGCATCCAGGTATATTCAGCTGTAATGGAGACACTCTGAATTTGCACAATTCCAGTTCATCCTTACAAAGTCTTTCATGGTACCACTGTCCAACTTTGTTACTAGGATACTTGATACTATGTCCCACCATTGGAAGAACCACCTTCAAAGAAAAAAAACCAAAACAAACATATTTGAGATAATGTTCACCCATTCCTCTTTAAATAAATGTGATAATTTTAAATGTGTTTAAACCTTGTGTTTCAGGGCCTGAAGTAGAAACCAGCAGTTTCTCTTGTGAAATGAGAATACCTGCATGGCAGGTATTTTGAAAGTAATTAAAGCAGAAAAAATATTCAGTGTATCAGGATTCCAAAAACAAACTAGAAATATACTAATATGAATTTTCTTGCTTGTTGGGAAAGATACAGCAATAAAGACATTCAGTTGCCATTATTAAGTTGGCATGCAAGACTTGACAACTACACGCTGAAACCTTCAAAAATTAGAATGTCAGCTTTTGCAAGTTTTTTCCAGCAGAAAAAGTCTTTCTTGAAGTATTCAGCTTCATGATAAATATTGCCATACTGCAAATGACATTGTACTTATTTCCACTACCAAGTAAATTTGTTATGAAGGTGGAGATTAGTTCACATGTGTTTTCTTCAATGTGCATTCTGGCAGGGAAGAAGATTGCACCAGTCAAATTAATCACATTATTTAAAACAAAATATTTTAATCCAATAAAAAGATCAACAACTCAGAATTTTTCATACAGACTTACTTGGTATATAGAATACACGCTAGCTGATTCTTCTGAAGCAGTGACTATGTGAACCTGACAAGACATTTAAGAAGAAAAACCACCAATCTTTTAGAAAGTAAAAACATATGCTTTATTTTAGGACTTATGCACTGTACTGACATACTTGCAAAGAATTCTAAGGCTATTTGACTACTGCAAGGACCATAAACTCAGGTATGAAAAACTCCTAAGATATGCTTAATATAAAGTAATCAGTTTACTGGTAGATGGCATCGCATTAAACATTTAGAGATGCTAGCTACCACCAATATTCATTGAGTCTGAAGTTAACTAAGTCAATGCCATCTTGCGCTGCACCAGAAATACAAAGAAAAATGTTTTATATTAAGTAGGAATATATCTATATAAAACTCAGTAACTCAATACTGAATTTGATACCTCTGCTTTTAATTTTATTTGATCTACTTGTTTCATTAACATTCAAGCTCAAAAATATTGGTGAAGAAAAATCTCAATGGAAACAGAAGCCACTCCATAAGGACTGGAGGTAACATTCCAAGTGCTCTTGCCTTCAAATTTGTAAGATGTTCACCCAAAAGAAATTACATTCTGCTTCTGCACACACCTGTTTGTTCTCCAGTAAAACACTGCACAGATCTATGATTTCTCTGCTGATCAGGAGAAAGACAGAATCATAGAATCAGTTAGGTTGGAAAAGATTGAGTTGAGCTGCAAACCTAACACTGCCAAGTCCACTACCAAACTCTCATCACATACCTCCAGGGATGCTTTATCAACCACTTCCCTGTGCAGCCTGTTCCAGTGCTTAATAACCCTTTTGGTGAAGAATTTTTCCTAATACACGTTCTAAACTTCTCTGGCACAACTTGAGGCCATTTCCTCTTCTCCTATCACTTGCTACTTGGGAGAAGAGACTCAACTGCTTTTGCAATAAGGTACGCTAACCCCAAAGGAAGAGAGCACTTCAGAGTGGACTTCAGCATGTGAAAACCCAAGACCTGACACTCCACTGCTGGATTCTGCTCACTGGCTCACCTATGGCTCCAGACACAGCTCCCAGGCTGTGCTGTGGCCAAGCAGAAGCACTTCCTTACCCTTTGCTACTTTCCCAAGAAGACTGCTGCATTTTCTGAACAGCTGCTAACAATTTAGACCCAGCATCAGTGAAATTGTGCTAAACATGCTTTGCCTCTGTAGCTGCAATGAGATTATCAGTTCAGTCTGAGGCCACCTTTCATCACAGGCTTACACTCAGCAATGTATATGGGAAAGGCCTGACGTGGAGAGCAAGTCTCAGATCTGCACTGACTGGTAATACAGAATAGTGACTGGCACACTCAGAGTCCACTCCAAAGGTTTTCCCCAGTCCCAAGTCAGATCCTAAGAAAAGCATTATACACCATGGAGACTAAATTCTCACATATATCAATTCTGATATTCTGTTGCCTCTTCTCACTTGAATAAAATGAACAGCCAAAACAAGTTAAAGCTGCTCATGTCTAGCTCGTATGTCTATTGATGGTAAAACAAAAAAAAAACCCTACATCATGGTTATCAACTCTGTCACTAATAATAAATATTTTAATGAATGAACAAAAATAAAGGCATTACAGTATGTCTGATTATGTATTCAAGTGCACGAAGTGGTTTGGTTTTTTTGTTGTTGCTGTTGTTTCGCTTTTTGTTTCGTTTTTACAAGAACTACTTTGGGAAGACTCACCTTGTCATTCACTGAAATGCTTTCATCATTTTCTTCCAAGAATACAAGATCACCTTCAACCACTTTTGAGCCATAGATCTTCAGCCTATATGATGCTGCTTCATTCCAAATTTTACTGCAATAAGCATGGACGTAGAATATGCGCAAGGAGTGAGGGATGTTGAGCCATCCTTTGGTACAACCTTCTTGATTGACGCCATAGCGATTTAAAGCTCGCAGCAACATCTTCTCTCTTACTTTAAATTCTGGCAGCATCATAAGTGTGCCCTTTGCATCTTCTGATATAAACAAAAATAACCATGTCAGTAATCCCTTATTATTCAAATATTACTTGACACTTCAGAAGATTAAATAATCAAATAGGGAAAAAAGGTGTCAGTCTAACCTCTTTATGCTTTTATTTCCTTTCCTTCAATGTGTCACATTAGACAAATTTCATCTTGTATGCCTATCAACACAGACGCATGAATTTTATTCTGTTTCATGCAGTATATATTAAACTAGATGTCATTCAGTTATTCAGCCTAGTTTGAACTATTTTTTATTTAGAAACTTACTTTATCTCTCCACAGGGTTTTTTTTAATCTGGTATCTGAAAATAAAAACCAAGCTATAGAAAAGAACATTAAATCTCTATTTCTCATCATTTAAGAAGACGTATTTCACAGCAGGTAAAAAACACATCTTTTGTTTAAAGGTAAAAATTACATTTGCCCTAGGGAAGTCTGACCCTTAACCAAGATGAAAATACATGTAGTCAGATTTGTACTACATTATATAAATGTTGTATATTTAAAATTTTATGGTTTGCTTTTTTTTCTTATTACAAGTGATGAAGTCTTTAGCACAGACTTTTACCTTTTGCTTTCAGGAAAGGCAAGCAGCTGCTTTCAGGGTCCACATCAATGTTTTTCCATCCATCATACAGCAGTGTACAGAACAGAATGATTCATCTTATTTTTTCTTGTGAAACCAAACATATCCTTGTCTTTTGAAGCTATATATCATAATTGTTCTGTCAATCTACAGTGATAAGCAGGCTAATAGATGTGGAATATTTGAAGTTGAGAGCAACTCCAAATTGGAAAGAAAGTTCAGTTGAATGATAAATGCAATAACTATGGCAAACAGAGCACTTTACTCAGCACACTCCCAGCTTTGACATATTTTGTTGATTTTAATTCAAGAAAGAAAGAAAGTAGATGCGTTAAATGGTGAGTATGAGTCGGGTGCCACATTCCTTTATAACTTCCCTGTTAAGGAGTTCAAAAGCAGACAGATGGAAGGAGGCCAAAACTCCTCTGATAAACCTTAGTCTTTTCCAGTATTATGATATAGAGCATGTGCTTCTATATTGTCTTACACTTGCAGTACATTCATTTTCCACTATTTTGCACATTTAGGACCTCATCCTCATACAATTTTTAAATGTGCAACTCTATTGAGTTCCACAGAATGAAGTGTAAGTGGCATAAAGCAGTAGGAAAATAAAAAGTATCGCCCTGTGCAGCAATACCTTGTTCCCTCACAGTACTGACTGCATAAATATATGGACAATTTAACTGGACCTACCAGTTTGAAGAAAGTATCTTTTTGCATTGTTTACAGGATCATCAGTATCTTCAGGCGTGAAGAATAACTTCACAGCTTTCACCTTTAAAGAACAATATTAAGACAATTTTTTTCAGTTAAATATAACTGTCAGCTAAACAGACAATCATACATTCAATTCTGTCTTAACATATTCTGCAAGCTCTCGAAATTATATCAGTTCTTTATGCTCAAAGTCAAATTCTACCTTTCATAGAAGATCCCATGAAGCACAGAACAATATGTTGTGTCCCTTGGATTAACAGGTTTTAGTTACCCAGACGACACAAGACAGTTTTCAAAGCTCTGTGAGAAACCAGTCACTCTTCTTGGTCATCCAGTCAAAACTTCTCCACTTGGAATTGTCATCATTCTATCCTGAACAGAAAGATTCCTTCTTTCCATCCTGCATGCTTCATGCAAAATTTAGACTGAACACTTCACAGTCTCATACAGAGGGACAAACTTTTTTTTCAATACTGATCTGTATTAGGTTAGATGACACTGTGACAAGGAATACACTACAGTAACCTCTGCTGTTCTGCTACTTGCAACACCAATGCTGCAACACTGCTCAGTTTGCAGCATTTCTACTGACCTGTGGCACCTGGCTCTTGTCCTCCTCTGTATTGGACTGTGCAAGCACATACTGGCATATTTTTAATACAAATAGTAGTTCCTATCTATTTTAAATTAAAGTAACTGAGTTAAGACTAGAGATTTAAATCATTACTTCTCAGAGACTGGCACTTGGTCCAACTGCTATCTGAGGTCAGATACATCAACAGTAATTTTTATGGGCTGCCCTCAAATCTTGATTCTTCTATTTAAAAGATAAGTTTTCCTGACTCTTCTCAGAATCAAAACAAGATTAGAAGAAGATACTCCAGTATCCTTTTGACCTTGTAGTGCCTGATTCATCTTTACACCTGTGCCAAAAACTGTACCAAATACACTGAAAAGTACATGACTTATAAACTATTACTTAATAACCTCTCCTTAGCTTTCACAGGAGCAATCACTCAGAAATGAGACTTCTGGATAGTCAAGGAATAATGAAAAGCAGCAATCTCTTCTATATAGCAGATAAATTACCACAGTATTAAAAAAGCAAGTATTTTCTCATGAACTTATGGGACATTTTTAAGAACAATAAAGAGGCTACAGTTAGGCAGTGATCAGGACCATGAATAAACACTGTATGGAAACTGCTTCATTCCAGTGTTCAAACCCTGGCTGGAATGCAACCACTTCCCTGCCTTTCCATCCTGACGATGACAATGGCAATCAAATTCCAATCACAGACACAACTATCACCTCCTGAACTATTTAAAGCTGCACTTGCTGTTTAAAAAAGGGTTTTTGTTTCAGTATCGAGATCTTCATGCTTATGTTGCTGACAAGACTGATCTAGCAATTGCTTCCAGCACACAGATAGATTTATCTCACAAATGAAACTGTTCACTGAGAAGGTCAGCTCCAGTGCTAGGTATTGCAACAGTAACATAAAATTCTCCTGAAAGTAAGTACTTGAATTACAAAATGGAAGTACCATTTTTTCATTCAGTAAAGCCAATCCTATTTGATCTGTCTGAACAATTTGCCCTTGTCCAAATCGCTGAGGTCCGTAGTAATTTACAAAACCTTTTGTCTAAAATGAGAAAGAACAAATGTTACATGCATCAAAGTACTGGGTACGATTAGTAAGACTAGCATACAACACATATACGTCTATATTTACATCCAACATGCATACAAACAGGGTTTTTTAGTCAGAAGTAACACATAACAAAAGCACAACTCATGATTCATTACAGTATTTTGGCACATAATTTAGAAACATCTAAAAAGACTATCAAGTTCTACCACTGTCTTCACACCATCAAAAAAATCCCAGGTAAATGAAACAGAATTATTTTTATATAGTTAATTATTATAAATATAACTACAGGTCAAGTCAAAGTAATTGAGCCTTTTGAATGTGTCAGATTATGAAACCTCTACACAAGCAAATGCAGCACAGGTAATGAACAGTAACCACTATTGACCTTTTTTTCTTAAAAATACTAATCTTTTTCACACGAGATAATTTGTATTATTATTGTTATACAAAGGTCAAGAGTGAGCACTTCTAATTGGGATTTTAAATGTCCTGCAGAGTTCTAGGTCACATATGAGAAGTAAAATCACAGTCATGTGACCCACAGAGAAAACCCTTTTCTAGAAAATAGCAAGTATACATGGAGCAGACAAACAAAAAACATGTGATATTTGTTTTGCAAATAGTTATTCAGTTCAAATTATATAACCCTGCTTTGGACATTTATAGGTCCCATAGGCAATTTTGTTTTCACAGAACATGAAAAATCCATATTTTAGGTTAATACACAACCTGTTTTGTCATTCATCATCTGACCAGTAAGGTAAATCTAATAAAGCACGACACACAATCACAGGAATTTGCGTTCATTTTCCAAACAGCAAAACAAAACAAGTCAGATGGAGCAGGGAGTGGAAAGCATGTAATGTCTTTTGCTTTTGCACACTCGGTAGATTTCATTCAAGACTTTATTCCTGGATTAATCTTCTTAAAGCAATTTGTATTATAGCTATACTTAGAAAGATAGAGCAAGGAAATCAATAATGTAAAAAACATCTACAGTTTTTCCCTTCTAGTATTTGCGTTTATTTTTCTTAGTTGTTTAAGAATGCCTGATGATGGAGTTTTCTTCAGGGACTAAGGATAACAGAATCAAAATCCAGTGCATTTCAGGCCATCTTTCTCTGATACAGACATCTCATACGTGGTTCATGCCATGAGTTTTTCGTCCAAGGTGACAGTGCATGTTCATCATGCGATCAAAAAAGGCAACCAGTTCACATTTGCATGGAGCATGTATCTGTATGCACCTATAACATACACATTCTACAGATGTGTAACCACACTGTTTACCCCTTCAACTGCCACAGTGAGACCCATCACTTTGGTTGGCCTCAGGTCTGTGCAGCAATGGCTCTTATGTCCATACTCATTTGCTACTGAATTCCCCTTATGTTTTGCTGCACCACTCTGGGGTCTCCAGTCTGTAAAAGAGAAACAATTTACATGTTGTGCCCCCTTGGAAGGCACCTTGACCCCTGATTCCTTAAGCAATGCAGGAAAGACAGAAAACTGCAAAGAGCACCAAATTTGGGAAATATTGCCACTATTGTGCTATTACAGGCATTTTCCTTAAAAGAACATTTTTAAAAGCCAATATTTAAAACTCTGTCTGTTATCAGCAACCATGAGTCTTTCTTACCTCAACATTTTCCATTGCTTCAGATATTCTCCCCTTCAAATCTGCACAAGAATCATGACTGTGGTGTCGGAGATCTCTCACAACTATGTCAAAGTGATTGCCCTTCAGCTGACCAAGTCTGAGGTGTTGGTATGCTGGACGTATGTTGTATATTCTTATGCCCTTTTTTTCCATTTTGTTTCCAATTTCTTTCAACCTAAATAAATAATTGGGAGGAATTATGAACCACCCTCTACTAAAGCTATACAATTTCTATTAAATATCTTTTTCACCTTTGCGCTGGAATGAAAAGCACTTAAAAAATAAATTGGGGTGAAAAACAGTAATTATGAGAAAATCAAATCAAATGCAGAGATAGAGGTCTTAAAATTTAGTTACAATCCAGAAAAACTTTTTAAATGTTTGTGTCATTGGCACTTATACGATATTGACAGACGCCGGAACAAAGCAATTCACTGAACTTTCTCAAAGTAACTGCACTGAATTTTTAATATTTTTACTTGAAAAATAAGTAATTTATTTACTCTTCAGTGCTAAAAACCTGTTTTTCATTAAAGAGAAGGAAAAGGAAAAGTAATGTGCTCTAGCAGACCCCAAAACACAATTGCTCTTTCTCAGTCAGCCTTAACAAAAACAAACTCAGTGCACTGATTCTTTGGGTGTGCTCGCACATGCTTGTAACTGAAAACACAACTTACAGTTCAAATATTTGCCCTTCAAAATACCCACTCAACCTCTTTGTTCTTAGGTGTAAATAGCAGTCACCCAAATCAAAGGAAACTTTTAACATAAGAGCTTAAATTCTAAGCAATATTTTAGTAACTTTATTAACTGCTTATTTATAAAATTTATTTATTTCTCCTGCTGCATGGATGCATTTACTTATTTTTCTTTATCACTGAAACACTAATGCAAAGTTTTACTAATTAACTTTTGGACAACTAGCCTTACAGTCCAGTTTGCAGTGAAATTTTACCATTGAGTTGAGTGCTAAGCTGCATATTCCCTAAAGCCACAAAAAATTAAAGCCATTTCCACTGTGCTCTATACAGGCAAAGGGAAGACACAACAGTAAGAACATTCCAAGAGCTCATACCACGTTGATACTTATTAACATAAAAAACAATGTCTAAACTGATTGTAGCCATATTCTAAGTACCTCTCAGGAGTCACCTTCTTCACAACCATAGGTTGGAAAGTGATAGCCTTCTTATCTTTAATGCCAGTGTAACTGAAGTCTGAAGGAAGAACATCAAGCTCAGCTGCCAACAAGCCGATTGCTTCTAGTGTTTCTAGATTTTCTTTCTGAAGGGTGAAAGCTGAAACAATCATCTCAGAGTTATTAGGAACTTGCCTTTATGTTCTGGTGTTCTGCCAGATGGGCAGGTTCTTCCCCTCAAACCATAATAGCATGGAAACTGCAAAGAAACTGTCACCCTACCCCATGAAACTAAAGTAAATAGGACTTTTTCAGCACAGCAAGAAAAAAATAAAAACACGGTACACAAAATCCAGACCAACCAAAAAAGCCCTGAAGCCTTTAAAAATAGCACCTGATAAAAAGCAATACAATTCAACAAACATGCATTGATATATTGCTGGAAACATTCTCTGTACAGAACCTGCTTTAAAGAGTGAGATCATAAGTCAAATTTGACCTTACTAACTTGCTCAGTATCTAGATGCACCTCCTAAAATCCCACAATTATTTTCAAGGGAAAGCTATCACGCTGGGAATGCAACAGTTAGTGGCTACAATCAAAAGAACTGTAACCATTATCACTGAACAGTTCATACCAAATCACTGCAGTAATTTGATTCATCCATTTCATTCTCCAGGGATGTAACAACACTGCATTGACAACAATTTATTTCAGCATAAAGAATAGGTCAACCAGCCCTATGTGTCATATAAAAATGATACCGAGTTTCAGTCTTTCTATAGAACACCGTAATATCTTCCACCTTGACTAAAAATGTGGTATTTACCTGTATAAACATCTTGCTTCTCCTGAAAACCACCAGCAGACCTTTTTCTGGACCAACTTTTTTCTCGAAACCGTACCACTATTGACATATTTGGCTGATCATTGACATCTGGCACGGTAAAAGACTTTGTTTCTAAAAGCTTTCCAAACTTTCTATTGATAAAATGGTGAACTATTTTTCTGTGCTCTTTGTTTCCATCAGGCTCAAAGGAAAACGTAGAATTTTCTAGCTTTGCATCTAAAAATTTAAAGAAATCACTTGTTTCTTTTTCAGTCACTAATTGACTAAGTTCTCTGTAATCAGGATTTCCTTTTACAATCATTTCATTGTCTTTTGTAACAGTGACTAGAAAGGGGAATTCCTGCCTAATAGCACTATGTAAATCGGCTCGAATTTTTTTGTCCAGCCTAGGCCCTAGCGAGAACTCCCTAGTGCCAGCATCCGCATTGTTTTCCAAGCCCCACGCATCCTTCAGATCACAAGCAAATTTGTGGAGCAGTTCGCTCTCGGCTTTGCCGAGTAAGGACTCCAACAGAGGGGCTGCCTGGCGGCCGGGCTGCAGCTCGGGGTCCCCCTCACGCTCCCTTGTGCCGGGGGATGCAGCACAGCCTGGGCTGTGCCCCAGGGGCCCGGGCGCAGCACCCCGGGGACAGCCGGGGGCACCCGGGCCGGGGGGCTCCGTCCTCCGCTTTTTGGGCTGCCGCGGCCACGGGCTGCTCTGTCCCGGCGGCGCTTCGCTGCTTTTATGGAGCAATTCAGCGCGGGTGTCCCCAGGGAAGGGCTCGGCCACCTCGAGTTCTGTCACTACGAAGTCCCGCGGAGAATTTTTGATAGTGCCGCGGAAGCCGGTGTGCTCGGTCAGGTAACTGAAGGAGGGGAGCATGGCTGCGGCCTTCCCGCCTCCCGGCCAGACCCGCCGCACCTGCAACGGGCCGAGAGGAAAATCGGAGAGGGGCGGAATAGAATCAACTATCGCCGAAAAGGCTCCTGAAGGGAAGGGAGGAGGGAATGGATGCACAGGGGCGAGAATGGGCGCGCCCCTCTAAGCCGCCGCCAGGGGGCGCCACAACCTCCTCTTCCCCCTCCCGCCCCCCCACAAAAGCGGCCCATGGACGTTACCAAGTTCCCCCGGCCCGACGAGGCGATGAACCCCCCTGCTCCTGCCGGACATGGGGCGTGCCGGGGGCGGGGCNGGGGCCGTGCCGGGGGCGGGCCGCCTTCCGGTCCGCCGGTGCGAGGGCCGCGTGCGAGGGCGCTTCCGCTGTGTCCTCACCGCGGCGGTGACGTCAGCGCCGCCCGGGGCTGGGCCCTGCCCTCTTAAGGGGGAAGCTGTAAAGGTGGCAGGGCAGCGCTGCGCTGGTGACGCCTGAGGGGCAGCGGGGTGCGCGGGCCGGGGGGATCGTGGGCGCCGCGGCCGGGAAGCGGCGGTGAGGCGTGAGGGGAGCCCGGGTGGCCCCTGCCGCCGGCAGCGCGGGGGAGGAGGCCCTCG
>VZRZ01004779.1:818158-853373 GCA_013398175.1 Climacteris rufus | reverse complement strand
GCTCCGGCGGGCCGAGGGGCGGATGTCGGAGCCGTGAGGGCGGGGGCGCCTGTGGCCCCTCGTTGGGCGGCCGCGTCCCGGCGAACTGCCCGGGTAACTCTGTGTCCCAGCAGGAGCGGAGGATGAGCGAGGCCGTGACGGATTCCACGCACGTCCGCCGCCTGAGCTACGGGCTCGTGAGGCGGCTGGCAGAGTTCATCGACCCGCAGGAAGGGTGGAAGAAACTTGCAGTGGATATAACCAACCCGTCCGGTGAAAGCAGATACAGCCAAGTGCATATCAGGTCCTATATAAAAGTCACGTAATGTAAACTCGTGCATTATCCGTTTAACGCAAATACTTTGTCAATCTCATTTTCCATCCCCTTACTGGAATTTATTGGAGTTTGTGTGCTGGTTGGTACTCATGTCTTACTATCCCATTTCCTTAGGGAGCTCAAGGTAATTACTCCTAATTGTTCTGCCAGCTCAGTTTTTAGGCAAGCCCCAGAAAATTGACTAAGGAAATTAGGATTAATTAGAGCCACAGACATAGATATTTTTAGCAATACAGCATTGGCTGCATAACTTTCTTATCCTAAAGACAGTAAACGTTGACCTTACTGTACCCAAGAGACAGCTGGGCTGTAATTCCTAATTCACTGTTTCCAAGAAAGTCCCCAACAAATGTGGGGAGCCCAAAGCCTAAAACTAACGAGTTTAATTGAGAAGTAATGCTGACAATATTTTATAAACACCTCATGGCTTGAAGGACTTACTGAATCCTTGTTGAAGCTGTCTCAAAGGTTATGAGATTTTAAATGCTGTACCTGTCATCTGGGGTTTCCAGTCTTTTCCAGTGATGTTAGTGTTAAGTGCTTTTTTGTCTTTCAATAATAGTATTAAATCAGTCAGAATACTGGATCTCATTTTCTTACTTGTCATCTCAAAATATTCAAAATGGGGTGTGAATGCCAAATGGATGGAAAACAATTATTTTTCCATTTGATCTGGGTCTGACTTATCCTCTGTCCCTGGCTGACATTCTCTTCTCTGTTAGTCCCGGGTGCCAGTATATTATGGATCCTGGACAAACTGCTGAAGCCATGTGTATGTGTTTTGCCCTTAGTTTTCTCCATATTTTGCATGTTTTCCCCCTGATTTTGAATGTATTTAGGTTTTTTGGCTGCACTTTCAGAAGATTTGTGACTTTATACAGTACATTCAGAATTTTTTTCAATGTGAATTTTCTTTTTGTTGTTTGCCTTTAATTTCTTTCCTTTTGTGCTTCTTGGGGTCACTTTTTTTTTAATGTTGGTATTAACTTCTCTTTTAAGGAGATTTGAGGCATTCGTACAAATGGGAAAGAGCCCCACGTGTGAATTGCTTTATGACTGGGGAACCACAAACTGTACAGTTGCTGATCTTGTGGATCTGCTGATTAGGAATCAATTCCTAGCACCAGCAAGCCTTTTGCTTCCAGGTAACTGTTGCTCATGTATGTTTTGTGCTGTGTTCTCAGTTTTCTATGATGCTGAAGAGCTTCACAGTAACTTGAAAATCAGAAAGGATTAGGTTAAAATAACTGAAAGTGGATATATTTTCTGCTTTCTGTCGCTTCTAATGACAGTTTAAATAAGAGTTTCGGGTTTCAATAGCAGTGAATGATGGAGTTTACACATGGTGGCAGAATATAACCTTCTTGTAATTGTTACGTATCTCCTAGTTTTCAAGAATACTGGCATTAATATTACTTGGGGTTTTTTTGGTTCCCAGTGAAGTTAACACTTTTTCTACATTCCCTTTTCAGAAGCTGTGCAGATGCCACCAGAAGTTACATTGCCTCTTTCTTCACAGGAAACCTTGCCTATACATGAGAAACAACTACCTGTACAGGAAAAAGAAGTGGCATCTGTAAAGCCTGTTTTAGCTCAGAGTACTGAGAAGCAACATTCAGATCCTTCCTACTTAAGGAAAGAAAACAGCAGCTCACAGTCCAGTAGCATAGGTAGGCACTTTGGTAGAATTCAGTGCTATTTTTTTTTGGCTGATCTGTCCTACACCCCATGTGAACTAAGTCATAGCAGTGCATGACAGCCATGACTCTGTTCCCATCGTGGTGCATCTGTGGGAAACAGCATCTTGCCAATAAGTCACCTACTGTGATGAAAAACTTAGCTGTTAATTAAATTGCATTTTCTTTTGTGCCACACATAATCCTGTTGCCCTTTTCCAGTACTCATTTTATAGACTGTTCAGCATCTCATGTTTTAAAACTAGATTTTGTATGTCAGAAATTACTAAGAATGCTGGAGAAAAGATGACTAAGGAAGGCATTTTAGGGAAGTGTGTGGTTGGTCTGTTCCTTCCTAAAGGTCCACTTTTGGGTTGCTGCCAGAAGCATGATGTAATCTCGATGTATTTTTTACATACAAGGCAGTGTGGCTCTCTGTGATCTGCTGCACCTTTAATTTCTACTACCTGTATTATGAGTATGAATAAAAATACAGTCAGATGCCTGCTACAGTGCTAGTTGTGAAGAAAATTATGCATAGCTGATTATATATGTTTCTCTGCCTTCCTTTTGTTTTTCTGGTATCTTCATCACAGAGCTGGAAGTAGGGCTCCACTGTGTCAGGTTTTGTGCTATAGCAAGTTTTTGTTTTAATAGAACTGGAGCAGAAAACCTTGTTCCTTAAGTGAAAACATAGCTTTGTGCTAAATGTCAAATATGTCTTTCAGATTTCCATAATTTTTTGTTTCATGACTTGGAAAGCATTACAAATAATTTTGATGCCCGACCAGAATCAGCTGGAGGTAATAAACTGGGAGAAGGTGGCTTTGGCATTGTGTTCAAAGGCTACATCAATGGCAGAAATGTGGCTGTCAAGAGGCTCATTGCTGTGAGTTGTCCTGGAAATTTTTAATTTTAATGACTCTGTACTTTACTAGAAAGACTTGTTTCTCTTATTTATCGGGGAATGTGTTGAATGATACACTTCAAAAAGTGTTGTCACCATGTTAAACTTTAGTTGCATTGAGAATCTTATCCTTAGTCCCATCACTTGGGACAGTCAGAGGAGATAATTCTTCCCTTCTCTATAGCAAATTGTTGGGAAGAGCACAGTGCTCCCCCAGTTGTTTTCACCCCTACCCTCGAGAAGTGGTGCTTGGGAGGTTTCCATTTCAGATTAGGATGGGTAAGATTCACAAGATAAATAGGTATTGCCACAGAATGTTAGTCTTGAATAATGAATTTTGTAACGAGTAATTGCTATTAGGAGGTAACTGCAGTGAGTGGAGTGAGTTGGTGACTGCTGAAACTAGATCCATTTGGCCAATAATACAGTGTTCCAAGGAATTTGAAGTCATGTTCTGATACTTTATTTTTGAGCTGAGTAGAAAGTATATTGTTAGCTAAGTTAAGTTAACTAAGAAAGGCTTACAGTTCTTGTTTTCTTTTTAAATGAACAACTGTGCGTTTTAATATGACCAGTGATGTTAATATCAAATTCTTCCTTTTGTAGATGGTCGATGTAAGTGTTCAGGACTTGAAACAACAGTTTGAACAAGAAATAAATGTAATGGCAAAGTGAGTACAGCTTTATAAAGTTTTTGTCTTTCTAACACATGATTTTCATGTTAATGTAAAATGTTTCAGCACGATTACTTTTTGTGTTACAGCACGATTACATTTTGTTTTAAAGCATCACCACACAAACCTGGCTTTGTGCAGTAGAGATGAAACAAGTATTTGGAAATTAAGTTCCCTCTGCCTTTTATTTTCCTCAGGTATTGAGAGACTTTCAGAGCACATATGAACAGTTGTTTGGGTTTTTTTGCTACAGGTGTCAGCATGAAAATTTAGTAGAATTACTTGGTTTCTCAAGTGATGGTGCTCAGCCATGTCTGGTGTATGAATACATGCCCAACGGTTCATTGCTTGACAGACTTGCTTGTGTGGTAAGTGAAATCTGTTCTAGCTCTCAACTGCCTTACTTTGCTCAAGTGTAGGTATCTGTGGAATGTCTTTCAGATGGTACTGAACTGAACAGTGATGGCCAGATGATGTTTTACCACTTCTTGTGTTCTAGAAAAAAATACAGCAAATATTTTTCCAATAAGATTTTATACAAATGTTTTAGATAGATTAAATTAAATCAGGCTGTCAGTACAATATCAGGTACTGGTACCTGAAGTGTCACAGAAGCTTGGACTGGCTACGCATCTGTGGAGTAGAGCAGAGGGTGCTGCAGTATTGTTCCCAGTTTTGATGCTGCCATGTCTCTGCTAGTTCTTGAGATTCTGCATTATGAAATTGCCCTTTGTTCATTGTCCTTGTGATAATGGTTATACTACAATGCTCACAGTCTGCTTATCTCTTTCTGAAGTACCTAAGTAAATGGAAATTTCATTTTAAAAAAATTATTTTGTGTAAATGCTTCTGATTTAATTAAATGGTGTATCTTCTAGCCTTGACCTTAAATAGATAAAAAAAGTTGCTTTGGTTTGGTGAGGCAACTCTGTGCATCAAGGACACACAGTCCAATAGTAAGCCAGACTTACACTAGTAGATTAGTGTCCATGTTAGTTTGTTGAACAAGTTCAAAAAATCTGCTTTATGCTAAGTAAGTGCACTTTCTGAGGTTGTAATTTGGTGAATATTTTAAATTGGTGCTACTTCAACTGCCCGTGTCCCCAGACCTAAAAATGTTGGGCTTGCTTTTTTTTCCTTCACTGATCCTCTGGTTGTACTGGTTCAAGCATTTATTAGTTGGAGAAAGATTGGGATTAGGGAACTGATCAGGCTGAAAAAAAACACTTGGTAAAAAAAATACTTAATTTTCACCTGGAGATGTTTCCTTTGTAGGGCAGCACAAATACTTTTGACCCTGTGGAAAAGAAATGGTGCTACAATGAGAATGAGTAGCACTGCTTGGGGAAGGGACGAGCTCTGTTTGGTAGCACTGCTGTCTCAGTTTAGATTGATTCATTTGCTTGCACACTCTGCTACACGTGCAATTACTTTATTTTTTCAGCTGAATCAGTGCAGAAGAGACAGTAAGTCTTACCTCAGGACAGTGGAGTAGAAACTTACCTGTAGAAATGAGCAGTGCTTAACAAGGATGTGTATGAAAATGTTAGTCCATGTAACTGGCTGTTATCAAGTGAGCTTAGAAGATTGGTGATAATTGAAAGCTAAAAGGAGAAATAACTGAGTCCTTTACAAGGGGGAGACAAATTTAAGACATGAATCAAAGACTCTAAATCAGAATCAGAAAGAATCTTTTTCTAATAATGTCAAATAAGTGAGTAATGTACTTATTGAATACTTGTTCTTGCTGATAACTTCATTTTGTGACTTCATGGGATGTGTTTGATGCACAGACTCTTGCTTGTGTCATCTTTGTGTCTGGACATTGAGCAGGTGAGGGAGGTGGTAGAATGGTGAGATACTGTAATTCTCTTCCCTTGGCAACTGAGAAGATCAAGAAGTGGTTTTGAAATGTAGGTGTCCTGACTTCTGAGGTTTAGTTCGTAGCATGAATAAAGCTAAACTCCCGAGAAGTGATAGATACAAAACCACTGGAAGACTGACTTTTCTTTATCAGTAAAAACTACTGATTGCTTTGATTACTTGCTTTGGGTTGAAGGCCCTGGTATCAGTGCCAGTGAAGTGGGAGGTGTGGTAGTTACAGACAGTTCTTTGCAGGCCTTGTAGGGTCAGAGTTGAACATTTTTTGCAAGTGATGAATTAATCTAAGGCAAAATGCAGGGAAAGAATGGAATGTGATAAATGCATGTATTTCTGCCCAAAACAATTAAGAAATGCATGCTGGTATTTTTTTTAATGATCTACTTGAAAACAACAAAACATTGCAAGAAGTCAGTTTTGGATTGTGGGGTTTTTGTACGTTTGTTTTGGTTTATGTGAGCATATATATTTCATCTTTTCACTTGCTTTTTCTGTTCTTAATCAAGGATGACACTCCACCAATTCCTTGGAATAAAAGATGTACAATTGTTCAAGGTACAGCAAATGGCATCAACTTTTTGCATGAAAATAACCATATTCACAGAGATATTAAAAGGTAAAAGCTGCAGACTATTGCTGGCTGCATTTTCACTTTTCCATTTTGTTTTTATTTCTGTTTTGTCTTTCCCCTGTTAAAGTAATTTTAGAGAGAACAAAAAGCATTGCTTCAGTCAAGGGCACAGTCTTCTGCAAGTGGCAGCCATCACCACAATCTTGTCTGTGCCACAAGAACATGACCAGTACAGACTTCTAAACATAATTCTGGGGCTAGAACCATAGAATTGCTTAGGGTGGAAAAGACCTGTAAGATCATCAAGTCCAGCTGTTAACCCAACACTGCCTTGTCCACCACTAAACCATGACACCAAGAACCACATCTCTTAAGTATCTCCTGAGATGGTGACTCCACCACTTTACTGGGCAGCCTCTTCCACTGCTTCACTGCCCTTTTAGTGAAGAAATCTTCCATGTTACCTAATCTAAGTCTCCCATGGCACAACTTGGGGCCCTTTCCTCTTGTCCTAATACTTGTTACTTGGGAGAAGAGACCGACCTCCACCTGGCTACAGCCTCCTTTCAGGTAGTTGTAGAGAGGGATAAGGTCTCCTGTGAGCCTTCTTTTCTCCCAGCTCCCTCAGCTGCCAGACCACTTTCCAGCCATGAGATTTTGCATTGGAATTGTACTTTGTGTTATCAGTGTAATATGTAAATTGCAATTTGTATTGTAATCTGTTACTCTCAACTGATATTTCAGTGCTGGGAGAACACACAAAGTTCTGTTCTTTCACAACTGCTGCTAATGAAGAAGCTGCTGTTGGAGAACAATTTTTAAATAGAGAATTCTTCACATGAAAATGCACCTTTTTTTTTTCCTTTTCCTAGAACTCTTCTTCAGAGTGTCTCCTTTGATTCATTCCTGTTTTTTATATATGCAGTAAAATTCTTTCAGTCAGGTTCATGAAATTCAGGGTTCTTCAGTGATAATGAATGTTCACTGTTTGTTACAGCAGAGGTTTTTTCTAGGGCTATCAGAACTTGGAAAAGGTGAGGGGTTTGTTGTAGAGTTTGGTTGGTTTATACTGGTGTTTTTGTTGTTGTTTGTTTCCCTTTTCCTGCTACAGTTTATTGTATTTTTTTTTAAAAAAGCAGTCCAGATTTTTGAAGAAAAGCCCCAAATGCCTTACTCCTTATGAAGGTTAAGAAGGAGCAACTGACTGATTGGGTGTCATGGATAAATGTTTCAGTAGCTTTCTGGCTTCTGGCAACTCTGCTAAATACAGGCAGCTTCAGTTCTGTGAGCTTTCAGCTTATGAGGAACAAGCTTTTGCTCCAGCTGCCTCATGTATGTGCTTGCTACTTTGACAATTTATGTTTCTTCTTTCTTCCCTGCTTAAGCCTCTGGAGAAGTATAATGACTGGGAGGGATGCACTTTTTTGCCCTACACTACTTCTACCCTTCTAACTGCTGTGAGTTAATCATATTGCAGAACTGGGGTTTGTTTTGTTTTTTGGTTGGATGACATTTTGCAACTTGCAGTGTGAATAATTCAATAAATTTGATTGGTGCTATTAACAGTGCTGCCACTCCCAGGTAAAACTCAGATGAAGGGACATCTAAGAACATTAACTTCGGTGTTCATTTTGCTGTGACATGTGGGGACCATTCATAAACACACAGGCACTAGAACAGCTTCTCTAGGTTAGAGGGGACATGATTTAATGGGTGTTCTCACAGTTGTTCATAGTTTTTTTTGGCTTGGTTATGCCCAGGAAATAGTTAATTTCTCTTTTGAAGCTCAAAAGTTGCAGTAAAACTTCCTTCTTTTGCACTCTTTGTGGTGTATCCAAGAAAATGACCACTCTTTGGACTTGACTCAAGTTGATTAAAACCTCATATTTATGAAGCTGAGATCATGTTCCTTTTTATTCAGAAGTTGAGCTTTTAAATAGGAAACCATTTGGTGGCTGATGCTTTGTCAAGTGTTTGGCCTTTTGCAGTGGTCTTACAGCTAGCATTATTTACAACACTTCTAACATCAAGTGATCCATTGTAACTTACAGATGTGTTAATTTTCTTAAGGTTTGGTGAACAAGAAGGGGAAGTTAGAAATAAAAGTATTTTCTAAGTGTTATATGTTGTATCAGGCTATGTGGTTTTCTTACAGTTCCATTGAGGGGATCAGAAAATGAGGATTACATAAACATTAAATGAAGTGATTTTAAAATGGTTCCAAGTGCTACAAGTTTAAAACCCAGTAGATTTCTGCTGTAATGCATCCCACTGAGTATTTAGGAAAGCATTAAGGTCGTTGAGATGAGCCTCATTTGTCAGGGTTGCTTTTTTTTATGGAAAGTAAAAGCTGGAGGTCAAGTGGAAACACAGCACATACATTATTCTGAAAGTAATAAGTTTCCTGATTTTCTTTCAAGACAAGAATAAGAGTATTATTATTCATTTGACACATGAATTTGTAATGGTTGGCATATTATTAGATAATAGGTATTAAAAACCTGCTTTTGTTAGTTCTGAGCAGAAATTTAGACTATAAGAATTCTACTGTGATCCAGTACAAGTTGATCAGAGCTAAGTATTTTCTATTGTCCCTCTTAAAGCCAAACTGTAAATGTAACATAATTGGTCTAAGAAACCTTTGTAAGCTTTGGGGGTAGGTGGGTAGGGGTGTTATTTTTCTTGTGTTTTGTTGTTTTGCCTTTTATTTTCTATGCATGTATACATGCACACATAAGAAAAAGACTTGGATGGATTTTAGCAGTCAGTTTTTCATTTATTTAGAGGAATGAATTTTGAAATTGAGCAATTTCTAACAAAACTAACCTTACATAACTTATTATATGAATAATGTATACATGTCTTAGTTTTCAAGGTAGTCAAAATAGCAGTTTGCATTGGGTTACTAAAGAATTTAGTCTGTCATAAAACCTATTTACTGTATGGTTTGGAAAATTCTCTTTTCTCTTTTGTTTTTTCCCTTCCCCTCTTCCCCAGTGCAAATATCTTACTAACTGACATGTATGTGCCCAAAATTTCTGACTTTGGCCTTGCAAGAGCATCTGTAACATTCACACAGACAGTCATGACTGAAAGAATTGTTGGAACAGCAGCCTATATGGCACCTGAAGCTCTGCGAGGGGAGATAACACCTAAATCTGATATCTTCAGTTTTGGAGTAGTAAGTAGACTATGGGAAGCAGTATATGACTTCTTTTGTAAATGATAAGAGCACACAAAATCAAGAGTATCTAAAATTAAATAATTAGTTTATAATTTTTCTTTTTGCCAGTAGATATTTTCTTAAGATAGTGTTTCTAAACTTTGATCATTTTAAAATCATTTGAATATGTTGATTTTCTATCTGAAAGACCAGAGTAAAATAGTATTCCAAGGTGTAGCAAAATTTAGCTTGAAGTGGTGTGGAACATTGTTTCTACTTGCATAGTACTGCACAAAAGTGTAACTCAGGCTGAAAAAGAAAATTCAGGAAAATGGTCCAAAATTACTGTATTTTAGTATATTTCAGCACCAAAAGTACAATGTCCATGTTGGATTTCTGTTAGAGCTGAGTACAGAAAAGACCTGAGCTTAGTATTTGTAAGAATAATGGATCCACTCTGAATAGATGTAAGACCCTGACCACCACTGACCCCTTCCTTCATGGCATTTAATGTCATGGGAAGGTAGGCCCATAGGACACTATGTCTGAATAGTTTGGCAGTCCTTCCCTATTCTGTGAAGGAACACTATGTAGGGTGAGAAAAACTTACACTGAAATTTGTAAGCTACACTGCTAATAACAGTTAATGAAAATAAAGGTAGGAACAACAACGAGTTGTATAGACAATCTGGACAAACACAGATCCTGGGAGCATTTGTTGACTGGCTGGAGGTCATGCTCCTTTTTGCAAACTGCATATATGCTGAGGGTTATTTTATGCTTCATTTTCTCTTCTGATTTTTTTCCTCCTAGGTTTTACTAGAAATAATAACAGGTCTTCCTCCAGTAGATGAAAACCGGGAGCCACAGTTACTGGTATGTTCTTTTTGCTTTCTTCTCCCCTCCCACTGCTCCAGGATCACTTTACATGAAATCAGTTAACAGGTTCTGAGGCAATCAAATTAGTCATCAAAATATGCAGTTGTGAAAACAACTCTTGTGTCAGTCTTTGTCTTAGAGGTGAGGCTGGAACTTTTATCTCTTGGCTGGTAGATTTGTTCAGCCCTCAAGGTCATCACCTTCTAATCTGATAGTGGAATTTTTTGTTTTGGTACTGCTTCTTATTGTAATACCATCATGCTTAGTGTACTCCCAGATACCCTGATAATTCCTCATTCCCTGGAACATTTTGAACTGTTCATCTCAGTTGTTTCTTTAGTGTCCTGTATCAATTTCCATCTTCAGCTTTACAAATACCTCATGCTTTTAACCTTAATGAGGGTTCAGATGTAAGGGCTTTTTTTTTTTCAGAATGAGAGGTGGGTTGAATTTTCTTTTCTTTTTTACTATTCAGTTAGTAATTCAGTCTAGTAATTAGGAAACTAATGTCTCAGGGCTCACTCTCTTGAATCAAAAACCTTACAAGACTCTTCATAATTTAGCCTTTCATGTAGCTTAAAATTAAGTTCTGAACTCCTTAATCCAAGATTTTTCTAGAATATTTTTTACATAAAGACTAATTTATTCATTAAGTATGAAATAGCATTGAGGTCTGGATTGATTTTATTCAATACTATTTGATAACAGATTACTTTCTTCCACAGCTTTAGGAATAGATTTTTTTATCCTTCTAAGCTCTATCTTCTGGACTAGTACAATAATTACCATGTTGAGCTTGTAAGCACCTTGGGGAACTCCAGTTTTTTGAAGTGTGCTTTTTTCAGAGATAGGATCTAATAAGGAATATGAAGGATGATTTGACTGGTACAGTTTATTTTTGTAATGTACTTTTTGGGAGCACAAAGAGAATGGTCAGGGTAAGATCATATGGCATCCTTAGCTTGAAAGGAAAATTTTGAGGTAGTTGAATGTTGATCAGCAATTTCAGACTGAGCCATAGAGGAAGGCAGAATATCTGGCTCTACTCGTTGCCTTTTATTTCTTCATTTATGCTTCCTCAAACTGTGGATCTGATTACAGATAACCCATTTCAATGTGGTGGATCAGGAGACTTTTGGACTAAACCAGTCAGATTTAAAATACGATTTCAGACTGGAAGTTTCCAATGGATACAGCAGCCATTGATACTGGAGGCAGAAGGCATTAGTTTACAGAAAGAGGCTTTATAAAAGGGATAAAAACAATTATACCAACTTAAGCTTGCATATTTGTTGGTTATTAAGTAAGCATAAGATAATTTGTTGATCACGCCTCCTTTCTGAAAAAAGAGACAATACTAGGAAACTGACCCTTGAAGTAGGAGAAAGTTAAATCTGTATGATGCAGCTTAAGGAAAATTGCTTTGTGATGTGTTAATTAAAATTATTTATAATAAAAATAATTAATAGAAATTTATAGTGCATTTATACTCAATCTGTTCAGATTATTACAGTGTTATCTGCTCATTGGATCAAATTCTCTTGTAGCTAAATATAAAAGATGAAATTGAGGATGAAGAAGCAACTATTGAGGATTATGTTGATAAAAAGATGCATGACTGGGATGTACCTGCAGTTCATAAAATGTATGCAATTGCTGATCAGTGCCTGAATGACAAAAAAAACAGAAGGCCAGACATTAAGATGGTATGTAGCCTTTCAGAGAAATGTCTTCTTTGGAGAGTGTGTGTGTGAGAGTGTGTGTGTGTGTGTGTGTGTGTGTGTGTGTGTGTGTGTGTCCCCTGCATGTGGTTACAGTATCAGTCATTTATATTTCTGTCTGTTCTCTTGCAGGTCCAACAGCATCTCCAAGAGATAAAAGCTTGATAATGTGTTACTTCTGATACACAGATGTTTTTGTAAGGGGTTAGACACCAGTACCACATATTTAATTAGTATTTAGTGCAAAATTATCAGCTTTTCTGCTTTCCAGAACTTTCTGGACACATGTAAGGTGAGCTGTTGGCCTGTCAGCAGCTCTCTCACATACTTTTAGCCAGTGGGCCCCTAACATGAGAACTTTTTCTGTATTAATAAATTGCAGTGCTAGTACATCATCTTCTCCCACAGCTTTTTTAAATGCATTTCCATATTAGAATATATTTGATCCTTTTTAATTTCCAAATATTAAGTATGTCTGCTGCAAAGGCATATGACTGTAACAGAGCAGAATGTTTTTTCTGCAAATTGGTTTCTTGATCAGGTGTATTAGACCTTTGGCTATTGAAGACAAAACCATTTAATAGCTGTAACTGTTAATGTTGTCTTTTTGGGACATGACAATAGAATTACCCATTTAAAACAAGCTTCTACTTAGCTTAACTCAAGAGTTCATATTAGCATGAATGGTCTGGTAGTGTTAATGAATGTGATTATTATCAAAAAGTCTTTTCAGCATGAGTTTTAGGCAAATAAATGCTGCAAGACATTTTCTAGATTGTCTTTTCCTTTCAAGGATTCCCAAACAAAATAGTTACCTTGCTGTGCAAATGCATTTGCACTTGCAAGTGCTTTCTTATAGTGAACTCTATGATGACAAACCATTTAATTATTATTCACAGGAAGAGTCTTAGCTACTCTGACTATTTTAGGAGAGGATTGAGTATTTTTAGTACTTTAGGAGAGGATTCCATATGGATTATAAATACAGATGGTTTCTTAAAGGGCTCAGAATACTGATGTTAAGACCAATTCTTCATTTTCCTTAGTCAAATAATTAAGCTATTTTTAATATATATATGTATGTATATCAACTAAGTACAAAAAAATCCTTCTAAAAGTATAATATGGAAAGCTTTTTAAAATAGAAACATTGAGAGATCAAAGCAGACTAAAAATGGAATGAAAGTAACATTCCAGAGACTTTGGACTAAGTATGAACATACTACCATTGTAAATGAAGGATTTTATTTTTGTTTAAACCCATTTTGCACCTCATGAACTTTCTTAATAGCTTAGGGATAGGAAAATAGTCTGGCCTACAGTTAAATTTGAAATTCTGTGATTATGTGTGACTTCATGCAGGAATATATATCTCATTGTAGAAAGCATGTGATTTATAATGTATTTATATAATTAGATTTCTGGCTATTAACTCATTTTGTATTGCCTTTTCAAACTGATATCTTAATTTAGAAAAAAGGATCTACCTAAATGGCTCCTAGCTTCATTGTGTATAAATTGTAAAAAACTTACATTAACATAAATAAAAACTCTGCATTATCACTTCTTTCTCCTATTAGAAGTTGAGCCTTGGAAATAATCATCATTTTCTGTTGCTTGCATTTCTGTTAATAACATTATGCTAAACTCCCTGCATGGAATAAAGCTGTGCAGCTTTGGACCTGGGCTTGTGGAGAAAAAAAGCTGCTGTAAAGCTAAATCAGAATAAAATCTGCTGAAGCCATTCTTGAGTTTCAAACATCTCCAGCTGTTATGTGAAAGTTTCTTATTAGATCTCATCTGCTTTTTACTATTTCCTGGAGCTGGAATCCATCCATAGTGTTGTCCTGAGGTGTGTTTGCTGTAGCAGCTCCCTGCTCAGCTCTGTTCACCTCTGGTGTGGTAGAAAGTTTTGCTCATGCACTGTGATATTCATAAGTATTGGGAGAATCTCAGCTACAAGCATGTGAGTTCCTGTTCTGTCATACCAGAGCATTACTATTTGCAGTGCTGCTCTCAGCAGTGAGGTTTTGGCAGTAGTTTTCCCTTCTTTGCTGAAAATGAAGGATGTTAGCTACCAGTTCATACAATTAAAAAGAAGGTTTGACCTTCTTTAGTAGTATTCTAGTGAGGAATGATAATGAGAGAAATTAATTAAGTAAAACTTGCCAACTTATGTGGGAACTTTTTTTTTTAAATACATGGGGGGCAAGGAGAAGGAACGTCCCTTTCCCACCCCAGATTTTTTTTTTGAGGTCTTCATACAGTAAAGTCAACATTTATAGACAGTAACTGAGGATAAGAGTAGCTGACTTCCATTGCTTTTGTTCCCTGCAAAAACACTAAATTATCCTAGAATACCTACTTCTCTGTGTTAATTACTATAATAAGACTTACTAGGACACAAATCAGTAACTTGAGTGATTCAAGCTATTTGTAATGGGATGATCCAGTTTCATAGAACTGGAGCTGAGAGAAATCAGCACAGTTGCTGTTGGGTGAAGAGAGCTCCACATGGGACAGAGATGGGCTAAGCTGGCTGGCCCTACATCCTGTCTCAGCAGGGAAGGCATGGAGGGCAACACAGGATCACCATCCTCAGTGAAAGAGCCAGCCTTCTGCACATTAATGATCTAGAGAACTGTAACAGAAAGCAATTTAATCACCCCCAAAAATACGGAATGAAAGAGTGATTTACTGCAATTCCAAGATTTAGAAAGCAATAGCAAGATGAAAGCAAACGATAATGATCCAAAGAAAATTGCCATTTTAAGACAACTTCCTAGGAAGGGCTACAGTTCTCCCTTTGGCTAGAGGAGGAGCGACAGAGTGGCTGTTAGAGCCAGATCAGAGGTGTCTGCACAGCCCTGGGGCTGGGAGACATTAATGGCTGCTGAGGAACAAAAACAAGCAGAGGATACATATGTAGAGATACTGCATTGGAATATGATGGCCTTGTTTGCAGCTCATTAACTTTGAAAAGGATGTAAGGTCTTCATTAAGTTATTAAGATACTAATAAATTTTCTTTCATTAGTTTGTCCAATTGCCTTTCGAGCCAACACACCAGACACAGCATGTCATATTACTGAAATGGGAAATGCCTCAGCTTTGTATTCGGTTTGCCACCTGGGAGTTTATTTACCACCCCCTGACCAAAGGACAAAGAAAATTTCCTCTGGTATTGATGGTCACATAGAGGCCTAGCCTATTCCCTCCTCTTGCCTTATGCCTGCTCCTATTACAGCTGTTTGTGGATTGCATTCTGCATTAAAATTATTCCCTGAAATCTTAGTTCACATCTTCAAATTTCCTTCTTTCAATTGTAAAATTGCTGCATCACAGCGGTTTCCCCATGGGGATGTGTTGGCATGACAGTCAAGAGAAAAGCCAAACCACTAAATGTTTTTTTCAGCTTGAACTTTCAGGGCAACAACAGGAGGTCTTCAAGCAAATTATTTTCAGTTTAGACAAAAAAAAAATTAATGGAACAACATAACTTGAGTAGTTTCATTATAGTAGTTCATGCTGAGCAAGTAAGAACAGATAGAACTATTAAATTACCAGTCAACTACTTCAGCACTTCAAAAGGATTGAAGAGATTTCTGAAGGGACTTATTACTGAAAGCATAAAAACCTGAAGAGAGGAACACCCTTGGATCCTGCTATGGAGCCCTCAGTGCTCCTTCCATAAGGCAACAGGAAAGTAGCTGTTTATAACACAGGGATTTTTCTCCCATAGCAAAAGCCAGGAATTCTGTTTTTGCTCAACCTCTCTTCTTACACCCTGCAATCACTTTCTAGTCCCATGGGAAGTGCCTATTACACATTCTGATGTTACAGATCTTTGTTAAAGAGCCTATGAAATGATTCAATCAACACCAAGCTAAAGCATCAATCTTTATTTATAAAGTAAATTACAAAATAGATAAGGTAAACTTAGTTAATTTTAGCATCTGAAGGTGGCTTGCATTGAATACATAGACACTGTAAATCACAACTTTTGTTTATCTATGTTTATCTGAGCAACATAGCCATTATTACCTTGATTAGTTTAACCTCTGATAGGAGTGTTTTAAAAGATCAAAATCTCCCTATCTTGCAACAGAAACATTTATTAAATAATTACCTGTCCTGTTAATTAACTGTTTAATAGTTTGTGAGTTAACTGCAAGCAGCTGCATTGCTTTTGGGCTTTATGAAGGCAAACAACAATTTGAATGGACACTTTCAATTATTTAATGACCAGAGACAGTTAAAGGAGTAACTGATTAATGCCCAGCTTTGTGCTGGCTCTGAACATTCATGAACAGAAGTGGAGGCAACTATGCAGATGTAAACGTGATAGATCTTACAAAAAGAACAGATGCTTCTTATTGCTGTCAGGAGAATAGCTACAAGAGGCCTGGAGAGGCAGCCAGCAGTGCAAGATTTCATACAATTCTCTTTTTGGGGAAAGGTGAGGGGGAGACATGCTCAGGACATGACTGACTGCTGGCTGGGCTGGGGTTTGTACACCCACATGGAATATTTTCATATGATAATTTACAATGTAAGGTTTGGGCTGAACTCTAAAGCAGCTCATCATAAACCCTCTTGCATAATCACTTAACCAGCTCTCATCATCCTCCAGATTAAGTTTTCCATCTTCTATCCTCATCTACCTAACACAGGGCAGGATTACCAAAAAAAAACAAAAACCAAACCAAACCCAAACAAAACAAACATCCAACAAAAACCCCCACAACATGCACACAACCATATCAGGTCAAACTGTTCATTATTTAAAACATGTAGTATTAAAAAGTTGAACTTCTTTACTGGCTCAAGAAAGTGTAAAGATGTATGTACTCTTGCTATGGCTGGCACATGGGTAGGAATACTAAATTCAAACAACCTTTTAGCAGTAATTTTTCACTGCTACACTCCTTAAAACCAAACCAAACCAAAACAAAAACTCCAAAGTGAATTAGGTGTGTTGCAAAGATTCTGAGTTAATCTAAAAATACATTTAATTACAGTGTACAATGAGGTGCACACACAGTAACCATATTTAAAAAACAAAAGACACTTGCCTGACACGTAGTATAGAAGAAACACTTCAAAGACCAGCTCCTTACCCTAGAGAGAGAAGGCAAGAGGCAGGAAAAGAACACAGGAGCTAAGGGCAAGCAGGAGATTAGCTGAGGATCAAGAGCTATTGAATTGGACTGATGTAGTGTGTAAAATTAAATGAAAAAAAGCTGAAGTGTCAAATTTCTACTGCATATAAAAAAACCACAGTAAAACTAACTATTGCAATTTTCACATTATATAGTGCAATCTCAGATGTCAATAACAAGCTAGTATCTTCAAATAATAGATAAGAAAAACAAATTTTAACAGGAACTACTAGTGTCAAAATATTATTCCCTACAAAACTAGGTTACAATCTATCTTCCACCAGGCAAACACACAATTCAGCTCAATAATGAGTATATCCAGCAGCTATGATAATACACAGTGAACCAAGACTGGCAACTCCCATGTAGCTTTAAAATAAGCCAAACCAACAAAACTCCAAAACCACAGAGCTCACATACCAGACACTAAAAAGGAAGTCCTCAATGGGGAATATAATCTATTCACTAGGATTTGCCTCATCACACAGTTTTAAATATTTAAGGTCATCCAACACTCAATTTCCACATCTAATTCTCCCTTAATCCACTTATTAAAATAATCTGTTTTTCCTCTTCCTGTTAAATACATTACTTACAGTTCAATCAAGTTTAGACTATTCTGGCTGATTTTAGTATTTCGAAAAAGAGAAGTGGGGAGCAAAAAAAAAAACCCAGACAAAATGCTAACCTAGGTGCTTGGCAGTTATTCAAGACCTAGCTGGATTTAAATTACAGATGTAAGTTACTATGAAAGTTCAAACATTTAGGAAAAGTCATTTTCAGAATCCCTTGAAAGTTAAAATTGCAGTTGATACTGCAAACACACTAGGATCTGAAGGGTAACTCACCATTATGAAGCAAGACTATTTCAATTTTTACTGAACTTACACATGTTTAGATCTGAGTGCACAGATAATGAATTATTTATTAGATAGTTCAGGCATATTGCTTTGAAAGCAGCTCCATAATCTATTGAGTATGGTAACTCATGCACTTTTAATCACCTTTTACTTGGTCTTTCAGTACCTAATCTGTAAGGCTTACAAGTGACACAGAAGTCTGGAAAAGCTATGGTGGTTTCATGTCACATTTCTTTAAAAGATAATTTATGAAATTGGTTACAAATTTGAGATAACTAAGATTTTGCCTAGGAAAACATCCAGCTATTTCTGAACACTTACATTAATTGAATGATAACTGATTTTAGTCTATTTTTTCCATTACAAAAAAAAAAAAAAAAAGAACAAACCAAACAACAAAATCCAACAATGCATCCTGTCAAAATCCAAAGACAACCTTCTATTTTACTATTGTCTGTAAGTGCTACAAGGGAAAATAAAGATTTAATTTGGACAATGCTATGTAGTCCTTCATCTCTTCTCACATGGAGAGTCTTACAGGTTTAACAGGCTACACAAAAATAGAGCTGTGATTTACCCACAGAATACATGGGCTTCATAGTCTTATGTCCGCGAAGTTTATGATCACATGTACAACTATTAAATAATGGATTCTAAATTAAAATAAGGGGGTACTAGCTTAGTTTTTCTCTTCTAGCTTTACAATAATTATCTCTTCTATATGTTGTAAAACATGGTCAACAAATATAATCATGTAACAATATAAAAAGTATTGAGGTCAGAAGAGAGAAGAGTAAAAAGAGCTTTTATTTTCCCCTAGCATCTATGACTGGAATGATTTCAGTTCATTACCAAAAGCCAGAATTTCATTTCTTACTGTAATGCTTTAACAAATACAAACACGGTTTCTAATCACTAGGTGTTTCAGTCTCTGCTGGACCTCTAATCAGTCTTCGTATTCCCCTCTTCCCCGCAGGACCTTTTGGTTTAGCAAAACTCTGTTTGTAAGCATGTTGTTTTGGATGAACTTCTTCATAAAGAAAGTCAGCAGTTAACTCATCACCATTATCTATTTCAATCTGGCAGAAAAAACCAACATATTCATATTAGGATCAAGCTTAAAAACATTTTAGAACTTTGCTGAAACTTAATACTATACTAAAACCATATGTGCAATAACATTCAAAGTCCAGCATGAAAAGTTCTCCAACTTCAGCCTAATGCCCTGAGAAATCTTGGATAGCTTTTCTGAGAATCCCCTATACTCTTACAAGTATTAAGAGTGACTTAATTATTTTCCTGAAACATTAGCACAACTACACAGTACGTATGCCAAGGAATTTTTTCTCGTCCCATGCTTTAGCACAGTGCGCCTGTTAACACTAAACTGGAGAACACATTCCATGTGAAACTAGAGCTTCTTGACTCGTTTTAAGTATTTACACATTTTAAGAATTAAGATTTTTCACTATTACATGTTTTAAACACTACTTGTAAAAGCAATGTGCATACATATCGTTGTCTCTTGAGAAAGAGGGGGAGGAATATAAACAAGCTTATATTATTAGCTGGCTACTGCCACTTAGCAAGTATCCAAGTATTTAGCAAGGAAAAGCTAAAATAGGTTTAGTGAACAAAATGGAGGGGAGTGTTTTAGTTTTCAAAGTCTAGATATATGAAACCGAATAGAAAGAAAATCATGTTCTCAAGCCAAACTCCACTGCCTTGAATTGCAGGAATTTAGAATTCAGAGAAATGCTTTGGCCCTCCTTGGCTGAGCATTCAGCACTTCATGCCCTGCCAACCATAACACCAAACAGGCTGACAGACTTGCCAGCCCCAGTTTTGCTGTTATAAGTACATGCTTCAGAAATTTCTGTCTACAGGAATTTTCAGGAGTCACATGATGCATTTATTTTGTTGTAGAAAGGAAGTGTCAGATAAATAATTCCATACTAAAAAACATAGCAACAATCTACTTAATTCATGTCATCTCAGTAAAAATGGTTAACATTAACTCTGCTGTTTTTTAGGTAAACATAATCTCCACAGAAACTAGGCTTCCACAAAACTGTTCACAAAGTAACCATAGGTCACAAGTGGACCATTTCTATGGTCTCTGCTTGAGAGGTGAGAACCAACTTTTTGCACCGCAGTAAAATCCATACAGTGCAAAAGGATCAGCTTATTTGCAGATCCTTGTTTGCCCCATCAAGGGCTCCTAAGATAGCAGTTCCAACTTCCAGAACTGCAACTTGAAATTTTTTTTTTAAATCTCTACATAACATTGCCTTTGAAGGAATGTAGTGTTCAACATCAGCAATGTGCTGTGGGTCCAAAATATGACACAGCTTTGAGTAAGAAATCATGTTAGTTCTAAGAAGTCCTTCAAAGTACTCTCAAACACTTCCTTGATGCACAAGGATATATTTGTTCAAGATACGAAAGTGTAGAAAATAGGAAACAGAGAAAAACTTCCTGACTTAACTTTGTATCTGTAGCTACATCAACAATTATTGGTTCAGGACAAACTTTAAGTTATACAACTCTTTTCATTGTTTAGACAAGGTGGTGACAGAGACAGTTAGAGTTTTCCAGTAAGAAGGGAAGGGAGGGATGGAGAAAATACCCATCCACCCACTGCACTTACCTTTCTAACTATCTGCATCCACAACTGTGTTTCTACAATTTCTAACAGTGGACTTTTGCAACTAGAGTAGAGCATTCGTTCTCGTATACTGCAGGTATACCCTGGCATAGAGTAGATGAAAACTGCAGGAAAGAATAACAACAACACAAATCAGACCATAACTACACTCCCTCAAAAGCTGTACCACAAAATCATTTATAGCAGACAGCCATTGGAAATCAACTATGCAATCTGAAAGGGAAAAATATGATGCCATTCTGGAGCTTTTTTGCTTCAGTAAGTGTTTCATGTCAAACAGGGAATCAAGGAACAGCCAGTATCTGTATGTTTTCACATTTATGGGTGTTCATAATCAAAAGTAATAGCTCATTACTTTCCAAACATAAGGGCTCTTCTTCACAAGTTCACAGTTTCACAACCAAATGAGTTTGAAATATATGATCATGCTGACACACTGAGACATCTTTCTCTCTGCCTCAAATTCCTAAAGTATTTCAAACAAGACAATGAAGTTTCATATTCAGAAATTTTCTCATACTTATGGATTCCAAATAGTCTCCTTCATGTGTGTGCTTATACAGGAAAAAGTGGTAACGTGCAGCATCCTTTGGAACTCTTTTTGGCAAGTCCTTAAGTTCAGTATCGAGTGTGTTGGCCAAAATAATAGTTTCATTTTTCATATCAATTTGCTGTAAACAAAGCAAACATAAATATAGTTAATACACAAAAAGAAAAGCAGAGAACATGACAGGATGAAAAAAAGTTTGAATTAATCTAATCCAAAATGGTAATTTATGAGTGTACAATATCAACACACATTGTTTAATAGGTGGGTAATCTATTTTATACTCATTATTAAAAATATTTTAAATAATTTATACTTACCAGTTGTACATAATTGAGTTTCTTATTTTTCAATTTCTCCAGAGCCTGAAGAGCTTCTTTAGCAATAGGGAATGCTACTCCTTGCAAGGTTTGATGCTTGGTATCTACACCAACATCTGCCTGTACCTGGAACACAAATCAACTGAGATGTCAACAGAAACCTTTGCAAGTGCTCACTTGGTTTCATACAGTGAGTGCCAATGCATTCCCTATGGTTACACAAAGAGGTAGCAGCAGCTATTCCAAAAATAAACCACCCCAAGAAATCATTCCCATATACAACAGATTTGCATTTTTTAGTTTACAGGTCATGTTTGTTTGCTAGCCTGAAAAGTTTCACATCAATGAAACAGCTCTGCTTAGCAGAGCAACCGAATCAGAGGGAAAACTGGTTCAAGCATCAGTGAAGAAGTTCTGTTAAAATCTGGTATAGACTCACAATAATCCAAGAGGAAAAATCTTGATTTTGTATGCTGTGTTATACATTTGAACTGATAATATTCCTTATAAACTTTCTTGTATCTTGAAAAGTTTTAGATCAAAATGAAGATATGATTTCGAGGGAGTCAAAATTTTTGAAGGAAGAGAGAAATTATATCTTATAAGACAAACTGATCTTGAAGGAAAAGTAAAGCTACTACTCCCCCGCCTGCTTCAACATACTCCTCCAAAAAGTCTATACCAAAAACAAAGCAAACAAAACAAACAAACAAAATCTTAATTTCTTACTTCTAGAAGATCTAACACAAAGTAAAAAAAAAAAATTAAATCCAGGACAAGCTAGGTAATTGTTCATAAGCCAGTTATATTAGTCTCAAATTATTTGAGAGAAAAGGAGAGTTATTTTAAAGATGTTTTTCAAGAATTTATGTTTATCTTAATATTCATGAAGTTTCTTTAAAAATGAGCTCTGGCCTCCAGTTTTCTCCAGTCTTAATTTATTGTCCAAGTACTAGCTTTTGAGTATATTCACTTCCTTTTACAGTTTCACAATTACATTTAACATTGGTTATGAAGCTGCAAAAGTCAAAAAAGTCAAAAAAGGATAGCACGGGCCTTAGATATATCAACTAGAAGATGTGCAGCTTTATTAAAAAGAGATGGCAATGAAATATGAAACAAACTGATGAAAAAATTAAAAACAAACATACTTGTGGCAACACTAAGTTATACTTCACATTTTAAAGAACAGCTTGTCAGAAACGAAGAAGGAGGAAAAGAAAGCAGGCAGAGAGCTTACTTTTGTACAAAGATAGATACATTTATGAACAAGGTTATAGAAAAAATATTTTGCAAAATATATATGTGCATAAAAACCTGATTCACAAATGTAAAACAGGGATCACAAAAATAATAAACCATAATAAAATACCATACGCTAGAAACCATATTAAAATACAAGAAGAAAACAAACACTCCAGATTTAATAACAAGCTGTAAAGTGTGGGGACAGACAAGGGAAGAGAGTAACCCAGCATAAGTCCAGATATAAGAAAATGAAAAAAAACACCTAAGTCACTTAAGAATATTTAAATTCACACCGCTAAGATTTAGTTAGTAATGGCTGCTGAGTGGTAGATAAAATGGCAGATGGCATTTCCTGTGAACATACACAGGAGGGAAAAACCCTTCTTCTCTACCTGTATGGTGATGGGGTTGAGCTAACTACTACCATTTCACACATTCTGACTATCTCTGAAAATAACCCCAAGCAAAACAAAAAAAGCCCCAAACACTCCCCACCCACAAATGAAATGTTATGAATTGTTAGAAAAAGAGAACAGAACACATCAGTACGCACTGTAGATATCAGTAACATGCCTGCATCTTGAATACCACATGCAGATCTGGCTTCCCCATCCCTCCATCTCATAAATTATATAGCAGAACTGGAAAAACTGCAGAGAAAAGCAAAAGGATCAGAAGTATGGAGTGCCTTGTTTAGGAGGAAGAACTACCCAGATTAGGACTCTTCAGCCTGGAAGAGATAACTAATAAGGAATACAACAGAGGTCCATGGATATAGAATCATGGGATAGTTGGGGTTGGAAGGGACCTTTAAAGGTGATGTAGTCCAACCCTCCCTGCAGTAAGCAGCAACATCTTCAAATAGATCAGGTAGCTCAGAGACACATCCAATCTGACCTTCAATGTTTCCAGGGATGGGGCATCCACCACCTCTCTGGGCAACCTGTTCCAGTAACTGATCACATTCATCATAAAAAAATTCTTGCTCATATCTAATCTGAACCTACCCCGTTTTAGTTTAAAACCATTCTCCCTTGCTCTATGGCAACAGGTCCTGCTAAAAAATCTGTCTCATCCTTTTTTATAAGCCCTCTCTAAGTACTGAAATTTCAGCCACCAAGATTTCCCTGGAGCCCTCTCTGCTCCAGGCTCAACAATCCCAACTCTCTCAGCATTTTCTCACAGGGAGTATGTTCCAGCCCTCTGATTGTTTTTGTGGCCCTCCTCTGGACCTGCTCTAATAAGTCCATGTCTTTCCTGTGCTGAGGACCCCAGAGCTGGATGCAGAATTCCAGGTGAGCTCTCACCAGAGCAGAGTAGAGGGAAAGAATCACCTCTCTTTTCCTGCTGGCCATGCTGCTTTTGATGCAGCCCAGGACATGGCTGGCATTCGGGGATACAGCTGACTTTATCTAAGGGGAGGGGGAGACTGAGCATTGACACAATGACTCCTCTTCGCCTTCCCCACACTCTCTGTAGGGGTATCAGAATAAACTGGAGATTTGAGAGAGCAATCAGTGGTTCTTTAGACAGCACTTTGTCAAGCTGTGGAATATGCTGCCATAGGACCCGTGGCCAACAAAACCTTTATGTGGATTTATAGAAATGACAAGACTAGATGATGGATGAAAAACCCATTAAGAAGAGTTATATAGTAAGATGTCATCTTTTGTGCAGGAAGATGCCTACTTGCAAATGTTGAGGCAACAGAAGACTACTCAAGGTAATTATGGCCTTCTTGCCCTGCTCTTAAATCCTTCCTAGATTTCTTCTGTTGTTCACTCAAGAACTTGACAACAGACTAGGTGATCCCTTGATCTGGCCCAGTAAAGTATTTCTTAGGGTAATTATGAAAGAACATATATACCAGAAAGCTTTTAGTTTTCTAAGTCTAATTACAGGCTCTGTAACAGTGGAAATAATGAAGAGAAAAATGATGTAAGTTAATGTATGGTGAGATGTTTTAAACAAAGCCAAAATGGCAGCAATCTACAGTTTATGTGTCTCTGAAGAGCACAGCTATTGCTGCTAAAGTTTCATAATAACACATAAAGTCTTAGTCTGCATGAATCAGCTGCTAAACACATTGTATGTAGTACTTAATAATACCAGAAATCATCACTGATCCCACAGAAGTTTTACATGAATTATTGGGGTTTTTTAAAAGCTGATCAAGTAATATACTGTGTTTGATCATGGTGAATGCATTTTTGCATTGAATTCATTAAAATCATACATGAAAAATAACAAAAGATACCACTGGGAAGAAGAAGTCAGTAAAAACAAAGTTGCAGCAAAAGCACAGTACAGTGAAAACATAAGAGAAGATACACAGCTGTGTTTAACATGATGGTTGCCTGGTATCCAGCTACAGAAAAAAACAGTACTTCCAACACATGTACAACAGCTGTAATATACAAGTCTAAAGAAGAAATAAGATCAGCACATGACCTATTTTAATATACATCTGACACAGTGTTCAAATGAAGGAAAATGTGACAAAAAGAATCCTCCGAAACTTTTCAGTCATTAACTAGCCAGCAACCATCAAATTTTTGGTTAAAGGCATGTCTTAAGAGATTTTTCTAGAAAGTGTTTGTAGCATAAGCAAATCAGTATCTTAAAGAGATTAGCTATTTGGTTTGGATTGCTATTTTATTTTTATTGGAATTATCTTCACTTCCTTTCAGTATTAAAGACAAGTGCACTCGTGCTGAAAGCTACATAGCTTTCCTCTAAGAATAAGGCTGCTGAAATACTCCCAGCAGTCATTCACTGCAACAACTGCTATCTTGCGTTTTCTCTACGATTTCTGTCACCATGGGAAATGCACGTGGGCAATGGCTGAGGTTGGAAGACATCTCCACAGGTCACCTTGTCCAACCACACTGCTCAGGGCCACCTAGAGCCAGTTGCCCAGTTCTCTGTCCAAACAGCTTTTGATTATCTCCAGGATGGAGACTCCGTAACCTCAGTGACTGTGCTCAGTCACCCTTCACAGAAGCACATCCAGTGATATTAAAAGCTGAAGTTGCAACAACAAAGCTCTGCAGTTGTCAGGCCTCTGATTCAGATACTAGGCCTTTTAAACTCAGTGAGATCATGCTACTTCAACTCCAGCTATCACCACCCTGCAGTGTCAGCCTATTGAGAAGCACATTTATATTCTCATTCACTTGCACTTTCAGAAACTTTCCATTTTCCGTTCTGCCTTTTTTACCCTAGAAAGACATTTCCCTACAATACATTTGGAACTCTGCACCCTGTTTCCCACCCCTGCTTGAAGACATTATGGGTACCTCATTAATCTTTATTTGTCGAAGTTCCTCTTCTGCTGCAGTCAAAGGTGCAGGGGAGGATTGTGATATCAAATATTTTTTATATCCATTCAGTGAAACATCATCCTGAAAGCACAATATCAAAATTTATCAGGTTTTTTTTTGTAATAGAACTTTCCTTCAAAGATTTTCTATGCAGCATTGCAAAATGTAATTGTCTTCCATACAGTTATGGTCAGTTTATTTGAATATTCCAACATTCCATTAAGTCTTGTTTCAGTAGGCCAGAGGTATTGAGGTTAATACATGTGAATTAGAAGGTGGGACCATAACAGGGCTCCACCAGAATAAGAGAGCAAGTTGCAACTAAACCATCCTTAGGTTTAACAAAATAAAGTAACCTGCTAGATGCGGAAAATCAAGACTGAGTGAGATTAGAGACTTGAACACCTTGAAGAAGCTGTGATTTTCACAGGGATGAACATTAAGGGCCAGCCACAATTAAGGAGTTTATAAAGACACTGAAACCAACAATTGTGAGATATGTAAACTATAACGTAATGAGCTTGGAAAATCAATCCTATCTTATATCAATCCTATCTTCTATGTGTCCCAGGCTCATTCTGAAGTAACAGTAAGACAGACATAACGCTCCTTCCTTAAAACCGAGACAGAAGCTCAGACTTGCAGGGCTAGGCACAAATTCCACATTTTGCATAGACTGCTAATGGTTTGGTGCAAGCGGTGGTGAGAGATTGGTTCATTGAACAGACAAGAAAAAAATAACAGAACATCTACCAGTTAACTCTCTTAGCAACTCAGTTATCTACTTCCCTACAATACAGCCTCTCTAGAGAAGTTTGTTTACATGTTTTGTAGGATAATGAAGCCTCCATGGCAGGTTAATGCTGAATATAACAAATTATTTACTTGGTGAGCAACAAAATGATTAGCCTCGTGTCCAGCACAATGGCCCATCTCTCTTTCACAGCTTTTTTCCCCACTACAATATCCTCTATTCTTCTCCAAACCTCCAACTCCTTCCATTCCTTCAGCATCAGTTGCCTGTGTCAATAGTGGCACTGCTTTGGTTCAGATTTGTTCAGATGAACTGATTAACAGGTCAAACAGAAAATAACTGCTGCAGTCTTTGCTGAAAGAGGAACAGAGGAAGTACGAGTCTCTAAGTACTCATCAGTTTTCATGAAAGCTACAGGAATTCTTTATCTCTGAGAGGTCTAACTTGTATTTCTTCTAAAACTGGTAACAGATTAAAAAGATTGTCTGACATCTGCCTGACAGAGGCAAGCATCACAACCATGTAAGACTTATTTCTCACAGAAACTAAGGTAACAAAATACCCCCGTATTTCCTTACATGCACAGCACTTACAGCTTTCAACATCCCTTAGACACTTGCTAGATTTCATACATCCACCTTCCAATTATCTTACCACAAGTGAACTGTCAGCTATTAGTTTTTTCATTGAACAAATCAGTAGCTACAAATATTCTGTTTCCCAAATTAAGAAGTTCAAACGACAGCTAATCATGTGAGTTATATTTTATGGTCAAATCCTAAAGAACTGACAACTTCATAGCCTTAGCTTAAGAGAAAAACATCTGTTTTCAGGTGTTCATGGCTTACAGATCACCTTTCTAGCCCATTTTTGATTCAGAGTCATACATCCGAAACAGCTTGTGTATACAGTTGGTCTGGAAATCAATGCTGCAGCTTTTAGAGGACTCATGTTCACACAGTGAGATTAAGAGCTATGCCTATTATTCTTAGGTTATTCAGTTTTCATAAACGTTTGAAGTATGGACTTCTAAGCCTGAAGATGTTAACTATACTTAGCAATTTGTTCAAATGAGATTAAATACACTTTGACATTGGAATAATACATATAGATTTTAACTCTTTTTCCCCTTAATCTGAAAAGAACATAAAAACCCCCAAATTCATACCAACAACGTCAGCTACTATATTTAGTATTTAAAATCAGTGTCCTGACTTTAAAAAGAAAAACATACCTGGACCGTTCCAAATACTTCATCCTTAATATGACCACCTCCAAATTCTTTCTTAAGTGTTGCTCGAGTTGCAGCATACAACATTTTCTGACGAACCTAGTATATAATAGAACAGTGGTTTTTTGGTTTGGATTCTTTTTTTTGATTTGTTGCAGACAGAGAATCTAGCATGTTGGTGTACCACATCCATTTACAAACATCTTTCTTGAACAAGTATTTTAAATGTTGAAATTGCACTATAAACTTGTAGAGCCATTAAACTCAGAAGGTCATGATACTATGCATTATTATCAAAGTAATTGCAAAACTGAAATGCAGCTTTAGTAGGAGTATGAGCTTTTCTTTTCAATGGGAAAAAAAGTCAACATAATCTTTACTAATTTTAAATGGGAAAAAAAACACAATTGTTTGAATCTTTTGTCACCTGGTCTGCATACTAATGGATACAACAGAGAAAGAGCAGACTGGAAATAATCCATTATTACTTTTGATTTGACAGTGACTCCAGATAGTTATGGTTCAACTATAGAGTGGAAAAATTATGTTTGCTCCCTATCAACTTGTGTCTAACTTACTCCTCTCTCAACAGTCCCATCTTCCCATCTTATTTCACCATCATGCCGCCATCCTCTTCACAATACTTCACTGTTCCCCATAATCATTTCTATGCACTTCAACTTTTGGTGTCTTATTATTTCCTAACTCCTAGTGAAAGCAGTAGCAATATTGGAACAGCTTTACTTTCTGTCCTCCCTTATCTCACATTCCCAGAACCTGTACACAGTTCCTACTTTCTCCTAGAAATCCTTAACTCTAACCTCAATTCTCTCCCATCTCTCAAACCCACTAAGAAGCAGAGCATTCTGTGGCACACCACAGATCCACGAGTGCCAGCTGGGCAGCCAGCAAGCCAAACAGAATTAACAGCTTGAGCTCACACTATAATCCTTCTCTACATGAACACCCATTAAGATTTCTGTCTTATATCCTTCCATTAATTTTTTTTAAGTACTGACAGTAAGACAGACAAACAGGGCAAACAAACTGTATTGTGTCCACCAGTCAGGCTAAAAATACATTGAAACAGCCGTACTCCATCAAGACCTACTGATTTGTTCTTCAGTCATCATAAAGAAACATTTTCCCAGTTTTCTTCTGGGAATGTAAGGGGGAGGTTGGGAAATGTTTCATTCCTCAAATCCTTTTGCTTCATATCTTAGATTCAGATCAAATGGTACTGTTGAAAAATCATTAAGAACATGAAGCCTCTGATGAGTGCTACTTACAGGAGAGTGATCAGGTGACCATGCAATGAAGATCCATTCATATCCTTGAGCATTCTGGGAATCTAATCTGTACAATATATAACATGGTTGCTTGTCTTCAAGAAGGGGAAGGACAAAGGAATCATAATCCTTTTCCCACGATCCAATTGGCCGTCTAGAGGATCCCACAACAAGCTGCTCTATAACCAATAACCAAAGCTACAGGTTAGCAACAATAGTTAATGCTGTTTGTCAAAATGAACAATTACAATAAGCAATTAATGGGACACTTAATCTTTCATAGTAATGTCCAGAAGAATGGAAGTCAAGAACAGTAAGTGTAAAAGCAGGTGAATTCCTACAAAAGCTGTTTATGTTTAAAGCCTAACTAACCCAAATATTGATAGTTGAGAAGCAACGTGCTAGTTGTCATCAAGTTCTTTGATCTGAAGTGATACTACTGATGTTAGTTTTTTTAGCATAACGTGCACAGAAGGGAAATAAGAATTGTCTTCTGCCAGTTTATTTTTAAATTGGAATACTTAGATATAAATAAGAGTAACCTTTCAAATTTTAGAATTATAATTACTGATGCTCTTGCTATAACATATTAGTGTTTGTACTCATTGTATGGAGACAATAACTCAGTTACACAGTGAAGAGAGTTTGCAATGAATATGCTTGCACTAATCACTAACTTGACTATATAAGTAGATAAACCTCTTTCTAATAGTTTCATAGCTATGGTCTCTTTAAATGACTGAAGTTGTTTATTATGTATAATTGGCTTAAGTCTGTACAGAATACTTCAATGGTATTTAATTATGTGAACAGCTGTAGCAACAAGATTTTTCTCTTATTTATACATTACGTCTCAGCTTCCAAAGGAAAGTATTAGTATACTGTCTTACAAAACATTTATCAGCTTCCCCATAAATACTAGCCCTCTCAAGTGGAATAGAAATACCTTGTTTAAATGGGATCCTGCAACAGTTTGAGGACCATCATAGTAGCTAGCATACAAATCACCTTTTGAGAGTCTAGGACTTAACTTATAAAACTTCAGACAAAAGTACAACAGCACACAAATGCCTCTACAGCAAAACTTCAAGCAATGCATTCCACCACAGTAACTCACAGAACATGAACAGCTCAGGTCAAGGGTGTTTGGCCCTTCTTTGAACTAGATGCAAAATACCTGAAGCTGTACACCTAAACCAGAGTATTCAGAATGTACTTTCCAATTCTGAACTCTAGGTGGATTTATACCCACTTGCACTTAAGATACAGTCAGAGGAGCTTAATTGCCCAGCAGCAAATCTCTTCTCTTATTAACTCAGATTAGCAAAACTCTATTTGACTATTATCTGTTGCTGAAAGCTCCTGAAGACAGATCAGGCAACTGCCTTCTTCCAGTATTCCGGGAGTTCTACAGTTTCTTTTTGAACTGTGAAAAACAGTATCAAAGGTTGGATTCTGCTTCTATATAGAGACGAAGTGCATAGATCTATATCTATGTGTGTATACACATGTATACATACACAAAAAAAATCAAAAAATGGGGAATGAAAAAACAGGGAAAGTCTTCCATTTCTATCTTATTTCTAGGCTTCATTTCGTATGATAAAGTAGCATATATACAAAAGCATATTGTTTTGTCTTGCTTAATGGGAAAAAAAATTCAATAGTGTGTCAGCATTTACTATCTTGTACTACTGAGACTTTTTCACAGTCTTGCCTGTAATATTACTATTGCCAATTCCTTAAAGAAAGCTATATTAAAATGTCAGAAGACTTCCTAATAAAAACAAACACAAAAAAGGTAACACTAGGTTATTTAGCTAACAATAGAAGTGTGTATGTGTATGTATGTACAGGTAACTTTCTCCAGCTAACAGGTTTTCGGTGTACTGTCTATGAATGAAGTCTAGAACAAAAGACTTCCAAGTGGACAACTGACATAATTGAAAAGATGGACTAAACCAGGAAATGTCTTATACAGCCAACAAACATTGCTATTAAAGAAAATAAAAGGAATTAGATATTCTATATTTCAATGTTTCCAACCTTGATCCCTTGCCAAGAAGTTCAAAGATCAAACTTAAGTTCTGACAGAAATTATGTAATTTCTATTTATACATATAGGTTGAGATTTAAGAAACAGTTTTAACTTTGAAAATTTATATAAAGTTACAGATTTATAAAGAGATTTTCTATGTAGCCCATCTGCTTTAACACAACTTTCTACATGCAGTACTTTTATACTGATCCCTGTAAAAAAGGCAGATAAAATTTACAGTTCATCTAAGGTGACAAGCTTTTGTGTAAGACTAGATCTCTGTCTAATGAAAGTAACCAGGGTGTCCAAACGCTACACAGGTGTGGAAATTTTCGTTCCCTCTACTCTCTCTTTAGTAAGAGGTAAGAGTACACTCATTTATAGTATCCATATGAAATACACAGCAGTTCTTGGTAAAACATGAAATGACATTAGGGAGAAAAATTCAAATGCAAAAGACCAGTAGCATTGTAGTGAAAGCTTAGGATCATCAAAATTTAAATTTTACCTTCTGTATGTGAAAAACCTTACTAACACTGAGTTTTGGCACATTTGGCACAGTTTTGTTTTTTAAACAATTGTACATGTAGGTCATTAAAACAACTAGGAAAATATCTAATAAAACCAGGAAAAAAAGGAATAAAATTTTACTAACCGTTATCAATGACTATTTTTAAAAGCCTGTATTGTCCATTTCTTGCTCCAACAAAGATGTCTTTAACGCTTCCACTAGCTGAAAAAGAGAAAATAAAAGTAATCAAATTAACACATTTCACTTCCCTAGGACAAAGAATATTCATGAGGGTAAGAACAACACTGGAAAAAAGTACAACTGGCCCTTTGCTACGAGGCTGGACTGAAAAAGGAACACAGGAATGATGCTCCTGCTATGCTGCATACTGTTCCAGCCACCAACACGTCACACAAAGATGAAAGGCAACATTACAGTCCTGCTTTCTAGCACACCAAATGATTTTCAACACTGTGAAAATTAAAGGTGACATCATATCATCAATCTCAGGTTTCAGAGGTAACACAGCAACACAATAAAAATATGACACATCTCAAATTACTACAGCTTCACGAAGTCTGCAGGCTTAGTACAAACTTTCAGACAGAAACTTTACGCTTGCCAGGAAAATGTTGGAACTTGTCTGGCAGAAGTGATGGTCTTTCCTGAGGACACCTCTCTGCAGAGCACTGTTGAAAGCTGCCACACATTACTCATCTTTCATACTCCCTTACCTCCTTCTACAGTTGATGACATTGTTCAAGCCCCAACCTATTGCAAGGATATCTTTATAGTGAATTTACAAAGACACAACTAAAATATTTTTACATGTTTGTAAATCACATTGACACTACACTACAAACGTGAGAGACTCTCTTCCCTAAGCACACTGAAGAACTGTGCTTGACTCTTGTGAAGACCATTCTTATCTCAGCTGCTCTGAGAAATAATAATCCAAGTGCAAATCAGTTGAGCCAGGGCTGTAAGGATTTACTGAAAAACATTTATTGCAAGCTGGTCCTTTAAGTAATCCCACAGCATAGAGCATAGCACCAGCAAAACAAACATAAAACCAGGAAACAAATAAAATGGATTATTTATAGTCAGGTTGAGGCCAAGTGAACAGATGGTATCCAGCAACATTACTGCCCATACTCAAAACATTTTGCATTTACGTCCATCCAAGTGATGCCAGGCCCATCGTGAGAGTCCAAAATGGCATGTTAAAGATCATGTCAAACAAACAGAAGTGTATTGGGTTACCAGTTTAACCTCAGTTTCATCCCGTTTAGTATCTTTCCACTAACCACTCACAGTAATTTGCTACCAGCTTTTCTAATCATCTCTGCTGGTCCTCACCATTCCACTGAGCGAGCAAATGTTGTGCCATTTTCTAGACCTTTTGGTTCCCCCAGAACTTTTTTTGTCCTCTTCTTCTCTATCATCTGTTTGTTCCTTATTGCCTTGTTTCAACCCTACACATCAAAACAAGACCAGAATACAGCAGTCCCTACACCAATTCCAGAACTATGACAGTTCCTGAAAAAATATTTTGACACACTTGTGAAACTAGCTAGCTATCAAGTGATCTATGGGGGTTTTTTCCTCATAAAAGCTCTTAAATTCACAACAGTAATATTATTTCCTATTTAAACTTTCTGCATAGCAGAGACCTACAGAATTAGAATTTGGGTTGATTTCACAAATATTGTACAGGGAATATTATTTTAAAATTATATAGAAGACTGTGGACCTAGTCGATTGTATTTTCCCATAGTTAATGCATTCTGTGACTTCCTACGGTATTCATCTGCACTGGCCTGTTTAAAACGTCCAGTCCTTTTAGAAACTGCCTGGTACATATCACTATGCCCATGACTTCATTTCTGTTTCCAGAAAGAGCAGCCCGTGCTGCCAAATCTTGTAATTGTTTATGAGTGACAGTAGCCTGTTTGTAGCTAAAGCCAGCAATGGCACAAATAGAGCTATTCCTCTTCCAAACTGCAGAAGCTGATGCTTTTCTGCTAACAGGATTCCTGATTAGTGCCTGCTGAGGCAGATTCCTGAAACAAAAGCTGCCGAGTTCTCTACAGCTCTCCTCAGAGGACAAATGATTCTCACACATGAAGGAGAGCAGCAGCAGAAGCTTCACCACTCTTTTTGCTTACAACAAGAAACAGTATTCTTGTGCTCCTCTCTCCAGCATCTCCAGGATAACAAGGGATTAAGAGTTACTAACTAACAAGTTTTCTCAAACGGGAAAAAGAAAAAAGCTATTCTAGGTGCACCTCTAGCCTGAGAAGGGTTGAAGAACTTAAAACAAGAAGATGCAAAAAAAGACCAAGGATTGGCATGCAAAAGAACGAAAAGAAGAGACGGAAAAGGGTGCAGATCACACACAGCCAATGGACATAAAAAAGGGCATAGAAGAGCAGCTAAGGGCTGTCGTGGCTGGGACAAAAGTCACCTTCAACAATAAATACCAGAGTGCAGGCAAAGTACATGGTACTAGTCACCGAGCACACAGATCGCAGAAATCCAGACAGTAAAACCCGACCCCTTCATAATCCTGCAGTATAATCCCTGCTTAGCAATTCTGTGATTCAGGGGAACCCGCTAATACTGCGAAACAATATGCTGTCTTCCAACTGCTCCTCGCACCCTCCAAGGCCTGGAAATATCAGGAAAAGAGGTTCCCACACACTTATCCCCTTTGTGGCCTCCAGTAATGGGCTTTTTAGTGAAGTCTCCTACACCGTGGCTCCTGCTTCTCCCCAGGGCTCTCACTTCAAGGGACCCGGCAGCGACCCCCGGCATTCCCCGTGCTGTCCAAGCCATCCCAAACTCGCTGCGACGACCCCGAGCAGGCTCGGCACTCACTCCGCCGCCGCAGGAAAACCTGCACTGGGAGAGTTACCCGAGCCCAAGCGGGCCCTCCCCGCCATTCATGGGGCTCTGCAGGGAACGCTTTCCTCGGGCGGGCTCCCTGCCGCTTCGGGGCTGACAGGCGCGGTTCGCCGGGCGGACAAACCCCGCAGGCTTCGCCTGACTGGGAACGGAGCTCTGTGTTCGACCCCGAGGAGCCGCGGCCGCCGGGGACGAAACCAGCAGCAGTTCCCCCGCTCGCTCGCCCCCTCGTCACCCCGCGGCGCAAAGGACGGGCTCCTCCGGCAGCAAACAAAGAGCGCAGTAGTGGGAAAATCCCGCCGGGCACGGCGCGTTAAGCGCTCGCCACGGCCGTCTTCCCCCGCGCCGCGCCCCGACCCGCGGGGAAACGCGCTCCGCCCGCCTCCCGTCCGGCTGGCAGGGGGACAGGGGAGACGGGGCCGGCTGCCAGGAGGAGCAGCGGGCACCGCGGAACGGAGGTGCGGGCAGAGCCGTGCGGGTACCTTGGATGCCGGTCTGGTGGGACATTTCGCACCGCGCCCGGGCGCCGCCGCCGCCGCCGCCTCCCCGCCCGCCCGGCACGGCACGGCC